>SSNP01000020.1:1854443-1907816 GCA_006937955.1 Pachypanchax playfairii | reverse complement strand
GGGGGGGGGGGGGGGGGGGGGGAAGGAGCAGCAGCAGTGGCAGTAGCAGTAAATTGGTACAGGCATCTGTCAGAAGCCCCATGAGTCACCGCCTGGAAAACATACAGCTCTCCAAAGCCAGAGTAGATATCCATCAAAACGTACTGTGGTTCCTGCAAAAACACAGTTAGATATATACATACACAATTACGTCACAGCCTGCACGTATACGTATGACAGCACATACGAAATACGTGCACATGAGTGCACACATACACAGAGAAGGGGGGAGATTTTGTGGCGTTCTTGGTAAGATGGTGGAAGGATGACGAGGATTATGCTTTTCAGGAGAGTCTGAGGTTTGAGGAACCGTGTCTAACCACAGCAGAACCTTGTGGGGTTTTTTAAAGGGAACCAATTTGACATGTGAGGTCACCTGACAGCATAAACACTAACCGAAGAATTAACTTCAAACAGTCTTCTGTTCTTTGATACTTTTGTAAACGCTTAAAAAAAGGAGTAGAAACGATGATCCAGCAGTTTAGAGCTTATCAGCTCCTTAAAGCAAAGAAGAGTCTGATATGGTTCAGGTCACACAACTTGGCCTTTTTTCTTCTTTCTTAACACTTTTTTAATCTGACTGTCAGATCTACACATTGCAACCATTAATACAGAGACATGAACGATTAGGATTATTCGTTAATAAAAAGGAGGGAGAAAATTACACCCCCCTGAAATTAGTTATAGTTTAGAATTTATATCTGTCAAGCATAATTTAAAGCAGTACAAGATGACTTTTAAAAGTTTAAGCTACTGTTTTGAAACTTGTCTAAGTTGATACTCACCAAAAAACATCTTCAGCTTCATATTAGACACTCTGGATGCATCTGATCCCCCTATATCACACTTAAAATGTATCGTATTTGCTACATAGTTTTGATCATTTCTAACATTGTTGCTCCCAGTAAATGATCCACTTGCCTTTTTTTCAGGTTAAATCATCATTATTATATGGATGAATGCATTATTATTAACTCATTTTTTATATTACAATTAAACCGTAAAGACGGCCAATGTAATAAATGTGATACAAAAAATCTATTATAAATAACATGATGCAGCAAAAAACGTTTGTGAATTTTGTTCTAAGGCTTCGTAAACATCCCATTTCCAAATAATCTGAATTTTCTGGCTATTTTTTAATAAGTTGGGTCTTACAGAGTTAATAACTTCAGTAATTCGGGTCGCAGCCAGAAGTGGCGTTCTGATGATTTATGCTGCCCTGATGAAAAATGCCGCCATAACAACTTATTTCATAATGAGATGTCATTAGAAGTTTATACAGTATTCTTGTTTATGTTGAGTTGCCCTGTTAATTTTTTAAGCATATTTTTATGATCCTTCCCTAAGATTTTCTATATAAAAGCCCTCTGGGTCCTTATCGGCCATTGTTGGGTCCTTCTCCTCTGGGTGTGTCCAAACATTTGCCTGTCACTCTGACAATGCAAAGAAAGTAAACATTACATCATATTTAGTGTTTCTGTCCTGGGAGAATTTATTTGATAGGTAAAATGTATTTATGGAAAAATATAGAAACAAAAAATAAACAATAAATCTGTTTATTGAAGTCAAGACTGTGGAACAGCACATGTGCAGAAGGAATCAGTAACATATCTCAACAGGTAGCATATTTCTACAAAACATCGGTTACAGCAATGGCTGTCTGAGACACGGCTGTGGAAAAGTTATTTAGTACTACTTTAATGAAAAAGTCATTTCAGGACCCACAAAAAAAAAGTTAATAAGTAAAATTCAAAATCAACATCTTGAAATATACTGAATTCCTGTTTATTAAGTCATGCTACATGCTACTCAAGCATATTTGTGGGTTTTTTCCGGATTTCCATCAACAGACCAAAAACATGTTTGTTGGGTTAATTGCTGACACTCAATTGAACCCTTTGAGTGTGTGTGAGTTCTTGTTCATCTCAGAGAGGCCCTGTGATGGTCTGGGGATTTGTCTAGGTGTAACCCTGCCAATAAAGGGGGGGGGGGGGTCAAGCAAGTATAGACATTCTAATATGTCCACAAAATTCAGCTAAATCTTCAAGACAGAATTTTATTCTAAACACACAGGTGATGGTGGGCAACAGTGATAAATGATCTACAATGTTAAAAACCAAACATGTCTTTAAGAAAGCAAAGGAAAGTTGTCCCCACCTTTAGAAATGATGCGAAGGATTTTCTTTAAACTTGCTGAGAGCTGAAAGATCTAATTCAGTCTCTCCTGCTTTCCTAAAAGTGCAACACATTCCAGTTGGGCAGTTTAAAATATATTTTTAGTGAAAGAAAAAAAAAACTTGCAGACAGAAAATCCGGTCTTACTCCAAAAACTGTATTTTAAGCAACTGCACTAATTTAAAATAAAAGCTTTTCACATTATCTTCTATTAAAAGTCAAATATTATTAGACATTGTTAATGTTGTATATGTGTGTGGTCGGGCAGGACGACGCTGCAAAGATTCCTGAAACATCAGACATTCTGGGGGGCAGCTGGAGCCCCGCTCCTCACACATGACCTCCTCATGGTCAGCAGGTCAGATCCTGATAATCCCGTCTCATAGCCACATAGTGTGCATGTGTGCACCCTCTCCTTTTGCCAGAGGTTAAAGCTGTGAGAGTGTTTGAAGTCCTGTGCTTCTGTGTTGTATTCTCTCCAATCTGAATAGTCATCTAATGGTTAACAAAGATGTTTTCAGGTTTTTAGAACAAGGATGGAAAACTCGCTTTGTGTTTTATTTGACAGATGGCTTCCTATATCTCCTTTCTTCTGTAATACATGCTCCAGCCTTTATACAAGTATGTAAGCGGGGATGAATGTGTAATTTGTCTCAAGAGGGTTCAGAAGGCCCACACCTGCAGGAGATCTGCAGAGAACATCACTGTCATGTGGAGAAGACAGAGAAGATGAAACAGAGTGCAGAGGGTCTTATACTCCGCCCACGGACATTGTTATTTCAAGCTTTTCTCATCATATTGAGGAAGAAGGGAACAATGCGCCACAGACAAGCTCACTTGGAGTGCTCACAAAGAGCAGCACAGTCAGCCTTTTTTTGAAAACAGAAGAAAGAGAAAAATCAAAGAGCAGGGGAGCAAAGAGGAGGAGAGACGAACTGAAAGATATAGACAGCAGGGACATAAACCCCATACATCAAGGCTTTAGGACTTTTACACAAGTATATCAAAACAACAGCTTTTCCACTGTATTTTCCCTACTGCATTAAACAGTTTTGCTCCAAATAACATGAGACAGATGGCAGAACAAGAAATAAGAAAATGTATCTTAAAACAAGACAAAACTTGTATAAATAAAAAAAAAAAAAAAAAAAAGTTTTTACTCAGAGGTTATTCTCAGCTTAAAGAGGCCATTTCATACACATTTCAGGACTTTGTGGTTATTTCTTAAGTATTAATCAGTAATATGAAACACTTTATATCTAAAAAACGTCAGGAAACACTGATTAACAGACCTTTCAATCTGTCTGCATTAAAATTCGAGTGGTTCCGCCTCCTTCCATCAGGCTGCTTCATCAGGCTTCGGCAGCAGCTCGTTCATATTCATTATTTGAATTTGCTGGACTCAGATTGGCTAACAAACTAGCCTATAAGAGCAAAGAATACTGTTTCCTGCCCCGCTGCGCATGGCAACGTCAGACGTCGTGTCTTCCTGTTTGCTACGTCTTATGCTAGCAGCTTTTTAGCCAGCAGCATGCTAGGCGTGGTTTCAACTGCGGGAGCTGCCGAATACTAACAAACAAATGGAGATACAGGCCGTTTGGACTCGGGTGAACTCGGGTTTTATCGCCACCTGCGTAGTTTGAGAGATAAAAACTGAAATAGAAGTTGTTGACCTGTTTTCACACCCACCATACAGGTAAATATTCAACAGAAACCTCCGAAAAACCATTTTCAGTGTAAGGGCCTCTTTAAATATCTTTTCTCACTCGTTTAGAATGAAAACACACACACACAAACAAATTACTCTTTAAGTGAGTTTACTGGCAGCTGTGACAATTGATCTTGTAGCAAAATGTCAGTACACATTTTCATGTGCACGTGCATAAAGTATGTCACATACTGTATGTAATTGTACAATCACAGTATGTCTGAGTGTGTGGCGTGTGTGAGAGAGATACTTGTTAGCATGTGTAAATTACATCCATGTGTGTTAAAGTGACTTTACAGCTATTTGGCAACCAAAGTGACATGACTAAACACTCGACCCTGCAGGACGCCAATGACATCAGCATTCCGTTTGAAAACAGTAAACTACCTCAGCTTTTTGCAAAAAGATTTAATCTTAAAAAGGGTTTATTAAATAGTGACAAAGTGAAATCAAGCTCTGTTCTCTGGTACGCAAATCAAACAATAGGTCTACGAGATTTGGATTCTTTTTCCCTCACAAATCTTACCTCTTCAAACATTGACAGCTTTCATAGACAGAGGACGGAAAACAGTTTAAGACACCTCCAGGCACTTGAGTTACAAACTACAAGAAGGAACATGATATCTATGTGCATTTCCCTCTTGGGAGCTTTCCAGAGTTGAGGTATTAAGATACTTCTGCTCTTACAGCAACATGCTCCTGTGTACACAGTTCTTCTCCACTTGTAAGCGCTTCCTCCCTCTCAAGGTTTTCCTCAAAGAAATATTTGTTGAAAGGGTTGAATTATAGCTTGAACAAACTTCAATAGGTGGGAGATTTTGGACTGAAGCCAGTCGGCTTGTCTGGCTTTGGCATTTAACCCCCTCTACAGGAGAGCAAGGCAGCTTCTCAGGCCTTTGATTCAGATGTTATCTGTCCAACAAGCACATGATTGTATTTGAGTTGCAGGAGCTACAGCACATAAAACTACATAATAATTTTTAATAATGTGTATCCCTTCCAAAGCCCAGTTACTGAATAAATTCTGTACTTCCCTCTTGTTCTTTCCCCTGCAATGGCCCCCTATCTGTTTGGTAATTATTTTTAACGCTTTGGGTGGTGACATCAGGTCAGGAAGCCAATCTAACGGCCCATCAGCTGAAGAGCCAGTAGTTAAGGAGTAAAGCTTTATGACTCAGGTGCATCCCACCCACAAACATGCAGCTGATGAGGGCTCATTAGTCTGGCCTGGGTGGGTGGGAGACCCTCAGGACTTGAACAGTTCTTCTTCAAGGCATGATGATCACACCACAATTAAAGTAGCTCAAAACCGTGATCCTTCCTTCGACTCTGGCTGATGACTTTTATTACACCTTTATGTTCTATGTTTCTGGTCAGACGCTCATCTGTCTTAAAGAGAGAAACCTGACTTTAGACAAATTACAGGATTTATAGTAACTGAAGGCATCTTAGTTCATATTTGGTGTTCATGGAATTCCTCAAGATAGATAAAAAATTAAAGAAAAACGACAAAAATCTTGGCATTTCTTTTTACCAGAATGGAAAAAAATATTGACATGCTGCAGGTCAGTATTTCTAAGCAGCTTTTTCACTTCATGCCTCATACTTTGGCTAATATCCATCAAAGTTTAAAGAAAGCACGGTTTGAAATGAGCAGACAGGCAGTAACCGGGACAGTCTTCCACACTTACAAACATTGATTCATTCTGGAAAGTTTTCATGAAGCAGAAAAAAACTGGGTGTAATAGATTTCTATATAGCTGCACTTTTTGATACACACACCTCTTCTGTGAAAAACCCAAATCTTTAATAATACCATTTCTTCCTCTGGCGCTTGCATATTTGCTTGTCTCTTTTCAGCACAGGGAAACTGAATCAGTCAGTTGCTCTTCCTTGTGGTTGTCCTTCTGTTTGTAGAGGAGCTCGTTGAAGGAAACCAGTACAGCCAGTCAAGCTTCCACTAACACTGCTGCTCTACAGTCAAACAGTTAGAGAGGGGCTCCCACAGTCAGATATAGATTTTATATGTTTACACTGAGAAGATAGAAATCCTTTGGCAGTAACTGAAGACTTCATGTACACAAGCTGCTGTGAAGGGATGTATACAGTTTTGTCTAAATTAAGGTCAAAGTTTGAAGTTACATTTAGGCATGAAAGATGCATATTTTACTGTATTTATCTGATTTAAGTTAATAAGTAATGGGTTCAGTTTAAAGATGTCATTTCACCCCAAAAAACAATATTGTATTGTTAAACGTTTTGTGTGATGTACGTCTTAAAATACAAATTTTCTTCAGTTTAATATGACAGAGTGATCAAAAGCTACTTTTTTGCAACATTTCAACTGTTATTTTTTTTTAGAAAAATTCAAACGATGATCTTTTTTTTTTGTCTATTGCTAATTAGAGATGTGATGTTAAGATGATCCATGATGGCAAATAAAAAGGTTTTAAATGCCAGGGAAAATAGGGTTAAAGTTTTTTCCTCATAGATGCTGTAAATGTTATAATTCCCTTCCTCAAACACAGGTGGATATGCAACCAAGAACTACATATTTATAGACATTCTTTGTTAAGTTTTGAAAACTACAAAAAGACTTCAGGAAAGGATTTAGTGTTTTTACTGGTTATGTTGCGCCATCTGTAGGTCATAGAGGTTTTCTTGAGGAATCTGCTGGAAAAATGTTTCTATCCTTAGACTTAATGTTGGTATATGCCTTTCAGAAAGAATGTTCATTTCTTTGGGACAAAAAAAGAGAAATCAAAGATAAATAATATCACTATTGAATGCACAGTCCTAAAAGAAGAACATAGCAGTCTGAGAGTAAATTGAATCTCTATTATAAATGCATCTCTGCAAGGACAGAAGGACATGCTGGGTCTTCCCAGCCTTCTCACTCTGCTAGTTCTTATTTTTCCTAAAACACGTTGCAAGCACCATGGAAAGTTTTAACTGAACTAAAATGAATACAAGCTGTCCTGCCAACAAAACAAGGATTTTTCTGAGAAGCCTGAAGTCTGACACATTATCTTTTGTGTGCCCCATTCAGCAGTAAAGTTCCATATGCCGAAGTTTATGTTTTCCCACTGAATAATTTTGGATTTGTTTTTGTGTTAATGGCAGAGGGAAGGGGATGACAAGCGAGGGAGAGAGAGAGGGAGGAGAAAATGTCAGACCATGAATAGACTTCTTAAATACTCAGTTCTGCTGCTAATATTAAATCTTGTTCTCTCGCCCTAAAAGTATGTTTTTACTCGAGTGGATTTACGTGTTTTAATGGCCTGTAATAATGTGTCTCATTTTGTTCATGAGGAAAATAACTCTCCTCTCTTTCCTTTTCCCGTCTCTCTCTAACTTGCCATTCTTTCCCTCCATTCATGTGCCAAAAGGAGGGGATTAATAAAACCACAAGGGCTTATTGAGGAGACAAGAACTTTGATTCATGCAGGGAATCTTTTTATCGTGAGGAGGAGGAGAAGTTCATGGTGAGAAAAATACATCAATAATACAACAATGCAAAAATGTTGAAACTTTTCACATCCTTAATATTTGATGACTCATCAGTGGGTATATTTCTTTGCTAAATTAGGTGACACAAGGTTTTAATCCTGCTAAGATCAGCAGAGCCTGACTGTAAGCATATCAAAGGCTTTGAACTATAGGGCTCTTCTGCTCAATCATATCATCAGCTTATTGTGGTCATAAGACTTTAAGCTGAGAAGGATGGCGTTTCCATGAAAATGACTAACTGGACTAAAAAAAAGAATATTTAAATCAGGCACAAGCATTGATTTTTACATCTTGGAACCCTAAAAAAACAAAAGAGGAGGATGTGGGTGATGATCATATTGAAAAGAACAAAGAGAACTGATGATTCTTGATCACTTTTCTTTTTCCACATTATCATTTTCAAAATAAAGAATTAAAACAGAAAAAATACAAACTGCATGTAGAAAGATACGATGTGTAATCTTTTTGTTAGTTTTTGGACAGACCCTTTTTTAAAACAGATACATTTAATTCAGATAATTAAAAAAAGGAATGAAGCAATATGAAAAACTCAAAAAATCCAGTTGTTTTAGTGACTCTTCCATCAAACAGAATGGAAAACAGTTTTTTTATTCTGGTGAAGCAATGCCAGACATGTTTATCTGTGATGGGATATTTCTCTGTAAGGTGCCTGATAAAAATTGGACAGGTTTACAGGATAAACCTACTACATATGAACTGGAACAGTAAATTGCATCTGTTTCTTTAGCTTGAAAGGTTGAATTCTGCCCTCAAATACCCATTCTTTCTCCTGTTTTCTGTCTCATCCTTTCAAATTCAGCAGCAACTCAATATTCATGCTTTTTCTTGATATTGAGGAGACAATTAAGATAAAGGAGTTTTTGTTTGATGAGGCTCAGGTAATTGATGTGAGGAAAAGAGCTGAGTCTTTAAAGGTCCTGTATCCTGCTAAATCAACTTTTTGCCGCTTTTAACTATGTCGTGATGCTACACAACATGCTGGGAGGAGAGGAGGAGGACAGATGGGATTTTAGATAAACAGAGTGTTGTACTTCCTGGTCGAAGAATAATTCGAGAATATAAGTTACATTTTAGGACATATGAAGATTTTATATATATATCCAACGATAACATTTTATTATATATGTGCCTATCCCAGATGTTGAAAGCTGTTAAAATAGCAGGATACAGGACCTTTAAAGAGGCCCTTCCATTAAAAACGATTATTCTGAGGTTTCTGTTGAATATTTTAGCTCCACAGGTGTTCTTACCTTCATAGTGGGTGTGAAAACAGGTCAACAACTTCTCTTTCAGTATTAATCTCTCAAACTACACAGGTGGCGGTAAAACCCGAGTTCTCCCGAGTCCGAACGACCTGTATCTGTTTCATCACAACTCCTTTGTTTGTTAGTATTCATCAGCTCCCACAGTTGAAACCACGCCTAGCATGCTGCTGGCTAAAAGCTGTTAGCATAAAACGTATCAAACCGGAAGACATGACGTCTGACATTGCCATGCGCAGCGGGGCAGTAAACAGTATACCTTGCTCTCATAGGCTAGTTTGTTAGCCAATCAGAGTCCAGCAAATTCGAATAATGAATATGAACGAGCTGCTGCCGAAGCAGCCTGAAGGAAGGAACCGGAACCACCCGAATTTTGATGCAGACAGATTGAAAGGTCTGTTAATCAGTGTTTCCTGACATTTTTTAGATATAAAATGTTTTATATTACTGGTTAATACTTAAGAAATAACCACAAAGTCCTTAAATTTGTATGAAATGGCCTCTTTAAAAGAGTGGAATAGAAAGGTGTGATGAAGTCTGTTAAATAAATGTAACATCCTCATGGCTGAACCTTCTCTGGAATTTAAACTATGAAGTTATGAAAAAATACTAGATAAAACACAACCTTGTAATGCAATGTTGGATAGAACCTTAAGTTCTGTCAAACACGAGAAACTTGTTACCGAAATAATCCAGTGCCAAGCCACCCCATTAACGCAGGAGGAATTTTGTTTTCATAAAGCAACAGAGCTCAGCACAAACTCTCCAGCTGATTAAAACCCTGACACAAGTGGGTGTCAGAGAAGATTAAAAAGGGGACCTTACATTTTTTTTAACTGTAGCATTTAGACATGTTTAAAGAAAACAAATGATGTCATGAAGTCCAATGATTGTGCTCTTAATGAGACATGGCCACACAAACTGGATTTAACTGATACAGGACCTAAAAAGCTTAACTTGTTTTTCTGCGTGACACAGTATGTAAAAAACAATATGTCCTGTAAATAAAGATCACAGTGTCACAGGAGGGGGGAGGGTTGTTTTGAGGACCAAAATGAAGGCGTATAAGAGACAGGATCTCTGCAAAACTCTTTAATAATGAACGAGACAACAGGGATAAACAAAACATGGATAGACAATCTGTTTACAGTATATATACTGGGAAGAGAGCTGGTTATAGTTAACAGGTGCGTTGATTACTAATGGAAACAAGTGGTGCTGATCTGGACGCATTAGATCAGATGTCAGGCATCTGCTGTTGATTGTAAAGAACAAAAACATCGAACAACCAGACTGCAAAAACTTATAGAAATCCAAAGTAAACCAAACTGAAATAGTTCTAAAATAAACATAAAATGGGATTTTTCAGAGCGAATGAATGAAGAAATCAGTTGTTGTTTTTCAACTGATTAATAATCAGAATCAAACCGATTGCATGTCACTGTAAGTCAATGTCCATTTGTATAAATATAAAGAAATTCATCACAGTAAAGTTCCTCTTAACGAGTTGCTCCTAAAAACACAGAAATATTGCCTGTATTATTCATTTTATGCCTGTGGTTGTTGTGTTTGTAAATACATCAGTTGTATTGTTTCAAGCAGAAACAATATTTATAAGCAGAGAGAAAAGACTGGTTAAAAATCTTAAAAACATATTTGGGTAGGGATGTTCCAATCAACATTTTGTTATCCCCAATATAAATTTAAGTTTCTCTCAATACGAGTCGTATTCCAATACGTCCATTGCTGCTTGCTTAAAGAGGCCATTCCATAAAAACTGTTTTTCTGAGGTTTCTGTTTAATATTTTAGATCCGCAGGTGTTCTTGATTTCATACTGGGTGTGAAAATGGCACAATAACTTCTCTTTCAGTTTTTATCGCTTAAACAATGCAGGCGGCGATAAAACCCGAGAACACCTGAGTTTGAAAAGCCTATTTTTGTGACGTCACATTGATTTTGCTCATTATTATTCATCAGCTCGTGCAGTTGAGACCACACCTGCAAAGTTAGCTGCCTGTTCAGTAGCAAACACAGTGGACCATCAGCGGCATTGTGCTACTGCTCTAGCTGGACTTCCACAATGCACATATTGCCCAAAAATCCAGATTTGTGGCTTCAGTTTATTTTAGAGAGACTCTCAGGATTTATATTTAACTCGGCAGCACGTCTGAAGAGGGACTCTGCTGTTCTGCATTGTTTGTCTGTTAAACTGCGTCACTCCATCCGCTTCTGACCACCTGGAAACAACTGCACACATTTTATGCTCTTTTACACTCAAATAGAGACTCTGGAACTGGACAAAGTCTGAAATGCGAGTCGTGCGGCCGCTATGAGGCTCAGTGCTCACGGAGCAGTGTTTAATGTTTACATGTTGAATCCACGGATGCAACAATCCATTCCATTAAAAAAAATCAATGTTTGTAAACCTCCCGCCAATGGTCACTCACCATCGTGCTCCACACTGCATGTGGAGCACGATGGTGGGTGGCTAAAAGCTCCAGGGCAGAGGACTGACTGTCCCGGGGTCCTCAGGCCGAGGAGGGAGCTCTGTACCTGGGCGTGGGCTCAGGTTGGTTCTCCTCCTAAGCGTATCAAACAGGAAACAACTCAGTGTGCTGTTGTGCATGTGCAGCAGGGGAGGAAACAGGAAGCCATGCTCTCAAAGGCTAGTTTGTTAGTTAATCTGAGTCTAGCGAATTAGCATAATGAATATTAATGAATAAAAGCCTGAATCCAGGTGAACTTTCAAGCAGTCAGATTGAAAGGTCTGTAAATCAGTGTTTCTTAATGTGTTTTAGATTATAACATATTTCATGTTAGAGGTTAATACTTAAGAAATAACAACAAAGTCATGAAATCTGTGTGATACGGCTTCTTTAAATGACTAATTAAGTTGTTGGATATTTAATTTGGCTTTATCTCTACTACCCTGAGAAATTCCCACATTGTAGATATTTCAAGTGAACTGATGTCAGTTCTTATATCAGAATATTTGCATACAGCAGACATGTTGGGATGTTACGTCACAGTGTTTCACAGAGGCTGCATGGGTGGCTTATTTTTTCATCCAATATCTTCAGATTTTTCTTTATATTGTCAATTTTCTCAAATTTTTTAAAATTGGTCAAATCAGTTCCCCTCAAAATTCTTAAATTTGTTACATATTAATCCTATTTATTCTGATCAGATATTAGCTCTTGTGTGTCTTGCATCCTAAAATAGAATAAAACGTTCGAATTGGATTGTGTTTGATTGAACATTTTTGTGATTTTATAATTTCTTGGCACATTCAGATTTTTAAAAGTTTCAAATCTGAGATGTAAAGTTACATATGCAAATAAGGCCCTGGATGTTTATGATGCAGATGATGAGATGGTAGTTGGTCTTGGGTTAAGGAAGGAAAGAAGAAATTATGTGGGATAGAAAATGCGGATGGAAGAAGAGCTTTCAGGAGCAAAGGAGGACATTGTTAATGTTCCCAGAGTCCTGCAGAGTTGTGGGACAGCCATGGCTCCATCAACATTTGTTAATGCGTGGGTGCGGATGTGTGCTTTCCCTGTGTGTTCAGCACTGGCTTTTCCATTGAGTGAAACACGGGCTGTCAACAGAGCAGCTCTCACCTCATGCCTGGCTGGATTTATTAGAGTAACAAGTTGTTGAATCAATATGGAAACTTAAAGGGTACGGGGCTGTTTAATGTATTAATTGCTACATAAAATGTAGACAATTGCACATTATTTGAAACTCAACATTTGGCAGTCAAAAACAAAACAGAGTAAAGAAAACTATGAGGTGAGTCTTGCAAAGAAAATGTACTTTCAATGTGTAAAAATAGTTGGGGAATTCTTTATCTGGTTTTCATGAGGGGAAAATTTACATCATCATTGAGTTTTTATCAGAAGTGATTACAGCTGCACAGCCGGGGTGATGGGCCCCCTGGTGCTTTGGGTTTGGTTGTTAAGGAGCAGTTTGTCAAACACTATAAAAATATAACTGTGTTACTAGGTCTGGATCTGATGACAAGAGAGGGGATTAGGGAAACGGGCAGGATGTGGTGCTTTTGCTCAGCGGGGGTGGGTTCCCTCACTCATGCTGTCATCCATGAATGAAGCTGAAGAAGGAAGTTAGAGCAGATGCAGGGAGCTTGTAGCATGGCACCACACTGCCCTGCTCAGTCAGGGGATCCACTGCAATTTATCAACAGCATTCCTGCCTTATATGGGCTGAAGTTGAAGGAAAGACAGACAGGTTTTTTTTTTCATTTCTAAATACTCCCCAAACATGTGACAGGTTGAGTTTGGTTACCAGGAGACAACTTTTATTGGTCAAACAGATGATGTTCCTTCATAACCTTGCACAAAGCCCCCATTAACACCACCTACCCCCATAAAGGATCATTCCATAAGTGCCTCACTTTAATGATTGTATCCTCCATGGAGATTCCCTTGAAATGTTCCTTTGAGACAATGCAAATATGACTCATTTGGGTTTTTATCAACCTCAATGCATTCTATAGCCTAGCCAAAACGTTTAATTACCACAATTTGATGTTCAAACTTAACCCCACAGCATCAGATTTATCATACTTGATACTCTTTTTTTCTAAGTTTCTAATGTCTTAAATGAACCATCAGTCAAAATAATGTCATTTAGGAGAATCAGGGAGAAATTCTCTTGAAGGAGTCAAACTAACAGCTAGTCAGACTGAGGCTGTTTGGATATTTAGAAAAGATGCCAGTTTAAGTTAAAAAAATGTTTCAAGAGGCCCTTCAATGAAAAACGGGTTTTCTGAAGTTTCTGTTGAACATTTTAGCTCCACAGGTGTTCTTACCTTCATAGTAGGTGTGAAAACAGGTCAACAACTTCTCTTTCAGTTTTAATCTCTCAAACTACACAGGGGGCGATAAAACCCGAGTTCTCCCGAGTTCGAACAGCCTGTATATGTTGCATCACAGCTCCTTTGCTCGTTAGTATTCAGCAGCTCCGGCAGTTGAAACCATGCCTAGCATGCTGCTGGTTTTCTAACGTTTTTTAGATATAAAATGTTTCATATTACTGGTTAATACTTCAGAAATAACCACAAAGTCATGAAATTTGTATGAAATGGCCTCTTTAACATACTTAGTTAAAAAATATTGATCAAATCCTTAAAATAAAAACACAAAGAATAAAATATATTTATATATAGTTAATCAGATTTGTTAAAGTGGGTCCTTGCAAAGAACTATTTAGCCACTGGAAATTACTTCAACCATGATGGCACCATGAACAGCACCTCCTCAGTCAACCAGTAGAGTACTGACTAGGTAAGACTCAAGAAGGATGAGAAGAGTTATGTTAATCAATAAACCAGAACAATTAAAATCAACAGTACAGGACTAATTAACAGGTGCCCTGAAAATGACCTTTTCCAAGAAGAAGCTGTTTATTCCAAAAAACCCACGAACACAGTTGGACTGGACTAAGAGACAGAAAACACAGATGTTCTGTCCACTGTCTCTAACCCTCTGTGAAATTTTAGTTTTTGTTGGTTTAGTTTTTTGTTCAGTTTTAGTTTTTGTTGTCTATTTATTCCCACATCCACAAGGTCAAGATGACCGCTAATCTGTTTGTCTATATTTACCCATGTCTGAAAAATAACCTGACAACAGGAAAATCCCCATGCTGCTCTGCTGGACAACAAATATAAGCCATGGAAATGAAGGGAAATGAGGTGAAATGAGGTAAACAGGTGGTCAAATAGAAGGGTTGTTGTGCCAGGGGGAGTGTGACACACCTGGGTGGTTTCGGCTGACTCAGGTCCTCATCAAGATCTGGCCTGGCTGCACGTCTGCCCTGAGGGAGCAGGTCTTAAACGAACCGTTGTTCGTCTAGTTCTGATGGTGCTGTGGTGTTCCACCGAGACTGTGTACAGCCGTCACCACTATGCAGGGTCATGGAAAGGTCTGGTCAGCTGGGCCTAGAGCACTAAAGGCAGGTGGACAGAGTTTCCTCCTTGCTGGTACAGTCAGTGCTATTTTATTGGTCAGGTAAAATACAAACAAGTATCTTTAAATCTTTGTTTAAAAAAAAATCATCCAAACAATGTGAATAAAACCAAAAGAATAAAAGTAAAAACTGAAAAAGGAAACGATCAAACAATGAATTAATATAAATCTCAAATAAAAGAAGCAATTGAAGTGCTACAAATAATAAAAAATAGATAAAGATATGAGTAACACACTGGATGCACAAAAATGAAAATATATTTGTGATAGTTCTCTTTCAACATTCGTTTCGGTATCTCACATATGGGACACGCTCTCACGCTGTTCCCCCAGAAGCTCTATTACATTACGCCAGTCTCAGACTGGCCGTCAGACGTGACGTCTGCTCCCCAGAGGGGGAGGGACTCCCTCCTACTATAAGAGCTAGACGGCACGTCATCACGTCAGTCTAAAACCTCTTCTCGCTCCGAGAAGCTTACTCTCAGAAGGTGAGTGTAGCTAACAGGATAGCTAAACTGTTCACAGGGGGAGCTAATCACTCCGCCGCCGAACGCTACCTACTACTACATCGCCGTCTCTGAGTGTTTAGTGGCAGGTCTGTCCCCAAACAGGTGCCACACTGCTAGTAGCAATACTAGTTGCTTCCCATTTTTACTACGGAAGGTTATTTCGGTGCTACTTTTCTCACTCATCATGGAGAATAAAGTGCTACCGCCAAAGGCTTGCCAGTGTGGGAATAAAATATCGGGAGCAGACACCCATGCTGTTTGTGCTTCGTGCCTCGGGCTGCAACACGCCAACGAGGCCCTAGCTGTCCCGGTAGCTTGTGACCACTGTTCTCGCCTCTCATTAAAAACCCGCCGTCGACGACTTGCACGCCAAGCAAGCCTGACGGGGGCAAATCCTGTACTGGGGGTATCCATTCCCCCACCTCAGGTGGAACCGGTAGGAGTAACCACCTCCGCGGGACCCAGCTGGGCCGACCAGGTCGATGCTGCGGACCCTCTCTTTGATCCGGACGAGCCGGACGCGGACCTCACGGCCGCAGACGGTCTCGCCGAGTTCTCCGACTCCGGTGATGAGCCCATCAGTCTCCCCTCCGAGGAGGATGAGGCAGATGCGGAGCAACTGTTCATCACGCAGGCCGCGAGAACGGGCAGTGCTGCGGACAGCGGCGGATCACCAACCCCGCCTGCTGCGCAGGACCTGCACGAGGTGTGCCACAGAGCAGCTGCAAAGCTGGGCATTGTGTGGCCGGAGGCCCCTGTCGTAACCAACAGGTCCCGATACGAGGGACGGAGGCTACCACAGGCAAAAACCTCCGCTAAGCAGCTCCTACCAGCATTCCCAGAGTGTCTGGAGGAGGCCACCCGCTCCTGGAGCAACCCATTCACCGCCAAAGCCCCCGCCCAGGGAGGGGCTGCGCTGGATTGGGACGGTATGGGGGAGAGTGGCTTCGCCCGCCTTCCCCCCATCGAACCTCTGGTGGCGTCTCACCTCCACCCAACGCAGAGGTCCACCATAACCGCTGCGGGCCCGGCTTTACCCTCTAAAGCGGATTGTCTCCAAACGACGCTGACGGAGAGGAGCTATAAAGCTGTGGCTACATCCGTGAGAGCCCTCAATGCGTCCTCACTGCTGCTAGCCTATCAGGCGGAGCTACAGGACGACATGTCAGCCTCACCCAGCCCGGAGATGTGGGATGAGTTGTGCGTGGTCACTGACCTCTGCCTCCGCCTGCACCGATGCGCTGTACAAGCATGTGGCCGTGCGATGGGAGTTATGGTTACTCAGGAGAGAGCCAGGTGGCTCAGTCTCTCCAGCCTCTCCCACAGAGAAAAGACGGAGCTCCTCGACGTCCCTGTGGACCCCAAGGGCTTGTTTGGTTCCTCTGTTGCCGCCATGCAAAAGAGATGCGAGGAGAAGAAGAGAAAGGGTGAAGCGCTGCAACTTTGCCTCCCGAGAAAAGTGCCGCTCCCCCAGACTGCTCCGAGACAACCTCCCTCACGACCTGCATCCAAACAGGCGTATCGCATCCCAAAACGCCCTGCACAGCCTCAGCCTCAGACCACTGCGTCCACTGAGCTTAGAGGTGCGTGGGCCAGAAAAGCTTTTGCTCCCAAAGTGACGCCAGGGACCCCACAGGGCCAGCCTGCCACTCAGGGCGCGAAGAAGAAGAAGCGGGCTTCCTAATACGTGTTCGCTGAAGAGAGGGAGCAGGTCAGGCCAGACGCCTCTCCCCTCCCAACAGCAGCTCAGTGTTCAGGAGGTGCGTTCAAGGCCTGGAAAGAGACGTGTGGAGGCTGCTGCGACAGCGCTAGACGTTCACGGCCCGAAGAGAAGGACATTTTCTGCAGAGAGCTCAGTGGAGCCACAGCACTCAAACACACACCAGTGTCTTTGTCCTCCTCACAAATGTTCAATAAAGAAAAGTTCATGCAAAGAAATAAATGTGTTTTCCTTTGCGCATCCAGCTCCCAAACCAAGGGCGCGGTCACTCATGTTGCAAAACATAAACAAAATGAACATAAAAATATTGAACATTCTCACCGCACCAGCTCTGCCGCTAGAGGGCGCTGTTACATCAGAAATGAATCATCAGCACTCCTCTCCCACACAGCAGGCGGACCTAGAGAGCGTGCCTACATCCTCTGTAGAGCCTCTAGGTCCCCTCGCACACCACCTCCCACAGTGGGAAGGGTGTGGCGTGTCGAATTGGATTCTGAAAACCATCACCAAGGGTTACAGACTCCAGTTCGCGGCAACTCCCCCCAGGTTCAGCGGCGTGCTGCATTCACGACCGCAGGGAGAAGAGGCTCTAATCCTGCAGAAGGAAATAGAAGCTCTCAAAAGCAAAGGAGCTATCCGAGTAGTACCGCCAGAGCAATGTCAGGCGGGCTTCTATTCGAGGTATTTCCTTGTCCCAAAGAAAGGAGGGGGGCTGCGTCCCATATTAGATCTGCGCGCTCTGAACAGATATATGAGAACATACAAGTTCAGAATGCTGACACACATGACTCTAGTGCGCTTCGTGCGTCAGGGGGACTGGTTCGTGTCAATAGATCTGAAAGACGCTTATTTTCACATCCCTATTTATCCTCCTCACAGAAAGTATCTAAGATTTGCTTTCCAGGAGGTGATGTACGAATACACAGTACTCCCATTCGGTCTCTCCCTGAGCCCTCGGGTGTTTGTGAAGTGCACGGAGGCAGCAATAGCGCCCCTGCGGAAAAAAGGATTGCGTTTGGCCACGTATATAGACGACTGGCTGCTCGCAGCGCAGTGTCTTCACCAAATCCAGGATCACACCAGGCTGCTTCTATCACACCTGACATCCTTGGGATTTGTGGTGAATTGGGACAAGAGCGTCCTTGTCCCATCTCAGAACATAGAGTTTATAGGTCTACACCTGAACTCTGTCGCTTACAAAGCACGACTGTCGGCGGACAGGATAAAAACTTTATCAGCTTGTCTGGCCACCTTCCGCCGTGGAACGTTGCTCCGCTACAGGACATGCCTCAGACTTTTGGGTCTAATGGCATCGACACTGGTAGTGGTGCCGTTGGGCAGGCTGCACATGCGACCGTTTCAACGATGGGTTGCGGCACTGCGTTTGAACCCCTCGCGTCACGGACGCCGCTGCGTCTTAGTGACGGCGGAGTGCGTACGCGCCTTGCGTCCTTGGAGACGCGAAGCTTTTCTGTCTGTGGGCGTTGCCATGGGCACTGTCACAGCGCGAAAAGTTATTACGACAGATGCTTCTCTGTGGGGCTGGGGCGCCACACACGAGGGCAAATCAGTGAGGGGAATATGGAGTTCGCAGATGCGGCAATGCCACATAAACTACCTGGAACTCCAAGCCGTGTGGCTGGCACTACAGCACTTTCTGCCTCTTATCAGGGGACAACACGTGTTGGTCAGAACAGACAACACCACAGTGGTGGCGTATGTCAACAAACAAGGAGGGCTGCGCTCACATCAGCTGCACACATTGGCACACAGACTGATTGTGTGGGCCTGCCCCCACCTCTTGTCACTGAGAGCCACACACGTCCCAGGTGTTCTGAACCGAGGAGCGGATCTCCTCTCACGGGGCGGTCCTCGTTACAGGGATTGGACACTCCACCGCGGGGTCGTGTCCCAAATATGGGACAGATACGGCAAAGCCGAAGTGGACCTGTTTGCGTCACAAGAGGACGCTCAGTGTCACCTGTATTATTCACTGACGGATCGGAGCGCACCACTGGGTCTGGACGCGCTTGCGCACGAGTGGCCACGCGTCCCTCTTTATGCGTTTCCTCCGTTAGAGCTGATCACTGCTACTCTCTCCCGAGTCAGAGAGAAGAAACACTCTCTGATCCTCGTGACACCTCACTGGCCAGCGATGCACTGGATGGCGGACATATTCCAGCTCCTGTGCGATCGCCCATGGCCGCTGCCTGTACGCAGCGATCTGGTGACACAGGCACGCGGAGAGATATTCCATCCCCATCCGGAACGCCTGGCACTATGGGCATGGCCCGTGAGAGGCTGAACTTGTCCTCTGCGGGCCTCCCTGATAACGTCATTGCCACGATTCAGAGCGCCAGAGCCGCGTCTACTCGTAATGCATATGATGGTAAATGGCGGGTGTTTGAGGAGTGGTGCGTGGATTCGGGCTTCGTTGCTTTTCAGAGCCCCGTCCCTGTTATCCTGACATTCCTCCAGGGATTGTTGGATAAAGGGCTTGCTTTCTCCACCATTAAAGTGTATTTGGCCGCTATATCGGCCTCTCACGTTGGTTTTGGAGATAAGACAGTTGGCCAACACCCTCTTATCTGTCAGTTTATGAAGGGCGCACGGCGCCTCAGACCGACTTTGAGGAACCTGGTAGCTCCATGGGATCTGACGACAGTGCTGAGTGCTCTGTCGCGGTCACCGTTTGAACCACTGTCTCAGGTAGAGCCAAGGTTGCTCTCCTTTAAGACGGCCTTGCTACTGGCGCTGGCTTCAGCTAAACGTGTGAGTGATATACACGCGCTGTCGGTTAACGCGTCATGTATGCAGTTTTTAAGGGGAGACTCCAGGGTTTTATTGAAACCTAACCCTTCCTTTATGCCAAAAGTCTTTAATTCGACTTTGTCCTGCCTTCCGATTGAGTTGTCCGCGTTTTCACCTCCTCCCTTCTCTTCGGAGGAACACCAGCGGCTTCACGCACTCTGTCCAGTGCGCTCATTACGCACATACGTGGACAGGACTGCCGCGTTTCGGAAGTCTGAGCAGTTGTTTGTATCATGGGCTCAGCCCCACCGGGGAAAGCCTCTCTCCAAACAGCGCTTGTCTCACTGGTTAGTGGAAGCTGTTGTTGCAGCCTATGAAAGCAGTGGGCTTCAGCCTCCTGCTGGACTGCGCGCGCATTCCACCCGGGGCATGGCTGCCTCATGGGCACTCTTCCAGGGTACCTCGGTAGAGGAGATCTGTGCAGCGGCCAGTTGGGCTACGCCTCACACCTTTGCCAGGTTTTATCGACTGGACGTGACTGGCCCCTCACTGTCTCAGAATATCCTGAGCGTGGGGACATCACTAGGGGTGTCTGTGTAGGAGTTTCTGGTCTTCGAGTAAGCTTGTCTGGCAATACGGGAGTCTCTATATCCCATATGTGAGATACCGAAACGAATGTTGAAAGAGAACGCAAGGTTAAGAAGTTAACCCCGGTTCTCTGATACATGAGTGAGGTATCTCACCAGACCGCCCTTCTTGCCAAGAGCGAGAAGAGGTGTGCTTACTTAGACTGACGTGATGACGTGCCGTCTAGCTCTTATAGTAGGAGGGAGTCCCTCCCCCTCTGGGGAGCAGACGTCACGTCTGACGGCCAGTCTGAGACTGGCGTAATGTAATAGAGCTTCTGGGGGAACAGCGTGAGAGCGTGTCCCATATGTGAGATACCTCACTCATGTATCAGAGAACCGGGGTTAACTTCTTAACCTTGCGTTTTCCAACTTTCTCCCAGTTTGACAAGGACTTCCTCCAGTGATTTTTTGTTTTTCACATGTGACATACGCTGTCTTCTACTGCCCCCTAGTGTTAAGAATAAGGCAGTGGAAGGAAAACTAAACATGTAATGTGATTCATGCACATAACATGGAGATAGAAAACAGATTTGCAGTGCAGCTTTTTACACTGGAAATAGAAAATCTACATTCTGTTTGTCTTTTCATTTTACAATAACTTAGTTCCTTTATTCCATAACAATAGATGTTGGTTTCGTCTCTATCGTTTCCTCCACCCCTCCACCTATTTCATATCCAGCCACTCCTATTTTTTTCTGAGCCAACATCTCCATCTTCTGGAAGGCAGTGGATATCTACACACTCTACAAAGAAGTTAAATATCTCATAGTATTCTGAAATTAAAGTGCAGCGCAAATAAGCAACTGATGTAAAAAAAAAACCTGGAATCAATTTATGAACCTAATTAGAATTTTTGATCAATCAGATCAGATAAAGTAGCTAAAACACATAAGCGAAGTAGCACTACGAGAAGGATTCTGAATTACAAAATAATAACATAATGCAGCAAAACTGAAATAACACGTTCTCAAATACCAACACAACACCTATTAATACATATTAATGTAAACATATGTTCCTATATGATGTATTATTACAAACTGAAACTCTTCAGCACCATTTTCTGTGTTAAACTGTAATTACAAATGTGTGTGAATACCATAGTTAAAATTTGTCAATAAATTGGTGCTCAACAATGAAACACTGTCTTTCATTTAATATGAACACATGAAGGAATTAGCTGACCTAGAAACTTCTCCTTTTTCTTCTTACACTTATGTATACTCCCCTGTAAGGGACAGTGAAGACTGTTGTCAGGTTATTTTTCAAGGACCAGCATTGTGTGGACATTAAGTATTTGTGAGGACACTTTGCTGGTCCTCACAATGTTCAACAAGTGACTGATTTAGAGGTGGTGTGAGTGAAGTTTTAGTTAAGGTTAGGGTTAGGCATAAAATCAATGGAAGTGAATACAATGGCCACACAAGTATAGCAATAGCCTACATGCATGCACCACTTCTGTGAGTGAGTGTGTGTGTGTGTGTCTGTGTGTGTATGTGAGAGAGAGAGAGAGAGAGAGAGAAAGAGAGAGAGCGGGGGAGGAGGAAGGAGACAGTATGGATAGATCGAGCAGGTTAGGGAAGAGAAAAAGACTGAGGGCACAGATTATGGTAAATGGCTTGTACTTGTATAGCGCTTTACTCAGGTCCTACGACCCCCAAAGCGCTTCACACTACAGTCTGTCATTCACCCATTCACACACACTCACATGTTTGGTGGTGATAAACTACACACATGTTGTAGCCACAGCTGTCCTGGGACACACACTGACAGAGGTGAGGCTGCCAGACACCAGCGCCGCCGGACCCTTCGACTACCACCAAACAGGCAAAGTGGGTTAAGTGTCTTACCCAAGGACACAACGGAGCGGGGATTCAAATCGGTGACCTTCTGGTTACCAGATGACCCGCTCTACCGCCTGAGCCACGGCCGCCCCAACTTGTTACAATTAAGTTACAACTTGTAACTTGGAAGAGAGAGCTGGAGGGTGGATACATTTTTTGCACTATTAAAGTTTATGTGTCGCCTTTGTGTATGTATATTTTTGTACTTGTCTGTATCTTTTTAACAAGATGAGTTGGATGACACTGTCCAAGTTTTGGACAGACATTTCTGTTTAATGTATAATGTAATCATTGCAGTTAGAAAGAGCTAAGATATGTTAAAGCTGAAAAGGGAGTGTGAATGAGGCCAAAAGGGAGTGATAACACAAGAATTCAGACCTAAAGCACAAGTTGTTAGAAAGACATCAAGAGAGGGATGGATTTGATAAGGAAACAGGATATAGGCATCCTCTTATGGAATGCACCAGAAAGTCTGACTCATTTGAAGATTATAAAAAGATTTAAAAAGGAGGAATGTATCAAAGCCTTCATCATTTATTTAAAACAATAAAACTATAATTGTCTTTTCGGCCACACCCTTTTTCATAGTTTCACATTGCATCTGATAGTTGGTTTCTGTTGTTTCATTTTTTATGCTTTTTCCACTCACTCCCACACACAGTCCTGTAATCTAGTTCCATGAACTGCATCTGTACACATCCAGTTACACTCACTCCACACAACTGTCTGTGTGACAGGCTGAAATAAGATTAAAAGTGCATCATACGCAGGTTAAAAGAGTTTACAAAATGACAGTTAAAAACAAGAGTTAAAAATGATTTATGTTTCATAATGATGATTTTGTCATGATCTTTACATTAGAAAATATTGTTGATACAGTACTAAAAGTATAAATACTATGTACCATACTTACAATTTAATAAGAGTTCAGTGATTGCATGATCGATTGTTTTTGACCAGCAGTGAATTGTGTTCTGCGTCTACGCAGTAAAGTGTTGGTGTTCTTATAAATAAAGTGAAATGCAGTAAAGACGTGTCCACCTTTCATTTAGCTTAAAAGTGACCAATCACCTCTCCCAACTTTTGGAGCAGAGGGCGGAACATTTTGGAGGCGGCGCTGAGATGTTTGGTTTGAGAAAAATCCGCTAGCAGTAAGTGGAACACTATCTTTGGAGGCACAAGGCATCGGCGACGTTCACCGTTGGAATGTCAGACGAATGGCAGACAAAACTCAAGGCCAGTTGATCACGCTCATCACAAGCTGTGTTGAGAAAGCAGAGCTTGCTGAGCTAGAAGATCAAGG
This sequence comes from Pachypanchax playfairii, assembly GCA_006937955.1. Classification (NCBI taxonomy): domain Eukaryota; kingdom Metazoa; phylum Chordata; class Actinopteri; order Cyprinodontiformes; family Aplocheilidae; genus Pachypanchax; species Pachypanchax playfairii. The sequence goes on along the minus strand of SSNP01000020.1, from coordinate 1,884,354 downwards.
AATCCCATATTTACTCAATATAAATGACTTGATTGAAAATGCCAAGATGCCAGAGTCTGAGATAACTGGTGTAAAAGATAAAGAGACAATTTGCAGAAAGTAGAAAATGAGCTGCGAACTATGCTTCAAGCAAAAGAGAAAGCCATACATCAGCTAACAAGTGAGAAATTTAACCCAAAAAGCACATCCATAAAGAAACCAGCTTTAGTGCCGTCAGATAACACTGTTACACAAGGACTTTAGGATATCAGGCTAAACAGGGGAGCCCGGACAGAGAGACAGGCTCATATTTTCCAGTTTGGCCAGGCAGATTGAAAGTGAGCTCGGGAAAGGTTACCATGAAGATGAAATAATTGATGCAGTGATTCGTGCCATCACACCAGGTCTGCAGCTGAGGCTGGAAGGGAAGAGTGATCTTACTCTCCCTGTTCTGTAGGTCTCACTACCAGGAGAGGAGAGCCACTGCTCTCATCAGAGGTACAGAGCAGCAAGGAGACCCTCACAAAACATCCTTCTGAGAGTCATTGACCTCCGTTAAAAGATTGTTTTTGCATCCCAAGAAGCAAAATCAGGTCTACAATATGATCCTGCCTTGGTTCAAAGCTTATTCATACACACCATCCTCACCAGATTGCAGAGTGTCAATGTAAAGAGTTACATGAGTTTACAATGATGGACTTCACTTCCCCAGATAGACAATATAACTACTGCAGATGTTTATCAGAGAACACTGTTTCTAAAGTCAAAGAATCTATTCAGTTAGTTACATCTTCATTCCAAAAGAATAATATAACAGATAGCAAGTGCAAAGATTTTGCAAATTGATGATTTTACTGACAATTTTACAACTTCAATGCGCACGTCATTGGACAATATTGCTCCTCTGAAAATGAAGTTAACCAGTCAGACGAGGCTCCTTGGTTTAATTTAGAACTTTAAGAAAGTTAGAAAGGAAATGGCGTTCCGCTAAGCTAGAAGAGGTTTATTTATCTTGGAGTCTGCTCATATTCAAAAGAGCCCTTCGTAGGGTTAGAACTGAGTATTACTCGCCCCTCATAGAGGAGAACAGGAACAATCCCAGGTTTCTGTTTAGTACTGTAGCCAGATCAATAAAAAACCCAACTTCTGTTGAACCGTGTATCCCTGTAACCCTCAGTAGTGATGACTTCATGGAATTCTTTACTAATGAAATAGATAAGTGGTTTTCAGGACCTGTATTGTACATCCATTAAGTACCTAATGATTAGCCTGAGTATAATAACATCCGGTGATAGATGATGCCAAGGGTTTTTGTTTTGAAACAATATTGATGTGAACATCTACAGACTGCACTAAAGTCTGACATCTTCACTGGTCAATAAAGTCAGGATGTTTTTAACAAACCAAACTGATTGTAAATCGTATAACTTTATAACTCACACTATAGGGAGTTTTCACAGAGCATCATTGCTGTGTCATCAAACTGGAAGTCACCCTATTGGAGACCATTAGAGACCATGTAGCCCCCTGTTTTGGAAATTGGGGAGTGAGTATGTTTGAATGTAACTTGTGGTGTAAATGTGCTTTGAGTGGTCAGTATGACTAGAAAAGTGCTAAACAAAAACAGACCATTTACCATTATTGTTGCCAAGAATTAGTTAAATAATCAAATTGTTGTAACTTTACCAAAGTCCAAAACTCCCAGTCAAAATTCTCAGATTGTCCAGTTTCAGTTTGTATGAAAATGATTTCATGCTTTTAAAGCCTTGAATTGCATCACTCAATTGCATATGAGGCCACGCCCATTTGCCCTGCAAATTCATTTGCTTCTTGTTTTTCTCACTCGTCTGACATTCTACAACTTCATGCATCTCTGGTTTGTATCCCTTCCACTGTCAGGATCTCTGCTGCTGGTGGTGGTGGGTGTGTGTGCTGATTGTTTTGCAGGGCGTGGCAGCAGATGATCAGTGAAGACAGGTGTGGATCATTACCCAGCTCAGGAGAGCTGGGTACTTAAGCTGAGGAGGAACAAGAGACAGACGCCAGTTTGTTCCACTACATTTCGTGGTACAGAGTGGCCAGTGATTATTAACCAGAGCGATTACTAGCAGTGATTAACCTGCCTTCTCTCTCCTTGTGTTCAGCCCGCTGTCCTGGAGCTCCTCTCCCGACTACAGTGCCTCAGCGTGGTAATCGACCCGCTTATCGTGAGGATTGGCTTCACCTGGAATTCACAAGAGCTCCGTTGCGGTGTTACGCGACCAGCTCTCTCCTTCTGGCTCCCTGTCTGTCTCTGGCTTCCTCTGATCCACACCTTCCCGGTCAGCGCGCTGCTGTCACCCCTGCTGCAGTCACGTCTGCACGTACAGCACCCGGACCCGGATTTCCTGAACACTATCACCGACAGCCTGGATCACCACCCCCGCGGCAGTGTCACTGGATCCCTCCTCACAGTCGGACGTCACACACGATCCCGTGAGTTTCATCGTTTGTGTACAGTTTACGTTTGTGTGTAATTTGGAGCACTGTACAAAATTAAACACTGTTAAACTTGAAAGTTGTTTCCTCGCTGTGTGTGTTTGGAGTTTGGGTCACTTTGGAGCTCGCAAACAACCCCACCTGGTTAGAACCATGACATCCACCTCTTTTAAACTAAACCAGTTTAAATTAGCTGGACTTCAATCAGAAAGTCAGTTGGATCTTTTCAGGATTAAATGCCTGTTTTTGTTCTCATCCTGCTGACTAGACTATCTTCTGGATTATTTTTAAAATCAGGTCAGTTTTAATACAATCTTTGAGTATTCTGTTCTAATGTGCTAAATTACATGTGCTTCAGATAATATCAGCAGTGCTGAGTATAAACTACTTATCCCATTTTTTTTTTTTTTTTTTTTTTTTTTTTTTTTTTTTTTTTTTTTTTTATTTATCTTTCAGTTTCTCGTCTCAATCATGGATGAGTTTGTTCATAACAAGCTGAAAAACTGGGATCGAAGTAAATGAATAGTAAGATTTTAAAGGTGAAGTACAACAATACAAGGTTATGTACAGACAAAATATGTACTTTGTGTTTTACAAACACCAACAACATGAACAGTTTGTAAAGGTGCTGGTTAGTGATAAGTTAGTTTTTTTTTCTGTGCAGTCTAGTTTGATGAGGTAGTTAAACCAACTGCACAGTAGCAGCTGCAAGTTTTCAATTCCTGGCAGAAGCTTCTCTGCTTGATGTTTACGTGTTCTCCCAATATATGAGTGGATTATTCAGGAACTCCAGTTTCCCCACGCAGACCAAAAACATGTATTTTAAGTTATTTGGTGACTCTCAATTGGCCCTAGGGGTGAATATGTGTGTAAATTGTTTACTCTGTGTGGCCCTCTGATTGGCTGGTGACATGTTTTTTGTATAACCCCATCTCATAACAATAACCACCGGGGGAAAAAAGCACCAACTGCCCCGCAACGCTGCACAAGATCAATACATATAGAAATTTGATAAATATATGCTTAAAGCAGAACTAAGTTTTTTCACCTCAAATGTTTTCTAGAGTCCCTGTGGGGGTAAACAAGGACTTGGCGGGGTGATTCGTGGGTCCCTCTCCTCCCTCTGGGGTCTGTGTCCTGAAAGCAGCACTTGCAACTTTCAGTGGATCGGACCCGACTAATCTCTCGAGAACAAACCTGCTTTACGGCACTCACACTCACGTACATAAATACAAGCCTGAAGCCCTTGCCGTTGTTAGCAACGCCACCCTTAGGAGCGCAAAGATTTCAACCAAAAAGAACGAACAAACTTTTGACCGACGAGCAGAAAAAAAGGAAACGTGATTGGGACCGAGAGAGGGCTCAGTCGCGGGTGAACATCGGCAGAGCATCTGCGTCTGCGGGGGCGGCGGGGGAACGTTACGACAGTGAGCTTTCACAGGGGACCAGTAGGGGGAGAGCGAGAGCAAAACTTACTTAGTTCTGCTTTAAATCCACTGTAAGCTCATGTGGTAATAAAATTAGCGAATCACCACAATTATAAGTTGGAGATGGAACATGAACACCACAGCGACATCTAGTGTGTGAATGTTGTAGTTGCAACAACAGAACACTGTTTCCAGCCGTCAGGATGCCATGTTCAACATTTCCACGGGTGTTTAGATCTTGTAAAAATGTTTATTTGGTACTGTGGAGGGTGGTGGAGTCAGAGGGTTGAGCAGCTGCTTCGGAGCCTATCGAGGATTTTGTTGTCCTTCTCAGGGGAGGAGCAACCGGAAAAGATTGGGGGCCAGAGTGTGTTTGGGTGAGGAATTTTTGTGGCATAAGGAGCACGTGTGGTGTTCACGAGCCTGGTGCCCTGACTGCTGGAAGCCTCGTTTTGTTATTGTAGCTGCAGTATGCGTGCACCAGATGTTGCTGTGATGTTCGTGTTCTATATACAACCTTTAATTATCTCTTCTGTTCTGTAGAGGCCTGTTAATGACCAGGGGTCTCATTTATAAAACTTTGCATAGAATCCTTACTAAAATTGTACGTAAGCTCAGCAAAAAAATCAATTTACGCCAAGTAAGTTTGGGACCTATAAAACATGGAGTACACACAGCTGCACGCAATCTCCGCTTTATAAATCACACTTTACCTAGAAATGTGCTCAGGTGTTTCTGGATCACATCCCGCCCTCAACACGCCCACTTTCTGCCGTAAATGGTCAATGCAAAGTGCCTTGTGGATCTCATGCATATACATAAGCCGGCTCGTTGCAGCATTCCACCAATAACGATGGCGACTGTAGATCAAGGAAGCACAACTTCACTGAAGCAGAAATTGAGGTTCTTGTGGGTGAGGTGGAAAAACAAAAGGAAGTGCTTTTTGAAGGTCACAGCAGTGGCATAACAAATAAGAGAAAATCCACGGAGTGGCACAGCATTGCTGAAGCCATCAATGCTGTGAGTTCTTCACAGAGATCTGTGGCGGATATTTAAAAAATTGTCCGATCTAAAGATGGAGGCAAAAATAAAAGATGGCTTGCCACCGCCAGAGTGTGTCTGCCACTGGAGGAGGCCCTGGCACCGCTGATCCCCCACCGCTGTTAGGATCTCAGCCAATGGCACGGCTATGGACTTCATTGAAGTGGGGGGGTTGCAGTGTTGTGCCAGTTCATACTTAAAAAGAACTAGCTCAAAGTTCAGTTCACACAGATGAAAATGAACTAGTTCATGTTCATAGTTCATTTTCTTGAAATATGAGCCAAGTTCACATATCTAAAAATGAACTAGTTCACGTTCATTTGTTACATTTTGTTAGTGCTCAATAAAACCTCTTCTTAACTATCCATCACAAATCACTGCCACTCCAAAACTAAACAAAATTATTGAACCAATAAAGAATCTAGAGACTAGAGATAATTATTATATCCAGGAGAAAAATAATGTTCAGATAGAGAATAGATTTTACCCCTGAAATAACGTGTGATCATAACATGTTGAAAATCTTTCTTCTTCCGCCTCTCGTTGTGAACAGACGCTTTCCAGCTGCTCCCTTATCTTTGTCCTCCCCCACTGTTCCTGCTTCTCGTCTCGTCTCTGTGTTTCTCTGTACTGGCTGCTGCAAATTGAAAATGAATCTGGTTTCGTGGTCACTCAACGCATTGGACAAAGTTTTCTCAAACTTAAGGCTGAAAAAGGGGGAGCCGTCATGCCCGGAGTCGACCCTCCCGGCTGGGTTTACCATGGATTCCTGGGGCGAGTGGAAGATGGTATGCCTGTCTGTACTGGCTGTCGAAGACGTGGAGGATGTCTACATATTTGGATTATTGATCGTGGGGTACCTGCTGATCGGCGCTGGTGGTTACCTGATGTATCTACAAATTCTAAAGTTATGGAAGTTATGGGCTGGACCTGGCAACACTTGGACTAAAAGATTCGGAGATCAGGATCGCAAACTGGATGCGGTCTCGGAGCAGTACCGCGACCAGCTGGCTGTGATTCTCGAACGGGACAGGGAATGCCAGGTTCGAGACAGCAAGCTGGCTGACGGGGTGCTGGAGCTGAATCGTAAACTGGGTGCGCTGCTGGATCTCACTGGAAGGATTGGTGCCACCTTGGAGAAGTTGCAGTTTCGGCTCGGAGTGGAGAAGTGATTGATTGATTATTGGTACTATGCAATTTGGCCCTAATTCGGATTATTCGGACTTTTTTCCACAATAGTGCACCATATGGACAATGAGAAGCTGTTGCAATTCTTCAGCTTCGACTTAATCTCTGTTATCTCATTTCGGCTGGCCTCAAGGCCAAAACACTGAATTCCTCCTGAAGCTGTTAGCACCGAGACACACATCCCCCCCTCCTTATCCGTGTCCACCGGGCGCCAAAGACTGTGGAAGAGACATAACATCTGCGTTGTCCCAGAGACGGTGTCCTTGATAACTCTCTGCACACAACCACATACACACTGATTACATTCACATCCTCAAGAAAGTTCTCAACATGTCTCGTGAATCCCCCCCCCGCTGGAGGTTTTTATTGCTTATATCAAGCGCCCCCTCTTGATGGGGCACTGGGTGTAGGGAACCTTTTTTTTCTCCTCCCTCTGACCTCACGTGGTCTTATTCATCTTTTTTTTTTTCCTAACACACAGGCTGATGCGTGCTTATGTATATGTATGTATGTATTTGTATGTATTCTCCTGTGTGATCTTGCTGGCCTGATCGAAGTGCGCTGGGTATACCGGCAGCCTGGAGAGTGAAGGTCAAGCTGTTCTGTATCTCCAGTTGAATTTCCCTTCTGGGATAAATAAAGTATTTTTCATTTCATTTCATTCATTTTCATTTCATTTCATTTCAAAATGGAAAATACAAGGTGCAGTCAAGGTATGTTTAATAAAACCTTTATTTAACCAGCATGAACCAAATTATGCAGGACTTCCAAAAAAAAAAAAAACAAAGCACATTCAGGTTCATGGGGAAAAGATCTGTCCACTGAAAAAATCCAGAATATTCTGAAATGCAGTAACTGTAAGTATTTGAGCTCGATGTGGCTGACATACGTACTTGCTTGTTAAGTCCCGGTGGGCACAGTTTACACAAAAACGTTAGGTATTTTCCGTCCGAGTCTTGCTCTGTTTGTACATAAAACTCTCCCAAGTGCTCTGCAAAACTGGCTTCAGTGATGCCTGTAGCTGAGTCTGGATCGCGGGAACGCAAGGTTAAGAAGTTAACCCCGGTTCTCTGATACATGAGTGAGGTATCTCACATATGGGACATGCTCTCACGCTGTTCCCCCAGAAGCTCTATTACATTACGCCAGTCTCAGACTGGCCGTCAGACGTGACGTCTGCTCCCCAGAGGGGGAGGGACTCCCTCCTACTATAAGAGCTAGACGGCACGTCATCACGTCAGTCTAAGTAAGCACACCTCTTCTCGCTCTTGGCAAGAAGGGCGGTCTGGTGAGATACCTCACTCATGTATCAGAGAACCGGGGTTAACTTCTTAACCTTGCGTTCTCTTTCAACATTCGTTTCGGTATCTCACATATGGGATATAGAGACTCCCGTATTGCCAGACAAGCTTACTCGAAGACCAGAAACTCCTACACAGACACCCCTTGTGATGTCCCCACACTCAGGATATTCTGAGACAGTGAGGGGCCAGTCACGTCCAGTCGATAAAACCTGGCAAAGGTGTGAGGCGTAGCCCAACTGGCCGCTGCACAGATCTCCTCTACCGAGGTACCCTGGAAGAGTGCCCATGAGGCAGCCATGCCCCGGGTGGAATGCGCGTGCAGTCCAGCAGGAGGCTGAAGCCCACTGCTTTCATAGGCTGCAACAACAACTTCCACTAACCAGTGAGACAAGCGCTGTTTGGAGAGAGGCTTTCCCCGGTGGGGCTGAGCCCATGATACAAACAACTGCTCAGACTTCCGAAACGCAGCAGTCCTGTCCACGTTTGAGTGTAATGCGTGCACTGGACAGAGTGCGTGAAGCCGCTGGTGTTCCTCCGAAGAGAAGGGAGGAGGTGAAAACGCGGACAACTCAATCGGAAGGCAGGACAAAGTCGAATTAAAGACTTTTGGCATAAAGGAAGGGTTAGGTTTCAATAAAACCCTGGAATCTCCCCTTAAAAACTGCATACATGACGCGTTAACCGACAGCGCGTGTATATCACTCACACGTTTAGCTGAAGCCAGCGCCAGTAGCAAGGCCGTCTTAAAGGAGAGCAACCTTGGCTCTACCTGAGACAGTGGTTCAAACGGTGACCGCGACAGAGAGCTCAGCACTGTCGTCAGATCCCATGGAGCGACCAGGTTCCTCAAAGTCGGTCTGAGGCGCCGTGCGCCTTTCATAAACTGACAGATAAGAGGGTGTTGGCCAACTGTCTTATCTCCAAAACCAACGTGAGAGGCCGATTTAGCGGCCAAATACACTTTAATGGTGGAGAAAGCAAGCCCTTTATCCAACAATCCCTGGAGGAATGTCAGGATAACAGGCACGGGGCTCTGAAAAGCAACGAAGCCCGAATCCACGCACCACTCCTCAAACACCCGCCATTTACCATCATATGCATTACGAGTAGACATGGCTCTGGCGCTCTGAATCGTGGCAATGACGTTATCAGGGAGGCCCGCAGAGGACAAGTTCAGCCTCTCACGGGCCATGCCCATAGTGCCAGGCATTCCGGATGGGGATGGAATATCTCTCCGCGTGCCTGTGTCACCAGATCGCTGCGTACAGGCAGCGGCCATGGGCGATCGCACAGGAGCTGGAATATGTCCACCATCCAGTGCATCGCTGGCCAGTGAGGTGTCACGAGGATCAGAGAGTGTTTCTTCTCTCTGACTCGGGAGAGAGTAGCAGTGATCAGCTCTAACGGAGGAAACGCATAAAGAAGGACGCGTGGCCACTCGTGCGCAAGCGCGTCCAGACCCAGTGGTGCGCTCCTATCCGTCAGTGAATAATACAGGCAACACTGAGCGTCCTCTTGTGACGCAAACAGGTCCACTTCGGCTTTGCCGTATTTGTCCCGTATTTGGGACACGACCCCGCAGTGTCGTGTCCCAAATATGGGACAATAAATATATGGGTCCAATCCCTGTAACGAGGGCCGCCCCGTGAGAGGAGATCCGCTCCTCGGTTCAGAACACCTGGGACGTGTGTGGCTCTCAGTGACAAGAGGTGGGAGCAGGCCCACACAATCAGTCTGTGTGCCAACGTGTGCAGCTGATGTGAGCGCAGCCCTCCTTGTTTGTTGACATACGCCACCATAGTGGTGTTGTCTGTTCTGACCAACATGTGTTGTCCCCTGATAAGAGGCAGGAAGTGCTGTAGTGCCAGCCACACGGCTTGGAGTTCCAGGTAGTTTATGTGGCATTGCCGCATCTGCGAACTCCATATTCCCCTCACTGATTTGCCCTCGTGTGTGGCGCCCCAGCCCCACAGAGAAGCATCTGTCGTAATAACCTTTCGTGCTGTGACAGTGCCCATGGCAACGCCCACAGACAGAAAAGCTTCGCGTCTCCAAGGACGCAAGGCGCGTACGCACTCCGCCGTTACTAAGACGCAGCAGCGTCCGTGACGCGAGGGGTTCAAACGCAGTGCCGCAACCCATCGTTGAAACGGTCGCATGTGCACGGTCCCGTTAGGCTCGCTTGGCGTGCGAGTCGTCGACGGCGGGTTTTTAATGAGAGGCGAGCACAGTGGTCACAGGCTACCGGGACAGCCAGGGCCTCGTTGGCGTGTTGCAGCCCGAGGCACGAAGCACAAGCAGCATGGGTGTCTGTTCCCGATATTTTATTCCCACACTGGCAAGCCTTTGGCGGTAGCACGTTATTCTCCATGATGAGTGAGAAAAGTAGCACCGAAATAACCTTCCGTAGTAAAAATGGGAAGCAACTAGTATTGCGACTAGCAGTGTGGCACCTGTTTGGGGACAGACCTGCCACTAAAAACTCAGATACGGCGATGCAGTAGTAGGTAGCGTTCGGCGGCGGAGTGATTAGCTCCCCCTATGAACAGTTTAGCTATCCCGTTAGCCACACTCACCGTCTGAGAGGAAGCTTCTCGGAGCGAGAAGAGGTTTTAGACTGACGTGATGACGTGCCGTCTAGCTCTTATAGTAGGAGGGAGTCCCTCCCCCTCTGGGGAGCAGACGTCACGTCTGACGGCCAGTCTGAGACTGGCGTAATGTAATAGAGCTTCTGGGGGAACAGCGTGAGAGCGTGTCCCATATGTGAGATACCGAAACAAATGTTGAAAGAGAACTAGCAGCACTAGCCATGCTGGACCGTCATGGTGGTTGCCGTAAACAGTGTCGTAAAACCTGGTTTTTCAAATGAGCGTGAACGTGAACTGCGTGTGCCACTCATTCTTGCCAAAATGAGCTCCGCTCTCTTTCACGTTCATGGTATGAAAACTGATTCGTTCAGTTCACAGTTCACCGTAAATATGAACGTGTTCATTCTTGGTTTATTGTTAAGTTTGTGGATATATATCATTAAATGTTAAATGTAACTAATGTGGTAGGTTTTATTTCACAAAAACTTTTTTATTTTTGCTGAAATTTTTTGAATTTGAAAAGATTACCCATTTTTAAGGATACAATCAAGTGTTTTCTCTGTTCGTGCTCCACATGATAATTCAAATAAAATTTAAACAATCCATCAGTGGCTTCTGATGTAAAGTGTCAGCTGATTTTGGTTTATTTTATTTTGTGAAAATGCTAATTGCATACTCATATGTACTCATACTCATTGACTTTTTAACATAAAGGGAAGATAAGAGATAAACAACTCCTCTGGATAAAGAATGTTTTGAAAAATGGACAGAGCTATCCAGAAATCTGTGTAACAAAGACCTATTAGATGCTGAACAATGCAAAAAAAAAAAAAAACAATCAAATGTATTTTAATCTTACCAGTTCACATGTAAAAGTCTTTGTTCTGTGCTGAAGAAATTCAAGAATCTCTCTTAGTTTTGGTCTATTAGGCTTTCAGAGATTCTGTCTCTGTTTTCCACTATACAGTGCTGACAGCTTTTCTGCAATGTCACGATATTCATCATTATCGGAGGGGGGGCGGTGTTTGGGGGGGTGGCCTTTTAGTGGTTACTTGTCCCTGTTCATCTAGCTTCTGGGGGCTCTGGTGGCTCTGTAGCCTAGCAACAATGGGATCTCCACATGCCAGGTGGATTCTCTGTTGTGTTGTGGCTGTAGTATGTCTGACTACGTGGTGGTGTCTGTCTCCTCCATATGGGACGGGAAGCTCCACCTTTCGCAAAAGACGAGGATACCAGGAAAAGATTGACAACTGGCTTGCATCGCATCCAAAACCTCATGATGGCCCGAACCTCTGGTAACAGTATCAGAAAATGCTCGCAGATGACAAGAATGTGAGTGGTTGTTATGTTTGCTCTGTGATGCCCAAATTGGCTCAACAACCCATCCTCTATGGACAATATGTCTTCCAAGGACTCAAAGTGCTTTTGTGGATTGACGTGAAGTGACCACACTCTTATCAGCGCTAGACAAGTGTGCGAAGTGTCCCTTGATCTGCGGTCACCATCGTTATTGGTGGAATGCTGGCTTATTTATATGCATGAGATCCACATGGCATTGACCCTTTACGGCAGAAAGTGGGCGTGTTGAGGGCGGGATGAGATCCAGAAACACCTGAGCACATTTCTAGGTAAAGTGTGATTAATAAAGATTGCATGCAGTGTGGTGTGATATTTTATAATTACTAGCTAATATAACCCTGTGTAAGCATATTATACTTGGAGAATGAACCATCTACACTCAGGAGGTCAGCTGGAGGCCATCTTTGGACTGAGGACAAGACACATGATTTGCAATGTCTTTGCAGACACTCTGGGGGTTACGATGTCTTCGCAGACTCTGGGAACCTGAGGGAATGTTTAGATAAACATGATTGACTCTGTGTTAGGAGCTTGTACTGCCTATCTCTGTGAAAATGAATAAAAGGCGCTGAACTAAAAATGATTTTTGGGCAGTGTACCTCCTCTCTGTTCCAGACATAACGCCAACTTCAACTTTTGTGTCTTGTGAAATTTGTTCAGTGTTGTAGGTTGATCTGGGGATGCAGTGAACACACGTGCTGCAGACGAGGTTGTGTGTTCATAGTTTGGTACTACATAAAAGTGAAGAGTGCAGCGCAACAGCAGCTATGCGTGTTTTATAGGTCCCAAACTTACTTGGCGTAAGTAGATTTTTTTTTGCTGAGCTTAAGCACAGTTTTAGTAAAGATTCTACGCAAAGTTTTATAAATGAGACCCCAGGTCCAGAGACCTGCAGGTATCTCATACTCCACCTACATGGTCCAGAGACCAGCAGGTACCTCAGAGAGACTCAGCATTTCCCCTCCTGCATCACATGCTGTAAAAAGTCTGTTCTAATGTTGTTCAGTGTAGTTACTGTAAGTTACTGATGTAAATACATTAAATAACTACTTCTCTATTTATTTTACTGGTGTTTGTGTTGAGTGGATGAAGATGCTGAACAAGAGAATGCTGGAGAGAGGATAACAGGAGGACCAGGCTGGATCATGCTAGTCGTCACAGCCATCAGGGAACATGTGCAATATGATCCACATGTCCAGTTAATGTCTGGTTCTGTTGATCTGGGTGATGTTGCTTCTGAGGCTCTTGTCTTCATGGATCAGAGCTCCTCTTTTATTTTCATATTGTATATTAATCACTTTTTAAAACAGCTGCTTCACTGTCATTTTTTGTATTATGTATATATCTGCTGCTCCAGCAGCTGTTTGGAGGAGCTGGTCTCCTCATTCCTTTTTAAAGCCAGTCAAAGGTATTAAATGCAGATTCTTTCAGTTGTAGATATTATGCTGATGTTGTTTTGAGACTTGTAACTTTTTAATGTTTAAACAGAATGATAACATTGAATAAGAACATTCAAAAGCAGTTTGGATCATTTTATTTATGAGTCATTAAATGCAGTGGTGTTTTGAACACAAAAAAAGCATTTCAATTGATGCATTTTCTGTTGATTATTTGACATATAGTACGCTTCCATAGTTTTGACCACAAAGTCTAATTCTTACATGTTGTACCTATAAGAAAGTCAGCTATTCAAGCTATTTAAAATTGTTGAGTAACTGTTCACACATTCCTTCTGACTTTGCCTTTTCAAGAATGGGATTATAAGGCTTTCTTCATGCTAAATGTGTGTAAATAAGACACGAGTTCAAAGACAGTGGAGTTTCTCAATGACACGTATGGGTTTATTTACTTTGTTCCCGCTTTGATGGCCATTTTGGTTCAGGGATTCCCTAATAAGTGTGGTGCGCGCACTGCTGGGGGTGCATGAGCCGCCACTAGGGGGTGCGCGAGGTGAAAAATGTAATGGCGGACAAATGTAATGATAATAATTACAAAATACAGTGTTGTTTCCCCACACAATAAAGATGCGTAAATAAATATTTCCTCTGTAAAATTGTAAACAATGACAATTAAAATTACTATTCAAAATGCACTTCATCTAGAAATTCTACTACTAAACAATTTCAGTGCGCACCTGGCTTGTGGCCTCTTCATTCATTATCGCAAATATGCTCAAATGAACCAAGAGAGAGTGACGAATCAAATATAGATAGAATTGCGACGGATACGGGAGAAGAAAATGAACAGGAGTTAAAAAATGATGAGCTGGAGGAGACGGCAGAGGGAAAGAGTGTTTCAGATTAATTCAAAAGCAGGAGTGCATTGTTGTGGTCATTAGATCATCATTAGATGTGTTTTTTGTTCATTTGAGTAAACATGCTGTCTTTAATATAGGCTAAATAAAATTCAACGTCCTTTTAACAGTAACAAAAATGCTTGTGGCTGTTTTTTTGAAAGTGCGGGGGGTTGGGGATGCGTCAACACGGCCGGGACAAAATAAAAGAGTTTGGGAACAGCTGCTCTAGGAAGTCACAGAAGAGGGGAGCGGGGGGAATACAGGAAGTCTCCCTGTATGTTTCTAACTCAATTACTTCTGTTTGTTTCACTTTCAGTGACCAGGCTGTTGCTTTTATCGTTCATCTCGTGTTTTCTCATTTTGACCTGCTTGATCTTGCCCTTTTGTTTATTTGTCTTCTTTCTGCTCATCCAACCATCATTATCTGCATCACCTTCCAAAGCAGGTAAGCTTTCATGAGTTTTTTTTGTTGTTGTTGCTTTAATTAAATAACAGCTTATTTTCTCGTGTGTATTTTCTGGTGCACAAATGAGTAACAACTTCATAAGGAATCAGTTTTACAGAATTCAGAACTTGTCTTTACGCAAGAGTGTGTAATATCTTGTCCTGTTAATTTACACAGTGCTCATGTACCGAGCCTCGAGTGTGGTTGTGGGGGTGGGGTTGGGTGGTTGAGTAACTTCGTGTGACCGCCTTGAAGTTACTTTTAGGTCGGATTTTCGACAGAAATTCAGCAGCGTCTTCAGCCGCAGCTTGTAGCTCAGTTTCACCTGATGTAGTATGACGTGCCAAAGCTATGGCGTCCTTTTACTTTCTTTAATAAGAGGGCGCAATTTGCCACAGAGCGAGCGTATACTCAGGTTGGAGGGAAGGAATAATGATATCGTGAACACAAAAATGTTGTAGGAGGGCGCATGCAGTTATGTTTTTTCCTCAGTTTTCCAAACTCCTCTCTCACTTTTATAAACGTCCCTCTCAATTTTTTCTTTCCTACGTTTAATTCCTCAACGTGCTCCCTCTCGCTTCCGAGCTCTGCTCCCGCTCACTCCAAGAGTTACCTTTGAGTGACGTCACCGATCCAGACCCAACCAGACGATGCACCGATCTCTTTGGCTGGTGCTGTTGCGGTCAAATGAATGTCTCAAACCGCACAACTTCCTAAGATCCACTAAATTAAGGTTTTCTGACTTTGCTGTTTTATAAATCAAACAGTAGCCTAACAATTTTATAATTCCATACAGTGAGTAAAAACAATAAAAATGAATGGAAAGGTTGAGCACCAGGATTAAAATGTTTAAATACATTAAAACATGACTAAAATAGTTCCTATGGGTTTTAAAATATAAAGAAATACTTAAGCACCACCGCAATAAATCTCTTTAAGCTATTTATCATTGTAAAAGTGAAACATATTTAAAGGAATATTTAAAATACGGATTTTGTTATGATATTTGAAATAAATGAATGTTGGACCCTCAGCTTTGACCAGGTTTGAAAGTAACACATAGTTATGACGCAGAGAGGTGAGGTTGAAGATAGATGCAGTATTAACTTCTATCTGTGGAAGTGCAAGTCCTGGCAGGAGTTCGACATAAATGTTTATTTTACTAGTCCACTAACCTTCTTTTAACAAAACACTTTCATAATGAAATATACTAAAGCGATTTTAACAATTTTTAGTTCCACTGTTAGTTTTTAATTTAAGTAAATTTTGTTGTTTCGACCAAATGATAAGAGGGTTTCTGTTTTCATGATGACCTGATGTGTTTTTGAGTAATACTTCAGAACGCTCTGCCATCCATCATCAGTGTTAAGCAAGCACAGAGAAGAGCTTTCATGGAGTCAAAAGCCCATACCCTGCAACCCATGGACCAGTTTTTCATGCTTTTGAAGGTTCTTGCACTTGAGTCCAAACAGCAGGACCTTGCCGACTAGTATGATCTCTATCAGTCAGCAGAATCCTAACATCATGGAGTGACTTCCTGTTCACAACTGGGCTCAGTGAAGATCTGGACACCAGAGGAGGAGATACAGAGAAACCTGCCTGATGAAGTTAAAGACTATCCAAACACCACAGTCATCCTGGACTGCTGTTTTCGTCCTATAAGTCCTACTGCACTCTGGAAGGGCTCATCCCATGGTGCCACATGGGCCAGGGACATTTATATCTGCACTGCATGTGTCTTGTTATTATTCAAAACACCAGAAAGCTTTGAGGCAAGTCATTTATTGTTCAATTTCCATAATAACATGAAATAACACCACAATGTAGCAACATGTCACCCTTGACTTTTGCATGTATTTTCCTTTACGGTAACTAATTATATTTTTACTGCTCTGAAATCTTTAATTTGTTGAGATGGCATTGATGAAGAAGTAAAAAAAGAAATAATCAACCTTTTTCTTAATGGTTTGCATGACTTCAATGACACCAACAATTATCTGTATGAACGTGTCATCTTCTGTGTAAATGACAAAGTCACACCACTCACCTCCTGTAATCTGTCCCTGGACCTGCCAATGATGGGACAGCCTCAGTGTGTGTTCCCTCTTTGGTCATAATGTAAGGACAGTCAACATATCTACACAAATTTGGACATTTAATTTCTAACAGGCCAAACACTGGCTGCCCCTCAGGCTCGTATCCCATCAGGTGTTGATCAATCCATGGAGCTTCAGCGTGGATCAGGAACCCACATGACTGACCTCACTCACCTTGCAGTACTCCTGTTGCTATATGTTCCAAGGCAAGACACTGCCACACGTCAGCAGGCTGATAGAGATGTCCCAGAAGATTTTCAGCAGATCATTCTGCCCCATGTGTAACAGACTTCTCTGAACTTGGTAGACGTTATGTGAGACCTCCTTAGTTGGTGTCACTAAACTCAGGTTTGTGTGAAGTCTCCAATGATGTCACGAGGGATGCCAGATGATGGTGTTGATGTTCAGTACAGACAAATGCACGAGCAGAGGGGGTCCCAATCTGTAATGCAAGAGAAGAAGAAGAAGGACATTTCCTTGTTGCAACAGCAAAACTCACAACCTCACTAAACCTTAATCCAATCATAATGATTTTGACCTATACATTAATTTGTTCAAAGACTAATATATATTCAGAGGTCTGTAAAAACCGACTTAAGTTTTTGTTGACGACATTTTTCTTCTAGTATTTTGGTCAACAAAAATATATTATGTGTTGGTATGTTGGTGCATGAGAAGTTTGGAACTCGCCATGCTGGAGAAACCAAAGCATCAATCAGAGAATATGTTACAGTCATATTTGAGTTACTGTATAAACACATGAAAGTAATTTACACATATCCAAAAAAGCCAATCGCATTAATAAAAAAGTAGTCACAGAGAATATCCCAATGATCTATTCATTAAAAATAGAATTCAGATTTAAAACCTCAGTTCAATTTATAACAGCAAAAAATTTAAAGCAAGAAAACCTTACTTGCAAACAAACTCATGAAACTCTAGTTTGATAATAATTTAAATTTTTAACTTTGGATTAATTATTACTTTTGGTCATAAGGTTATGTACTAGGATTTTTTCTTTTTTTCACTTGATGCTTTGAATATTCCCCCAACAGATTGTATAACTGACAGGCGCTTCACTAAAAATAATAAACTTACATCCTTCACCCTACAGCATACGAACTACTTACATAAGATAGTTTATAATGTCACTTTAATTCTGGACCATGTTTCACGATCGATCACAAGGATCCTTGTTTTCAATCCGCGACTGTTTATCATCGTATCGCTGTCTTACAGCACAATCTAACAATCTTTTCAGGGATAGTTATGTTGCTTATTTGCAACCTCAAATCTACATTCAGATGACCAGACTAACCACATCTCTACTTTAACGGTGCAGAAGCAGCGACGTTACGGGCAGCTCCCATCGGAAGACGCACTGCTCGATTAGGGACCGTCAACAAATTACTGATGGAATGACTTATGTCTCTAGATAAAAGCCGAATCGTTTCACTGGATGGGAGAAATAACTCACACGTTTTTATTACATTTTACTGGATCTCCTATTTTTTATACTGTTTGAATGTGAAATTTGTGATCATTTCCAATAGAGTCTGAGTCATGAAACCTTTTTAACCAAAAATTAGTCCAGATTTTTTTGAGACACAACCATTTTTATCACAGTTCTAAACATCTGCTATTTTACTGTTATATTTTTCAGTTATTAAAAGTTTTTCAATAGTTTCTAAGTCATGAGACCTTTTAACCTAAAATGAGTCCAAACAGGTTTAAGTAGACTGGAACCATGAGACACAACCATTTTGACTCATTTTTAAACATCTGCTATTTGATTGTAATATCCAACCTAAAACTAATTTCATCACGGTTTACTTGTGGATGATATCTTTGGAAACGAACAGCAGAGCAGCAAGCAGGGACAAAAGGTAGCCCAGGCAGCAGAGATCCCTGATGAGGGACACCGCTTTAGGTTCATGGGTAAACAGTCAGAGTTCGTGCGCATACTGTAACATTCAGTTAGAGTGGTCTAATATCCAAATAACAAAATGGTGGCCACTTACAGGAGCAGAAAGCAGACTTACTGAGAGCAGGTGTGAGAAATAAAGCTTGATTTTCAGACTGGGGCTGTGTCTGTGTGTGTGTGGGCTTGTATTTCTGACCTCCTGAGGACCAGTTTCCAGACATTTACTATCTTTCTGGGGTCCGAGGGTTTTTGTGGGGACCGAAGCCTGGTCCCCATAAGGGGGACTCCCCTTTTTTAGGGTTAGGGGTTAGGTTTATAGGTATGGTGTGAATAGAGTTTTAGTTAGTCTTAGGGTTAGTTATAGATGTCACGTTTCGGGGTTATGATGTTGGACCCAAGTGCAGTGAGTGTGAGGGGAAAACACAACTAAACCGGGATCACGAACAACAAAAGATTTTAATAATAGAAAGTAAAGCGCTGACGGGGCAGCAAAACAAACGTACATGAAGATGAACAGTCCAGGGGAAAAAACCACAAAAGTAATCCACGGGGAAAAAACCATAATCCAGATAAAGGGTTGAGACGGTGACGGAGGGCTGACGCTAAGACTAGTACGGGAGAAACAAAGACAACAGGAACCACGACAGAAGAGCCCTCTAAACGGCGCGGCGGACGGCCAGCGCAGAGGCACTCAAAACCTCCAGAGAGACGCTCTGGAGACGGGAACACGAAAGACTACGGTGTGGGGACATACAGGATAAATGACAACAGACCGACGCCGACTAATACAAAACACCAACCTGATTACAAACACAAAACACCTGAGGACATGGGGGAAAGAATGAAACAGAGGAGCTAATTACTAACACGACACACCTGAATGGAAAGACACTAGACTGGAATGAAGCTGAGCTGACACATTCAAGGAACCTAAGATACATGCAGGGGAACAGGAAACACAGACATGACCAAAATAAAAGCGAAACAGGAAACAGGATGACTAAGGAAAATAAAAGCATAACAATTGAATCAGAACCGAAAGGGAAAACAACTACTGCAAAACCCCTGAAGTACCGAACATAATAAACAAAACCCCAAGACCTGACAATAGATCGGTAATGGTTAAGGTTAGGAAAAGCAAGTGTGATTGATGATTTGTCTTTAGCCAATCACAGTAAATCAAGCTCTTGCAAATCCAGTCCGGAGAAAAGCAAAACACATCCTAACCACCAAGAAATGCACAAAGTTCTTACCTTTGCTCATTTTTCAACCAAGAAATCATCTCTACTTTTCCTAGAACAGATTCAATAGCCGCTTTTATGCGTACATCCACCTGCACAGTCATGTTTGTTTTTACTTTGCCTGCCTGGACACTTGCTGCTAATTATACTTGAAAATCCACCCAAAGGCAAAATGCTAACACATGAATGGGCTGAACATTTTTTCACCAAGGAAGACGGTTTTAGTGGAAGTGGTATAGGATGAATTTTTAACCCCTGTTGCTCTGACTTTTCAACATGTTCTCAGTGGCAGAAATTAACTTCATATTAAAGTTTAGGAATAGAATCAGGAAAGGTATAAATCTAGTTACTAAAATCAATGGAAGTCAATGGACGGTCCCCATAAGGATAACAAATCTAGATTTCACCTTTAGCATTTGCACTGAATTTTCTTATTTCAGTTTAAATCTATAAGGACTAAACTTGCTAGTTATTGTTCAGTGTGAACTTGTGTGATAGATGCAACTGATCACATCGCTCATGCTGATCAGACTTGATAAGTCTAACATTTATTCTTTGTCTTTGTTTAATAAAAAGTTTAGAATCATGGACGAGTTTGTTCTTAGCAAACTAAATGAATGGAATCTACAGGAATGGACTCAAAGATTTAAAGGTAAAATATTCCAATATATTCTTGTTGTAATTAAATTTAGTATATCCTGCACATCTGTAACCTAGCTCTTATCTATGTTTAGCCCCACCTCTTGTCTAGTTGGGGAGGCTGTGTATGCGGACTGGGACACACAGGCACATGCCCAGTGCCTCCCAGTCCTCTCTGCACCTGACCCCTATGGCTCCCTCTGCAGGTGGTGGATCCACGGGGGGGCCCATGTCACCTTTTTAATTTCAATTTGTGTTCAGCGAATATTCTCCTGCGTTTGAGTTTAGCCTTCAGCACACCTCATAAATCATGACAAACGTTTAAACACACCCAGAGGAGAAGGACTCAACAATGGCCAATAAGGACCCGTAGGGATTTTATGTAGAAAACATAAGGGATGGATAATAAACATATGCTTAAATAATTAACAGGGCAACTCACCATAAACAAGAATATTGTATAAACTTCAAACGACATCTTAAGATAAGATAAGAAATCCTTTATTTGTCCCACAATGGGGAAATTCCAGTGTTGCAACACTCATTATAGGACAGAACACAGAAGGTTTAAAAACGAATAAAGATGTGCATGCATTAAAAATATATACAATATGGATAGTAATATAAGTGTCCGTTTTGTGTATTGCACATGGGATTATTGCAGGTTAGAAATGTTCATTGTAAAGTTTAACAGCAGCAGGAAGGAAAGATCTGCGAAACACAGCGAGGGATCAGTCTGTCACTGAAGCTGCTCTCTAGAGCTGACAGTCCTGCAGGGGGTGGGACACATGGTCCAACATTGACCTGAGTTTGGCCACAAGTTGTCAATTTGCACTATGGCAACCTTTTTCGACAGGGCAGCATAAATCATCAGAACACCACTTCCATCTGCGATCCGAATGGCAGAAGTTATTAAATGTAATATGGGGGGACCAGAGGGTCCAGATTGATGTCTAATATGAAGCTGAACATGTTTTTCAATGAGTATCCACTTAGAAAAGTTTCAAAACAGTAGCTTAAACTTTTAAAAGTTATTTTGTATCGATTTAATGTATTCTCTGCTACTTCTTAATGATGACTTTCATTGTTCACAAAAAAGAAATACCCCAGTGATGTACCGCCTTCAGTAAACAATTTAGAAATTACACCAAACAAATTCATCCAGCTGATTAATTTTCTTTAAACAATTATTTTTCCTTTGTTTTAATGAAGTATCATTTGATTACAGATGAAGGCATTGACACTGGCAGTCTGTATCGCCTTAAAGATCAAGACATTAAAGAACTGATTCCACAAATGGGCCCGAGAGTAATATTCAGGGAAAAGCTTAAGCAGTTAAAGGTAACTATATTACACATTTTTGCATTTGCTCTTAATCATTAACCTGACTCTGCCAGATATATGTGTGGCTCACGTGTTTACTCAGTGCTACACATACTGTACATCTTGGGTTTCTACATGTGAAAGTGTCGGAAAAAGGGAGGGACATCTGGTATGGGGAGCCAGAGTGTCCTCCCCTTCCGGTCGGCCCATGGGTCCCCTGAATGAAAAAATAATGAATGGAAGTCAATGAAGCAATAAAAGTTATTTTCTGGTTCGCTTTGTCTTACACCCTGGATCACACATATGCTGTACTGCAATTTAAATGATAAATAATGATGTACGTTTTGACGGGTCTGTCAAGTGGATACGGATTTATTTAGTTTTAAAATTTCGTAATTAAAATGACTACAAATGGAAAGTCGCACATATGACGTCACGGCAGAATCTCCTGAGTCTAACCGCTGCCTTTTCCCTCTTTTTTACACGACAATGCTGGTGTGTTTTGTACCTGGATGTCACCACAAAACTAGTCGTTTAATGCTCCTTCCTTCGTCCTGATAGAAGGAGGTGAAGCTCGCTAAACTCACTGCCATTGTTCCTATTCTGATTCTTCTTCTCCTTCTGAGCGGTATGGTGATGTCAATTTTACAAGACAAGTGGTTGTAGTCTGCTACGTGTCTTCACACAAAATATAAAATAACTTTTGCCGCGTGTCGAAAATGATCACTTTCTCGGCATCAAAACTTGTCTTTACAACTCACGGACATCATATGTACGATCCATGGTGATTTCAATCTGGATCAGAAAATAACTTTTATCGCTCATTGACTTCCATTCATTATTTTTTCGTCCAGGGGACCCATGGACCAGAAATAGAAGGGCGTGACTGTGGCTCCCCATTATATTTAAGCTGATTGGAGGACGAGCCAGCAAGTGTCTGCCGTTGATGATTTGTCTTTAGCCAATCACAGTAAATCAAGCTCTTGCAAATCCAGTCCGGAGAAAAGCAAAACACATCCTAACCACCAAGAAATGCACAAAGTTCTTACCTTTGCTCATTTTTCAACCATGAAATCATCTCTACTTTTCCTAGAACAGATTCAATAGCCGCTTTTATGCGTACATCCACCTGCACAGTCATGTTTGTTTTTACTTTGCCTGCCTGGACACTTGCTGCTAATTATACTTGAAAATCCACCCAAAGGCAAAATGCTAACACATGAATGGGCTGAACATTTTTTCACCAAGGAAGACGGTTTTAGTGGAAGTGGTATAGGATGAATTTTTAACCCCTGTTGCTCTGACTTTTCAACATGTTCTCAGTGGCAGAAATTAACTTCATATTAAAAAAGTTTAGGAATAGAATCAGGAAATGAATACGTTAAGTGTATTTTTCCTTTGAATTGATACATAAACTTGTCTTTTCTTCCCTGTTTCACTAAACTGTTCTCAGACACCGTTCTGTTGAGGGATTTAGAAAGGATTGTTCTTTAATTTAACTTAGGTGAATTAAGAGTATGTGTGCTTTATTACTCTTTGTAAAGATGTGTATTCAAGTATTTAAACGTTTGTTCTAATTGGCAAAACTTAAGATATTTCTGTTCATCTGCAGAGTTTACCAGGCAAAAAGAGCAGAGGTGAGAAATACAGTATCATGTTACATTTTATGTCTTTATTGTTTTGATAAAAACACTCCAAGGGAGACAGAACTAGAAATCTTTTTTTTTTGTAATCGTATAACAAGGAAAGAGAAAGCTGGACCCTCAGGATGTGTCCAGTGGAAAGCAACCAGCAGCTAAAAAACAGCGTGAGCCAACATCAACGTCCTTCTCAGGTATGTCTTTAAGAACAGCAGCATCTTTGATGCATGTCACACACAGACATACGCTTAACTGTCTGTCCCCTTTTATTGATGAAATTAAAACCCACAATGGTCATTGAAATAACACCAAATGGACAAAAGTAATAATAGCTTTTCAAAAAATGTAATAAAATCAACAAATTCATTTTACATATTGTGTTTGAATTGTTGATCAACTGAGTCATGAAAAAAATCAGGTGGGCGGCGTAGTCTAGCAGAAGGAAGATTGCCTTTCGTTTGAAGGACCAAGGGTTTGATCCCTGGTGCCAGCAGGTTACATGTCGAAGTATCCTTTGGCAACAAACTGAACCCGCCTCTGCCCTGTGGCGGCCGTTGTCTATCAGGAAGGAGTCATCCTCCGATCGGGAGACTGGAGCTGGATCCTAAGTCGCGGCAGAGGCTATGTGTTGAAGTATCCTTGGGCAAGGTACTGAACCCTGCAATTGCCCCCCCAGGGCACAGTACAAAATGGCTGCCCTCTGCTCCTCACCTCACGGTGAATATGGGTCAAATGCAGAGACGGATTTCCCCACAAGGGATTATTAAAATAAAATAAAAAAAGAAACTGGACAAAAGTGATTGTACCCTTGGAAAAAATACAAAAACCTTGACCATAATGGCATATTGGTATCACAAGTGCTTTCCAGCTTTTTGTCATGCTCTTGTGTAGTTTGGTATCACTGTGTCTACCACACTGAACGTGGACCAGAGAAAGCAAAGGTCATTACTGCAAAATTTCGAAATTTTCACAAAACTAGAAGTGACGAAACAAAAGCCGGGGTTTGACTCGAGTGTGGCTGTGCAGATGTATCTTTCCACCAATCAAAATCCAACCCACTAACTCAGAACAACCACATTTGGTCCTCCTGAAGTCTTTTATTTCTGTGTGAGTGATTTCATCATTCTCTGGGTCAAATTTAGGGAAAAATATTAAAGAAGCAGTGTTGCTACAACCACCTGCCACAACCAGTATTGTACCTTTTTTTTAGTGAAATCACAAGCTCTGCTTTTCAATGTCCATATAAAATGTAAACAAAGCTGCCTTCCTGTTTCATCACTTCTGATTTCAAATCAAGACTTGCCTAAAACACATAAAAACATTCATACTTGCCTTGTAAGTGTCAAACAACACATGTTTGCACCATGTTTCATTAAAAAAAGTTATAATGCTTCTAAATGTTTCACTGAGATCTGACCGTGTCACAAACACTTTAAGAAGTATATGGTACATGGAACTGTTAGCTTCTCAGGATGATGGCTTTAGACTAACGCAACACCAAATTGATCAGATGGATAAAGGTAAAGGTAGGAAAATAACCAGAAAAATTAATTCAAAACAGTTAAAGCTGAACTCCAAAGTAATTTTCTGACCACACCATTTTAAAACATTTTTTTTTTCATTTCCTATATTAATCCCTCGTGGGGAAATTTGGCTCTGCATTTGACCCATCCTTACCATGAGGTGAGGAGCAGAGGGCAGCCATATTGAACAGTGCCCAGGGGGCAGTTTCGGGGTTCAGTATCTTGCCCAGGGATACTTTGACACGTACCTTCTTTTCAGGACACGGGGTCAAGCTCCGGTTTCCCAATCGGAGGGTGACTTCCTTCCCAACCGACTACAGCCGCCCCGAGGCAGCGACGGGTTCAGTATCTTGCCCAAGGATACTTCGACGTAGCTTGCCGGCACAGGGGATCGAACTCGCCATCTTTCGAATGAAGGGCAATCACCCTTTCGCTAGACTACGCCGCTTGCAAAAAATCTGTCACATTTTGAACCGTAATACGCACCAAGTAAGAAGACCCAGGAGGATCCTCTACTGAAAGAAAAACACATAAAAACTAGTTAGCAATTAAATAAAATGTATATTCACAAAACCTCTGGGAGAATATCCTTTGGAGTAGTGATGTGCGATACCACTAATTTTCTTTCCGATCCAATACCAAGTAAATTTCACACTAGTATCGGTGATACCGATCCGATACCGATACTTTGCTAAAAAATGTTCTGTTTGAAAAATTACATTTTAAAATTAGTGTAAGGCAGCTGTTCTCATTTGATTACAACATATAAATACCTTAATACCAGATGATTTAAATCACTTTCCTCAATTTAGAAATGGTGCAAAAAGTCTCATCAACTTATCTCTCCTCTCCTCTCCTCTGTTTTATGATTTATTTTTAAATATTTCACAATGTTTAAAGTGTTTCATGTTGGTTCAGTCAGGGCAGGAACACTGAGTCTCTGCATCTATTTGGAGAAGGAAAGTTAATATTCAACACACCATCTGTAACTCTTGAATGGAAGTTAGTGCTTTTATTTTGATAGTACACATAGTAGACTTCCTCCACAGATCCTGTCGTTGTCAAAGCACAAAACATGCTACCGGTGAACAACTAACAGTCTTCATAAACTTTACGTACTGCATCGACGCTGTTTGTGACACTAAAGTTGCTTCACACATGACGGTGTTTGTTCTGCCGTGTTAACTCTAGCTGACAGCAAATGCGCTACAACAACAGGTAAGGAGCACCGCTCTGTGTCCTTCTGCTTTTATACTGTAATGTCACGCACTTTGCTTGGCGGAAGAAGAAGTAGTTCCTACCAACTGAGCATGATTTATACAGTTTTCCAGTTAATGACAAACTACATATGGACTTAAAATTACTAAAATATCAATATTTTAATAAGATAATCAATTCCAAAACATAAAAAGCTGGAATCGGAGGTATTGATCTTTTAGGATCGATCCGCACATCCCTACTTTGGAGTGATGAGGGAAAACTAGAGCTTTTAGCAACTCAGAGCAGATCTATGTTTGCAAAAGGAAAAATTAAGCTTTAAAATTAAAATTAAGCTGTTAAGAAGGCTCAGTTTTATTTTGGTTATTTTTGTTTTTGTCCTCCATAATTGGAAAGTGAATTTTGATTAATTTTGAACTAATTATTACTATTGTCTGTTTACAGTTACCTTGGTGACCAATCAGGGTTTTTCGGTAACGCTTCCTTTTACAGTCCGCTAATTACTAAGAAATTACCTAGTACTTATATGGTAAATCTTGGAGTGTTACTGGTAATTACCATGTGTATTAAGAAGGTAATTACAGAGTAATTACCTTCTTAATACACATGGTAATTACAGAGTAAGTACAGCAGATATTACTTGGAATTTACCCGATACATATATGGAAAATTATAGTATATATGGGGTAATTACCACATGTAATAAGTAGGTAAATACAGAGAAAGTATTGCTGGATTTACTAGGAAAAACCTCCACTATTACACATCAACTCAATTAGGTTGTGATCAGTTCAGATTGTAATAACTAAAATTACCTTTCCTTACATGTCCTTCAGAGTTTTTTTTTTAAGCATTTAAGTTGTACTTACCTGTAACAACCTTCTACACCTGCAGGATGTTTTCCTCTAGGATCCTGGTACATCTTAAATACTGGGTATGTGCTTGCAAATGTTCTTAGTATTTACTCAGTAAGTAAGTGGAAACTGGACTGTAAAAGTCTGGATTGTTTCCATGGTGTTACCAGGTTATTACTATATAGTTACTGATACATTGGTCACTTTTCCATGTAATCAATAGACACTTTTACCATCTTATCTCCTGCAGTGTTTCTAAGTATCCTAGAGGAAAACATCCTGCAGGTGTAGAAGGTTGTTACAGGTAAGTACAAGGTAAATGCTTAAAAAAAACTCTGAAGGACATGTAAGGAAAGGTAATTTATTGGAAGGTACTGCCTTAATTTTAGTTATTACAATCTGAACTGATCACAACCTAATTGAGTTGATGGGTAATAGTGGAGGTTTTTCCTAGTAAATCCAGCAATACTTTCTCTGTATTTACCTACTTATCACATGTGGTAATTACCCCATATATGCTATAATTTTCCATATATGTATCGGGTAAATTCCAAGTAATATCTGCTGTACTTACTCTGTAATTACCTTCTTAATACACATGGTAATTACCAGTAACACTCCAAGATTTACCATATAAGTACCAGGTAATGTCCTGGTAATTAGGGGACTGTAAAAGGAAGCATTACTGGTTTTTCTTTACTTATTGGAAGTGTGCCAACATGTCTTTAGTTACAATTTCTTTGACAAAACACCATTTAAACTGTAGATTCTCAAAATCCCTGTATGTTTTCAACTATATTTTTTTTCTACTGACAGAAGACACAGCATTGTCTGAGGTAAAAAAAATAATGGATCAAGTCTATGGCTTACTAGACAACCAAGATACTACTCTTACAAAATTCTTGAGGTGAGGGCATTTTCTGTGTTCATGCACGAAGTTTACAATAAAATCACAAAGAAGATCTTCTCTAAGGCTACATTCACACTGCAGGTCTTGATGCTCAATTCCAATTTTTTTGGGAGATCTGGGGCTGTATTCACAAAGACTCTTATCTTACCGCTAGGTGTTACTCCTAACTCGCGCTAAAAGTTCTTATGTAGGAGTTGTCGTCTAAAACCTATTCACAAACGCACTAAGAGCTACTTTTACGTAGAACAAATCCCTAAAAGTAAGCTAAGAGTGACGTCCCGTTGCTATGGAAAACGTCATTTCCTATGCACGAGTAAATAGACGAACAGCCGTGTGATTGGTTGTTGAATGACACGCGTGAAACCAGGAAATGGAAAACTTCAATGTCGATAAAAGCGTAATTATGATGAAATAGCAGAAATAATGCATGATGACATCTTTATGTCGGCCACGAGACTGACACTTCATACAACTTACACACAATAGCCTACTTACAGAGAGGGTGAAGTTTAAAAACAAAAAAAAAACGTGAAATGCATCATAGTATACGACAGACTGGTGTCCTATCCAGTTAGTAAAGTTGCATTTTCCCTGTGGCTAAATATCTTTGTGTCGCTAAACATTTAATTTCTGGACTGATCGGGTTGTTACGTTTTAGTTAATATTCCATGTGCAGTAATATTCTTTCTTGGTGCAATGATATTCTTTCTGTTTAAGGAAAAAACATTTTCTGTTCTGTTTTAAGAATTAATTTATTTATAGATACTTTGTTTAGTTTTATTATGTTCTGTTCTCTATCTTATTCTCTTGTTGTCCCCATCTCTTAACTTCTCTTCTCTTTAAACTTGACTCAGGGTGCTCTGCACTAGAATTCCAATGTGCATGGGACGACTGTTTTTAATCTGCAAATGGAAAATAAAAATCTTGAATCTAATTGGAGACATGATTGCATCCCGCACCAAATCTACAAAAAGTTCAATACTTTCACGATTTAGTCGGTATTGTTTGGTCAATTCAGAATCATCCAGAGTGTCCAACAAATTGCATCTGTCTGCAGCCATTTTGGGAGTCTTTGTGAGGTCTTAAGGAGTTAGGAGTCCTCTTGACTTATTTTAAGGACTCCCAGACTTAGGAGCTGCTTTTAGGCCTAAAAGTGGTTGTGAATTACTTTTATCTTAAGAAACTAGGAGTCCTAAATTTAGGAGTGACACGCCCACATTTTTTAGGAGTTACTCTTAAATTTGCCAATTAGGACCTACTTTTAGCCCTAAGATTCTTTGTGAATACGGCCCCTGATCTTTTTTGCAAGGCTGTTCATATTGCCAGTGAAATGCGACTTGCTGTCTGACCGGAATGCGTCTTGAATGTGTCACGCATACGCATTAGGATGAACAGTGCCTCCTTGTCTTTAGTTCAGAGACTTTTTATTTCTCTTTGGCATTGGAGCCATGTTTGTTTAAATCATCTGCGCTCTGCCATTTCTTTGGAAATATTTTCAAAAACTGCGCGGTTCTGATAACACCCCTCAAGTTTGGCCTGAACAGAGCTCAGGCATTAACTGTTCTCCGCTGTCTGCTGTTACTGTTGTTTACTGTTTGCTCCGCCTCCTCGACGCAGAATAGTCACGTATGTCACATATTGATGACATACAAGTCGGATGGAATACGACCTGGCAGTTCAGACTGAAGTCGCATGCCAAATGATCATATACTTATCGCATTTAGGGCCACATGCTGAAGTAGCCTGGGTCACATTTGAAAAAATCTGATCTGTGTCATTCAGACTGTCATATAAAAATCAGATAGAGGTCACATAGGGCCAAAAAAAATTGGATTTGGGTCACTTCAGCCTGCAGTCTGAACATAGCCTAAGAAATGCTTGTTTAGTAGCAGGTAGTCTGAGTCCCAAGAAGGACAAACTCAACTTTAAAGGTTCTTTTAACCATGATCGGCTGCTGATAATTATTGGTGGCCGATCGATTGGAGCACCACTAAATATATATACACACACACACGTAGCTTTATGCCGCACAAATTTACAAGTAAATCGTCTCCAAGTGCATTGTGGGTAAAACTCTTACCCGGTCATTTGCTCCACCCCCTGCCCGGCTCTGATTTGCTCCTAGTGGGTGTTTGGAAACTAAGGTTTAACACACCTTTTCCACACGACTCCTTTTAAGTATAGTGTTAAATATAATAAGAGTAAAATGAACTCCCATGTTGCTAATATTTTACCAAAACCCGAAAAAGAAGATTTATGAATTTGCTTTATTCGTTGGAATTGTGGGAGCCACTCTGTACAGAGTTAATTTTAAATTCAACACTTGACAGAGTTGCTTAAAGCAGAACTAAGTAAGTTTTGCTCTCGCTCTCCCCCTACTGGTCCCCTGTGAAAGCTCACTGTCGTAACGTTCCCCCGCCGCCGCCGCAGACCCCCCC
>SSNP01000020.1:1780827-1854433 GCA_006937955.1 Pachypanchax playfairii | reverse complement strand
TCCACCCCGCCGCCGCCCCCCCCCCAACAACAACGCGCAGAGAACGCTTTTGCAAGAAGAAAGAAAAACAAAACCAAGAAAATGTCTCGACAGGTGAGTATTATTGTCATCTTTGCGCTCCTAAGGGTGGCGTTGCTAACAACGGCAAGGGCTTCATGCTTGTATTTATGTACGTGAGTGTGAGTGCCGTAAAGCAGGTTTGTTCTCGCGAGATTAGTCGGGTCCGATCCACTGAAAGTTGCAAGTGCTGCTTTCAGGACACAGACCCTGGAGGGAGGGGAGGGACCCACGAATCACCCCGCCAAGTCCTTGTTTACCCCCACAGGGACTCTAGAAAACATTTATTGAGGTGAAAAAACTTACTTAGTTCTGCTTTAAATGTAACTCCCCAAATCAATATCAACTCATTTGAGGAATTTACTCATGTAGTTAAATAGACTAAACAAGTAACACTGTTTTTAACACAACACCAACACTGAAAATGTAACACTTTTTTAATTTGCTGTGTGTAAATTCTTGCTTTGTTTTTTATGGTAGTGATGATATTACTGTGACTGTTAGGTCTGGGGTTTTGGTTCTGTTTCTTTATCACTTTTTGTTGTTGTTTTGTTATTAAGTTATTTTCCAGATTATCATCTTTGATTTTGTGTTTAGATTTTCTTTGTTCCCTTCTTTGTATCATGTCCAGCTTTGTCGTGTCTCTTGTCTTCCTGTTAGGGCTTTTATTTTTGTTATTTTATTTTTTATTTCCGGTCATGCTTTTTTTTTATGTCAGTTGTGTCCTGTGTCCCCGTTGTTTAGGTTCCTTGATTGTTTTGTCATTTCCTATGTTCTTCCTGTCCTCTCTCCAGGTGTGTCTTGTTTCAGTAATTAGTTTGTGTTCTGTGAGTATTTAAGTTGCATGTTGAGTTCTTTTCTTTGTCGACTAGTTCTTGGTTTTTTTCATGTCTTGACATTTTCATGTTGGATGTTTTCTCCTTGGATTTATACTTTTTGTACCTGTCTCCCACTCCCTCTGGATTTCCTGAACCATACCAGAAACTAGCTACGTTTACATGCTCCAAATTTCCCCAATCTGATTAAAATCTTGGTCGATCGGAATTCCCAAATCCCTGTTTACATGGACACTAACTGAAATGATCTGATCATGCCATGAGTACACATGCACCAAGCACTCGATCAGATTAAATGAGTTGAGCATGTGCATAGCGAGTTGTCTTTCCGGGGGAAGAAAAAAATTAAACAAACTCCTTCCTTTCTGCACGTCTTTCCCGCCCCATCGTGTGCTCGAGCTGACTCACGTTATCCCCAATATGCACCTTCTGCGGGTGATTACCTTTATGTTTGGGTTTTTACTGATCGCATTAACCAAGCTAGAGGCTGAATACATATTGCTACTGCTCCTCCACCACAGGAGAGGAGAGCAGGATGACAGGATGACTGCACCAGCAGACCACTTCTGTTCACCTCCCGCCATCTTTTCTACTTAGGTCTGCGAAAGCGGAAAGACGTCACGCTGAAGTTGTACGCATGCGCAGTGGTCTTTTTTCACCCTTCTTTCCGAATGAGTGTATACATGCACTTCTATCCGAATGAAGATCGGACAAAACCACCCCTCTCGATCGGAAGGAAATTTCATTCTTATCAGGCTGCATCGAATCAAAACATTCTGATTGACATGTTTACATGACATATTTTTTTCCGATTGGGCGTTTATTCTGATTAAATGTGCCCATGTAAACTGTAAAGTTGCATGTACACATGTAAACATGTAAGTCGCTTTGGATAAAAGCGTTTGCTAAATGACAGTAGTAGTAGTAGTAGTAGTAAACGTAGCTACTGTAAGGTGTTTTTGCTGCTCCGTCAGCTCTCCTTTTTTTCTCCATTAAATTCATTGTTACTCCACTCATGGTTTGTTACTCCACTGCATTTGGGTCCAACTCACTACCTTAGCGTAACTTAACAGAAGCATAACAGTGACTTACTATAGTAGAAATTTGTCTGCTGTGAATTTATACAGTATTGCATTTATTACCATGATTTCTACAGTATTTTACCAATTTCTGCTAATTTTACTGCATTTTATCAATTACTGCTAATTATACAGTATTTTACTTTTTAAAAATTAACAATAACTGACTTTACAGAAACAGAGTTAATTACTGTGTATTTCACAGTAATTTTTTACAGTGTGCTTAAAGCCTGTTATCTTTTTCATCCCTGACCACACATTTCTTATATTGTTTTGCTGGAGCTTGTTCTCCAGTTTTTTTTTCCTGTACCCGTCCTTGTTACTTCTAATCTTGATTGAAGTTCTTTTTGGACACTTCTCAATGCA
Source organism: Pachypanchax playfairii (assembly GCA_006937955.1). NCBI lineage: Eukaryota > Metazoa > Chordata > Actinopteri > Cyprinodontiformes > Aplocheilidae > Pachypanchax > Pachypanchax playfairii. The sequence continues at coordinate 1,852,095 of SSNP01000020.1, read as the reverse complement.
TCCCTGTCTCCCTGCCTGAAAACTCTTTTTTCTTGTTCAGCAGTTCTTTCAGGTCTCTGGTGATCCAAGGTTTGTTATTGGGGAAGCACTTCACTGTTCTGGTGGGAATGATGTTGTCCACGCAGAAGTTTAAATAATCAGTCACACACTTACTTATAGCATTGATGTTCTCTATATGTGGCTCACAGAGTGCATCCCAGTCTGTAGCCTCAAAATATCCTCGAAGAATTCCTTCAGCTTCCTGTGACCACTTCCTCACAGCTCTTTTGATTACAGGTTGCCTCTGGACAATGGGTTTGTATACTGAGTAGAGAAAAACAAGATTATGGTCTGCCTTGCAGGTTGTGCAAAGGACCTGTATGCATCCCTGATTTTTGCATAGAACAAGTCCAGTGTTTAGTTTTCTCTGATGGAGCAGCTGAAAAACTGTTGAAATGTTTGCGGTGTAGAAGAGAGAGAGGCATGTTTAAAATCTCCAGATATTGCCACAAATGCAGTTGAGATGCTGTGTTTGTTGCTTAGCAACGGTTAAGGCAATAATGTCATGTGCAAACTTGGCATTAGCTGATGGTGGAATGTAAACTGCTACTAAACCAACACCCAAGAGTTCAATATCTGGATTGCAGAGAAAATATTTCACAACAGCATGTCCAGGATGACACCATCTTTTGTTAAAGCAGTACCAAATAACTTTTCCACAGCCGTGTCTCAAACAGCCATTGCTCGAACTGGTGTTCTGCAGAAATATACTACCTGTTGAGATGTGCTACCAATTCCTTCTGTACATGTGCCGTTCTACAGTCTTGACTTTAATAAACAGATTTATTGTTCTGGGCTTTTATATAGAAAATATCAGGCAAGGACTATAAAAATACGCTTAAATTATTAACAGGTCACACTCACCATAAACAAGAATACTGTATAAACTTAAAATGAAATATCATGATAAAATAAGAACTTATTTTATCATATTTGTAAATTTGTACAATGGCAGAATTTTTCTTCAGGGCAGCATAAATGATCAGAACACCAATTCCGCCTGCGACCCAGATTACTGAAGTTATTTAGTCCATTATAAAACCATCGGCGGCTCACAGAATGATGTCTAATATGAAGCTTAACATGTTTTTTGGTGAGTATCCACTTAGACAAGTTTCAAAACAGTAGCTTAAAGTTGTAAAAGTTATTTTGTACTGCTTTAAAAAGTATAGCGATCCCACCTCCTTTTCTTTTGCAACTCCTCTTCAAATCTTTGCTTACCCGTATTGTTTCAAAGCCAGACAGAGAAACGCTGGAGTCCTGGATATGCTCCTTTAGCCACATCTCAGTAAAACACATGATGCTGCATTCCCGATACTCTGGCTGGGTCTTCAACAGAGTTTCAAGTTAATCAATTTTGTTAGCAAGAGATCTCAATTTCATCAATATGACTGATGGAAGTGAAGGTTTAAACTTCATCTTTCTGTCTCTGTGTTTTGCTCCTGCTCTGCATCCACATCTTTTTAGCTCATCAGGGATTTGAGCTTTTAATTTGAGGATAATTTGAGTCTTAGAAATGCCCATTAGCTACTCTTTTCTGTAAACAAGTCTCTCGTTGCCATGGTTACGCATCATAACAAATGGCAAAAAGGTGACATATCAAGCAAAAATTCCTCAATTGGCACAGCACCCAAATCAAAGCTGCCATAATGTATAGTGCTATTCTATGCTATGCTATTTAACTGAGACTCTCTTCTTTAGTTTCTGCTCATTTTTGTGTTATTTCATGTTTTTTCCACTAAAAAAAGTTAACTGTAAAAAAGCAAAAATTCACCTTAGTTTCTAAAATATTTCAGTTTATTTTGAAAAAAAAAATTAAATCATTGTTACTTCTTTGTATAAAATGTACACATTTTAGTAGTAAACAGGAAGGTTTGCAAATAACAAAAAATACTTTAAATTGAATTTTGTTTTCTAGTGTTCTTAAAAGTTTAGAATTTCACCATTTTTTAAATTTATTATTCCAACAGGACCAAAATCAGAGATCTGGATAAAGAGAAGAGGGAGCTGGTTGGTGTTTTTGGTAGAACTGGAGCAGGAAAGAGCTCTTTGATAAATGCTGTCATTAAACTAAACAACCTTTTGCCATCTGGAACTGTTAATGCATGTACATCAGTTATGATCAAAGTGGAGACCAACACGCGCAACCAAAAGTATGAGGCAGAAATTGAGTTCATTAAAAAGGAGGTAAAAAGAACTGTTAAACTATTTAATCGTATCATATTTAATTAAAAGTTGAAGCATTTCAGAGTTTTATACAAAACTAAAAAAAACCTTTTTGTTTTTTAGGAGTGGAAAGATGAGCTCTGGTCAATGTGTCAGTTTTTAAAAGAGAAAGAACAGAAAGAAGCCGGTGATAACAATGATGGTGATGATGATGACGACAATTTTGAAGATGATCTTAAAGATTACAAGGAAAAGTTGTCAGCACTGTATGGAGAAGAATGGATAGGCAAAAGTGATGAATATCTCATGGACAAAAAACTCTACAAAAATATTCTTGATTTGCTCGAGTCTGGAAGGAAGACTGTGACATTTGCCTCAGTAAGACTAAAGTATTATAAATACATCTACATGACTTTGTTAAAGTATTGTTTGTCACGTTTCTAGCAGCCCGACCTCACGTCAAATATGACTGCATTGTTCGAGTTTGAAAACGACACTCCATATGTGACCCCTTCTGGCTACCCTAATCTTAATCGTTCTGCTTTTTAAGAGTAAATTTTCGGCTTTACTGTGTGTCCATATGTGTCTTTACATTTTAAAGAGGCCCTTCCATTAAAAACAGTTTTTCTGAGGTTTCTGTTGAATATTTTAGCTCCACTGGTTCATAGTGGGTGTGAAAACAGGTCAACAACTTCTCTTTCAGTTTTAATCTCTCAAACTACGCAGGTGGTGATAAAACTCGAGTTCGAACGGCCGGTACTTGTTTTGTCACAACTCCTTTGTTTATTAGTATTCGGCAGCTCCTGCAGTTGAAACCACACCTAGCATGCTGCTGGCTAAATGATGAAGCATAAGACGTAGCAAACAGGAAGAGAGTATGTGTGGTGTTGCCATGTGCAGCAGGGCAGGAAACGGTATGCTGTGCTCTCAGGCTAGTTTGTTAGCCAATCTGAGTCCAGCAAATTTGAATAATGAATTCGAACGAGCTGCTGCCTGATGGAAAAAGCCGGAAACCATTCGAATTTTGACGCAGACAGATTCAATGGTCTGTTAATCAGTGTTTCCTAACGTTTTTTGGTGATAAAATGTTTCATATTACAGGTAAACACTTAAGAAATAACCACAAAGTCTTGAAATTTGTATGAAATGGCCTCTTTAAAGCTAACCGTTGTACTAAAATGAGACATTGCTGCAGAATTTTTGTTTTGAATGGCTGAAGAGAGTGAAACCTAGCGCATGCATATTTGCCAGCTCCTCTGGGAAAGTGTGCGCATGCATTTTTGGTAGTAAGTCTCTGCAGAGCCTGGAAAACGCTCCGACAGGTCATTTGAAAAAGCTGTCACAGGTCGTATTTCTTGGAGCTTTCAAAATCGACCTCAAAAAAGTTGGAACAGAGGCAACAAAATGTTTGTTAGTTAAAAAGTTAGTTGCACAAAATTTCCAAAACTGATAAGGTCAATATAAGGTCAAAATCCACAACCACTAACTAAATTACTGTGACTTGATTCTTGGATCCACCAACAGTGCTGTATTTTGCTGCTGTCTGCGATATTTAAGCTTGTAAAAAACATGAAATATGACCTTTAGAGTTCTATAAATGTTTGTAAATAATATTTATGTGAAACAATGAAATTTGGATATTGGGACTCTTTTTTTTAAGATGGTAGAAATCTGCTTTGATCATAAATTTATTTCAACTAGCTGTTAGCACATCAGTCCTGTCAGACATAAACTTAATTAGGCAGCAGTGTTTCATCGTCTTTCTGTTATGTATGCTACTTCATTTTCTTATTAATATTTGATTAGCACTTTCTATCACCATATAAAAAAACCTTTACTGACTTTTTCCAGGCTGAAATGTTATCTGAAGAACTTGCCAGATACACAAGAAATAACAAAGACCATGGGAAAGGTAAAGTGCTTATGAGGTCTTATTGGCCGCTGGTGAAGTGTGTGACTGTCAAGGTGCCAAACAATCCACTACTCCAGCACGTCACACTCATTGACCTTCCTGGAAATGGAGACCGTAACAAGAGCAGAGGTACAATGTGGAAAAAGGTACAGAATTGTGTTGAAAACTGTACAAACTGTATTATATGTACCATGTTTTTATTAGGGCTGTCAAATGATTCAAATTTTTAGTTGTGATTAATCGCATAATTGTACATAGTTAACTCACTGTAATTCCCAGATTTTTAAGATATTCTTAGCTGACCTTAAAATATATTTCATATTTCTGGTTTTAAGTAATGGAGTGGACAAATATACTTAATGAAAATAAGTGTAACTACAGCTGTAACACTGTCCCTAAGCGGAAAATAGTATACTTGAAGTTCATTTTATCAAGTGCACTTCCTTAGACTAAATCGGAACAAGTGTCTCAGATGAAAACTTTCCAGTGTGGTTTGCTTTTGGCGAGGGGGAGGAGCTCTGTTTACCAGCAGGATGCTTCGCTAATATTTGAGAGTCATACCATGGTGATATGTCAGATTACATTGACAGTAAGTTTCAAGTTTATTTTTTTTATTAAGCTCCAGTTCATAACAAAGTAATCTCAAGGCACTTTACAGAAATATCACCCAGTTAGCAATAAAACATTTCCTATCTAAGGAACCAGCCAATTGGATTGAATTGTTAATTCACAGCAATCCCCCATCCTGAGCAGCACAATTGGTGACAGTGGAAAGGAACAACTTCCTTTTAACAGGAAGAAACCTCTGACAGAACCCGGCTTAGGCTCAGTAAGCACAAATAACTTTCATCTTATCAATTTTACCATCTGGTAGTTTTAAAACTAAATTCCCCGTTCAAAGGACCTTTTTCTCTTTCCATGCTCTAGCAAGCATCCACTGAGTTAATGTTTGTCATTTACCTCACAAACTGCGGTTTGCCAGGACGGCTTAGCAAGCAAAACTATAGAAGCCTGTGCGTTAATTGCGAGTTTAAAAAAAAATTTACGCCGTTAAAGGGGGCTTTGCGTTAACCCGTTTTTAACGCGTTAGTTTTGACAGCCCTAATTTTTAGATGTATTGATTATTAACTACCACCATACATCTATTACATTTTCAGATTGTGGGAAGCTGTTCTGTTGTTTGGATTGTAGCTGAAATTAACAGAGCAGCAGCAGAACAAGACACCTGGGAGATCCTGAAAAGTGCCTGTAGTCTGCTTGGAAATGGTGGGGAGTGTCGACACGTTCACTTTATCTGCACCAAGTCTGATACTTATGAAGATTTTAAAGACCAGTAAGTGAACTGGGATATTAAAAGAACATAGTTACATAAAATACTGCTAGACACAGATGAATGTAGTGATCATAGATGAATGGGGAAATGCACTAATCATTTTATTGGCTCAAGTTTGGCTATTTTCTTTTCAAGGATCACTGTGATTTCTGGTGGGTCTGAATGATTCAGTTACCTTACTTATTAAAAGTGCCATTATTAAGGTGCTAGATAAAATAGCTTTAGAAATATGGTCATTGAGAGTAGGATGCCATAAAAAGTCTTAATTGGTGACTGAATGGAAGAAATTTCAGTAGGGAAAAACATGTCAAACTATGAGCTAGGCAAAGAATTGCAATAACCTAAGTAATAAAATTACAGCACCTGATATTCCCAGGCGGTCTCCCATCCAAGTACTAACCAGGCCCGACCCTGCTTAGCTTCCGAGATCAGGCGTTCTCAGGCTGGTGTGGCCGTAAGCCGTAAGCATGGGGAGGCTGTGGCTCAGTGGTTAGATGTCGTCCTCCAACTTGAAGGTTGGTGGATCGATCCCGGCTTCCACCGCCACATGTCGAAGTGTCCTTGGGCAAGAGACCAAACCCCATGTTGCCCCCCGATCTGCGTATCGGGTTCTGTGAGTGTTAGCCCCTACCCTCTCGGGTTGGGGCTAACATCGGGTTGCGTGGGTAAATGCAAAACCTTGTAGTGTGAAAGCGCTTTGAGTGGTCTGAATGACTAGAAAAGCGCTATACAAATACAGGACATTTACCATAAAATTAGAGGTTTAACATGAAATCAAAGACTGTATCTTGCTCATCATCATTTTAAGCCAGAGTTTTAAACTTTAATAATCTTATACAAAAAAATTAGAAAGCTGTTTGTGACATTATGTGCAGTCTCACACACTATGCAGCTGAAGCCACAGGACCACAGCTTCCCTGGATTCTTATTTTGTGGCTGAAATGCAAACTGTCTAATGAATGACTTCAACTGAGACAAACATTTGTTAAAATTGAGTTTGTCTTTGTTCAGCAGTACTCTCTCTCTTTTCATTTTTACTATGATCTTTAAATATCTAACACGTTTCAGTTTATTTGTATTCAGAAGACACATTGTTTTGTGACTGATCTGAGTTTCCACTGCACCAAGTTTAGCTATACATCTGTAAAAACGAGTTGTAGCAGTTTTGGTGTTGGCTTTGATAGGCTGATATTAGTTGGGGCATTCATTTAGGTTTGGAGTGACTACAAAAGTTAATCAGTTGTAGATGTGCATCCACAGAGGTTTTTTTTAGCATTTCATTTAAATTCATCCAGTGGGCCATTAGATAATTTGCTACGAGAGAAACAGGGTTGACTCCAACAGTTTTAGGGGCAACATTTTCGGCAAACATCTCACAAAATTAATCGTGCTCAGACTATATGTTGTGGATGAGATTAGGCACTATGACATCCAATTTAGCAGAATTTCTGTAAAATTGACAATATTATGACCATTTTTGTGTTTTCTAAAGTAAGCTAGGTATGACAGCCATCTTGACTTCGTCAGTGTTGGATGTTATTGGATGATATTATATCTGAGTTATACAGAAATAAAAAGCAAATGTTTCACACAATGTTACACACTAATGTCTTTCTGTTTCTAGCTCTGCTGCTGAGCGTCAGAAACGCATACTTAAAAATAACCAAGAAGCCAAGGAAAAAGCAAAAAAAGAATTCAGCGAACTTACCAATGTTAAGGTGAGCTTTGAATATTTACAAAATATGTAACATGAAGATTATCTATAACCAGAAAGAGAATAACAGTTAATACATAAAATCTAATTTCATAGAAACATTTCAGTGAAGACTGTTTTGAAGCATTCACAGTGAGCGCCAAGAATTTTCTTAAAAAAGAGGGAACACCAGAAGAGACTGGTAAGTGGAATTTGTTCATAGTGTTTATGGACCGGGCTAACTACTACTAGCAAAACAAGCTGAAAACAAAAATTATCTGCATGCTTTGAGTTCGCACCCAGTAGCAACATGTGCACTAATTAATGTTGTACTATGTAGGACTCCATTCCTCCGAAATTGCTAGTTGAGGTCTTCCCAGTAATTGGTCCAGTTATTCACAGCATCATACTAGTCTTGTCTCAGGTGTTGTTCCATCTTTTTTCAAGGATGCCGTTGTCCAACCACTGTTGGAGAAACCAGGCTTAGACAGCAACAACTTCTCAAATTTTTGCCTGATTTCCGAACTACCTTTTAAATCAAAAGTCATAGAGATTGTTGTCTAGGATCAGTTAATGCAGCACTGGATGAACATGGTTTGTTAGATCATTTCCAGTCTGGCTTCAGACCCCTTGTACAGTACTGAATCTGCACGCATTCATGTTATAAATGACATTTTAACTGCTAATGATTTAGGCTGCCGTGTTCTTCTTCTGATTCTTGATCTCTCGACAGCATTCAACACTGTTGATCACTAAATCTTGATTGACCGCTTGGACTCCTGGGTTGGTTTCAAAGGTGTAGTGGAAGACTGGTTTTATTTACATCTGACAGACAGGACTTTCTAGATAATTACTAGTTTATAAATAATTACTTTTCATCTGTACCGCTCACTTGGGTTGTCTCCCAGGGTTCAATACTGGGACCCCTTCTTTTCATCATTTATCTTCTCCCATTAGGCTATGTTCTGAAGAAACGCAAGGTCAACAATCACATCTATACCGAAGACTGTCAAATCTACCTTTCCATAAATCCTCATGACACGACTCGTTTAATTTTGGACTGTCTATCAGAAGTGAAAACTTGGCTGGCTTCCAGTTTTCTACTTCTGAATGATAGTAAAACTGAGGCTATTCTCTTGACTTCTAAAAAACGTGCCACTCCAATCCCAGATCTCTCATCTCTCGCTGTCAATCTCAAGTCCTGTGTAACCAATTTGGGTGTTAAACTTAACTCTGACTTGTCCCTGCTGCCTCAAGTTAATGCCACCATCAAGTCACGATTCTTTCAACTCTGTCGTATTACCCGGCTTAAACCCATCCTTAAAAGGAAACACCTAGAATCAGTCATCCATCTATTCATCACATCTAGATTTGATAATGTAAATTCTGTCCTCTATGGTGTTAACAAGTCTTCTTCAGAGAGCTGGTGGGAAGAGGTGAACCAGGAAGCAGATCAATAGTATAATCATATGGTCGATGTGGTGGCAGTGACAATGCTTTCTCTTTACTAAAAACATACACTAAATCGTGGTATACAGAGGGCACTTTGCTTAAACCTGGAGGAGGAACAGTACCTGAAGCAGAACGTGGGGGCGCTGTGGGGGGCGCCGAATGAAGACAGCTGGAGAGGCAGAACTGACTCCATTCCTTTATTTGTTTCTCCGCCCAATTTATCTGACACAATTTATCTCCAGCAGACACTCTGCAGCGGCATCTTCCTTCAGTGGATGAGAAAACATACTCTTAAACTCTCTGAGGAATGCAGCAAATGTTAGTGACAACACAGGAGTATCAGCGAAGAAAACTTCCGCCCACTGTAGAGCTCTGCCTTTAAAGTTTGTGACCACATGAGCAATCTTAGAAACATCAGAAGCAAAGTGAATAGGGGCTTGACTAAAAATTAAATCATATTGCAGCAGAAATCCTCCACATTTCCTGGGGTCACCCTGAAATGATTCAGGCGCCGGGTGAATCACCTCCCTGCCACCCCTAGGTGATGTGACCGGGGCTGGAGGAACTGGAGGTGGAGGAGCAACCTGGCTCTGAACCTCCACCATTCTAGAGTCTAAGTCCTTAAGTGTCGATAATACCTCCATAGTGTTCTGACTTGTTTGCTGTGCTTCCAACAGGTGGCGAATGGTGGAAGCGTGTTGTCCCGAGCCTGGCGCAGTGCAGCTGGGTCAGCTGGGTCTTGTGTTTGGCCAGACCGTTCTGTCATGATTGTATAAGGCCAGACCCAATTGCTGAAACCCAGACTTACACTGCGTTCAGTAAAAAGGTGTTTATTTACAATGTGAAAGTGATAATATGTAGTGACGTGGCAGACAATGGCTGTGGCAATCTGGAACAAGACGAGAGGGGAGTTAGTGCAGAGCAGAGATCCAGGAATGAATATGATGATGATAATGGATAGGGCTTACGTGATCCAGAGGCCCAGGTGCAGAAGGGGAGGGGGAGCCTGAGCAAGCCGAACCAAGGAGGAGGTGCAGGAGGTGCAGGTCCAGAGGCAGGTGAGTGTGGTAAGAGCAGACAGGGCTTGATGGTTATGGAGGAGATGATTTGTGGTAGAATGGCTCCAGCAGGCACAAACAGTGATAAGCCAAACGTGATTTCCAAAACGAGGTGACAAAATCCATATAGCAATAACCTTCAAAAGAAGGAACAATGTTAATAGGAACAGACTAGACTTAACTTTAAACACTTAAACACATCAAAAAGAAAGCCTTCAGGGATGGTGACAGGGAGTTATTAAAGACAACACAAAAGCACAAACCAGGAAGTGCAAGGAGGACTACAGGAAGAAGCTAGAGAGTCAGTTCCAGCAGAACAACGTGAGGGATGTGTGGTCTGGAATGAAGAAGATCACCGGCTTCAAGGTAAAGGGGGACCACACTGATGGAGGTCTGGACAGAGCTCGTGAACTGAACATGTTCTTCAACAGGTTCAGTTCCCCCCCTGCCTCCAGCCCCACAGACCACACACCCTCCATGAGCCCACAGCTTTCCTGTCAAACCTCCACTCCGTCACCCTGCAGCTCAGTCATGGACCAGAACACTGCATCATCTTCCTCCACCTCAGAGCACCCAAAGACCTCCTCTGCCTCCACCTCCACTCTGTCTGTGACCTGCAACCAGGTCAAGAAACAACTAGAGAAACTGAACCAGAACAAGGCTGCAGGTCCAGATGGTGTCAGTCCCAGAGTTCTCAAGACCTGCTCAATGCAACTATGTCCAGTTCTCCAGCACCTCTTCAACACCAGTCTGAGACAGAAAACAGTTCCTGTGCTGTGGAAAACATCCTGCCTTGTTCCAGTACCTAAAAAACCACAACCAGCTGAACCAAACGACTACAGACCAGTTGTCCTGACATCTCACGTCATGAAAGTCCTGGAGAGACTCTTACTGGCTCACCTCAACAAGCAGGTCAGCACCTTTCAGGACCCATTACAGTTTGCATACCGTAATGGGCTTGGGGTTGAAGATGCCATCTACCTGCTTCACAGAGCACACTCTCATCTGGACCAATCAGGCAGCACTTTGACGGTCATGTTCTTTGACTTCTCAAGTGCTTTTAACACAATTCAGCCTGCTTTGTTATGTGAGAAGCTCCATAAATTCCAGGTGGATTCCTCCACAACCTCCTGGATTTATGACTACCTCACAAACAGACCACAGTTTGTGAGACTGAAAGGTTGTGTGTCTGAGATGGAGGTCAGCTGCACTGGAGCGCCACAAGGAACTGTACTCTCACCATTTCTCTTCACGATGTACACCTCTGACTTCCAGTACAACTCTGAGTCCTGTCATCTGCAGAAATACTCTGATGACTCTGCAGTTGTTGGGTGCATCAGTGAGGGACAAGAAGCTGAGTATAGAGAACTGGTCAGTCAGTTTGTGAAATGGTGCGGTAACAATCATCTCGTTTTAAATACCAGCAAAACTAAGGAGATGATTGTTGACTTCAGGAGGAGAAAGAATCAACACAGCAGTATTTCCATCCTAGGAGAGGAGGTAGAGGTGGTGGAGGAATACAAGTACCTTGGAGTTCAGCTGGACAACAGACTAGAGTGGAAATGCAACACAGAATACATCTACAACGGGTGGGCAACTCCAGGCCTCGAGGGCCACTATCCTGCACATTTTAGATGTTCCCCTGTTTCACCACACCTGATTCAAATCTGCAACCTCTCAGCAAGTCCTATAGAAGCCTGTTAACGACCTGTTCATCTGCATCAGGTGTGGTGAAACAGGGGAACATCTAAAATGTGCAGGATAGTGGCCCTCGAGGCCTGGAGTTGCCCACCCCTGATCTACAAGAAAGGTCAGAGCAAACTCTACTTCTTAAGGAAGCTGAGATCTTTTAATGTCTGCACCAAGATGTTGCAAATCTTCTATAGGTCTGTTGTGGAAAGTGCAATCAGCTTTGCAGCCATCTGCTGGGGCAGCAGCATCAGAACCAGAGACTTGAAGAGAATCAACAATCTGATCAGGAAAGCTGGATCTGTGCTGGGAGTATCTCTGGAGCTGATTGTACAAAAAAGAATGCTGGACAAGCTGATGAAGATGATGGAGGACTCTTCTCACCCTCTGCACGACACAGTGATCAAACAACAGAGTGTGTTCAGTGAGAGGCTTCTTCAGGTCCGATGCAAGACCGAAAGACACAAAAGATCATTCCTGCCTGCAGCCATTAGCCTCCACAACAAGAACAGACCTTGATTGTTATTATTATATTATTGTCTTCACTATTGTTTTTATTGTTGGACAAAAAAAAAAAAAAAACTACTACAACGTTGAATTTCCCTTCTGGGATAAATAAAGTATTTTTCATTTTCATTAACTTAGCTTGGTTCAAGAGGCACAGTCACCGGGATGAATCTCAACGGTCTAGCATTGGTTTGTGGATCAGCCCTGCTCTTTATACAGGACATGATTGTACTGATGACTATCAGGTGTGCCTGCTGGCAAAACCGGTGCATAATCAGCCTGATAAGCTCGTGCATGAGGTGCGCATGCTGTACGTGCACTTGCAGCTGAGTCAGTTCGGTATTCCACAATTTACAGATTTGCAGGCATGACTTCGACTGAGATAATAAATGTGATGTATGATATTTAAACCAAATCGGCTGTGAGCAAGCCAAGCAGCTTAAAAATTTTCCTACTAAGGGAAATATCTGGAAACCCCTGGAATCATCAACTTCACATGGACTCAGATAAGCATTTGACTCACATGCAGAACTAAGGCTGGACTTAGATTTCAAAGTTGTTAAAAAGATTTTATTTTCAACAATGATCAAACTCGGGGCAATATGAGCAGGCAGATGTAGGCTGAAAGACAGTTTTGGATGACCCCGGGTTTCACAGAGCTCGAGAGAGAGTCTTAGGAGACACAGAAGCGTCAAGTGTAATCCAGCCAGGCGAACAAGCAGGCGCCGAATGAGCGTCCGCTTCTGAAGAAGCTCTTCTCCGCCTGCGCAACTTAACGAGTAGGTGTTCCAGTGTTCCAACCAAAGATCTTCTTCCTGAGAAGATGACTCACTCAGTACAGTCGCTCACAAGGGTTTACAAGCCTGGCACCCAGATGGCTGAAGGCTTTGTGCTGTGTTATGCTGTTCATGTTCCATATCTCACCTTTAAATCCCCTTTTTATCCCTGTTCTGATGTTTGGTTTAAACTTTGACAAGTTTTCTTCACCACAGCTAGTTGACTAAAATTTCTTTTAACAAGCAATTGAACAAGTATGAAAAAGTAGCCATTGAGTTAAATATTTTTTCTTTTCATTTTCACAGAAATACCAGCCCTTCAGAATTTTTTGCAAACTCTCAATGACCATCACTCAGAGACTCTAAACTATGTGTCTGGAGCTTATGGGATTCTCTCTTTAATGGAAGGCGCCAGAGCTGAGGTAACACTATATATTACATTATTGTTATTATTAGAGTAAAGGTTTAATCAAATCTTCATTCCACCAAATTTGTAGTAGTAATGTTTGTCCATGGGGACATGGAGAGTAAAGACAGTAGAGTGAATAAATGTGTTCATTATGTCTTCCGACATGTCTAAACCTATAGCAGCATAACTAAAGGAAAGCTTACAATAACCTACACTGCAAGAAGGTCTTTTTCAGAACAGTTTGAACATATTTATAATAGAGAACTGCTATAGTTGGCCTAGTATCAGAATGCTCCTAATATTAGCAAAGTTAAGCACTAGGAAGAAGGTCATCCTGGTAACATGTTTATTTTAAAAAATGCAGATGCTGATAGTACACAGAGCTGCAGGCAAACTGACAAACACTGGAAGCGGAGTGAAGCCACAAAGAATGTCTATATAAACAGTCCGGTTAGAACATGGGTAATCTGCTAGATCTGGTATGAACAGTCCAAAATCTTAAATCAAAACTCAGTGGCAGTGAAATGTAAACAAGGCCCGGAAAGAGGAAACGACCCAAGAACAAAAATTGAGCCTCTCGCAGGTATTAAAGAAACAAAAAATGTCCCAAGCAGGCCCAGGCTAGGTTAAGACACAGTCTATAGCCGTGGCGAAGCCTTGGAAGGCGGCCAAAAGGGCGGCCAGATGGATGGCCTGGTGGACGTCTGCAGCAATGCTCTAGAGCAGGGGTGTCAAACTCCAGGCCTCGAGGGCCACTATCCTGCATGTTTTAGATGTTTCCCTGTTTCAACACACCTGATTCAAATGAACAAGTCGTTAACAGGCTTCTGAAGGACTTGTTGAAATACAGAGGATTTGAATCAGGTGTGTTGAAACAGGGAAACATCTAAAACATGCAGGATAGTGGCCCTCGAGGCCTGGAGTTTGACACCCCTGCTCTAGAGTGTGGCCAGGAGAACTGCCACGGCAACGCTCTGCTGGAGGATGGCTTGGAGGGCGGCCTGGAGTATGGCCGTGCAATGCTCTGAGGGCGTGACCGCGTTGATGTTCTGAAGGGCAGCCTGGAGGATGGCTGCTGAGGAGGTCTGGTGGACAGCCACTGAGGAGGTCTGGAAAGCATCTGTGTTGAAGCTCTGGAGGGTGGCCGGCAGGCCACGAGGGTAGGCACCGGGACAACCGGACCGTCAGGCAGACTGGAGACGACGGGACCCCCTGGCGGACTGGAAACGCAGGAACCTCTTGCGGACTTGAAAAGTAGGAACCTTCTGGGAGGCTGAAAGAGTCTGGCCTCTCGAGACCCACTGGAAGACTGGCGGCATCGTGACCCACTGGAAGACTGACAGTGTCGTGACCCACTGGGGGGGTTTGGCAGAGTAGTGACCCTCTGGGAGGCTGGCAGCATCGTGACCCTGTGAGAGGCTGGCAGTGTTGTGACACTCTGGGAAGCTGGGAACCACTGAACCAGTGGAGGCATCTGGAACCGCTGGACCAGTAGAGGCGTCTGGAACCGCTGTAGGCATCTGGACTCTCTGGAAAGCTGTAGGCGTCTGGACTCTTTGAAAAGCTGGAGGTGTCTGGACTCTTTAAAAGCTGGAGGCGTCTGGACCCTCCGGCAGACTAGAGGCGTCGGAATCCTCGGGTGCCGCTGGAGGACTGGAACCCCTGGGCTCCGCTGGAGGACTGGAATCCTCGGGTGCCGCTGGCGGACTGGAACCCCTGGGCTCCGCTGGAGGACTGGAACCCTCAGGTGCTGCTGGAGGACTAGGAACCTTGGGCCCTGCTGGAGATCTAGGACCCTTTCTCAGTCCCTGCCATCTGTGTCGTCATCAGGCTCCAGGGCCATGCAGCTGGCTGGCTGGCCAAATCTCCTCCACTGCGAATCTCCCTGACTCCTCCTCCTCTTCTGCCCCGGAAGGACAAAAGTCCTCCCAGGGGAAAGAAGAAGAGAAGAGACTTGTGGGGGGCAGGTCATAGGTGGTGGCCTCTCAGCTGAAGCTGGACTGGGCTGTGGAGCAGCTGGACCAGGCTGAGAATGGCTGTGATGTGGTCTTCAGGAGTCTGCAGTTTTCTGCAACATTTGTGAGTAGTAAATGAAGAGTGAGGGGGGGGGCAGCAGCTGGATTTTAGCAAACAGCTTGCCCACAGCAATTTCTACGGCAGCCATGATGCAATCCAGGTTACCAGACCGGCTGGCTTCGTCCAGGATGTTCCCCAGCTCCACTCCACTAGAAGCTGGTTTGATTCTAGTAGGCAGAGGGCAAGGGAGAAATCCCCTGCAGGCTCCATGTATTTGTCTGCGAATTCTGTCATGACTGTGAGTATTTGGACCCAAATGCAGGAGACAACTCGCCACCCGGGAAATGTGCTCAAATAAAACTTTTAATGTAGATAAGGAAAATGCTGACGAAGCAGCACAAGACTTACATGGGTAGCCAATTCAAGAGATGTGGAGGAGGCCGGGTAAAGGCAGCATACAGAGAAATAATCCGCGGGTGAAGTACACGACAAAAACATCAGCTTCTAAACACAACCAAACAAAGGACCTGATGAGCAAAGCAGAAACACATGGGAGAAGAGGAGTGAAACTGTCAAACTTAGACAAGAGGAGGAAACAGGAAGTTTAAAACATACCAAAATAAAACAGGAATCGGAACAGACATAATTTGAGACGCTACAACTGAAAGGGAGCTAGAACACTGGGGAAACAAGGAGAAAAGAAGAAAACTAAACCCCAAAAAAATCCCATTACACAAAACACTAAGGAGCAAAACAAAACCCACAGATGATAACCTGGGAGAAATAAATCATAACAAAGCCAAAATCCCAGAGTCCTCTGGGCTTTTTTCTACTTTTTGTTCACTTGATTTTTTTTTTAAGGCCTGGACAACTATTTGATAGTGTGGGTATCCACAGTAGTAATAGGTTGTGACTCCTTTAATATAGTTTTATATGTTTCTACATGTCCCTTATATGTTTCTTGCTTTTTTTTTAGACGGACCAAAATGAAGATGTGTGGAAAGAGCTCGAAGAAATCAAAAGTCATCAACTTTATCTGGTCAAAGAAATAATGAAAAAGACTTACTCTGCTTTTAAAAAACACCTGACTGAAGGGGTTGAAGAATCCAAAAATGAAATTGAAAATAATTTGAGATCCTTCCTGTCTGCTGGGGTATTTTATTCCTATACTAATAATAAAATGAATTTGAACTGTCTTTATTTTTGTTCAAAAATATTCATCTTTTTAAATATTTGTAATTTTTTCCTAGAAAAGGTCTGCCAGGCACTGGTTCATAGAAGGTTTGGTCAAAAATGGTGGCATTTACAAACCTAAAAAGAAGAAGGAAAAAAACCTCAACATGAAAATATCTTCATCCCTGACTGAAAGCATTGATGAAGAATTCCGGAAGACCTTCCCGTAAGAACTTAATAAGCACATAAAATATTTTTGCAACTCTGATGTATATGCCACACAGTAAGAGAGGTGATTGTACTTTAGGAGGTAGGTAATATTCCCAATGGGGAGTTTCTTTGCCCAATTAACGGACAAGATAAAAAGAAATTAACATTTTCCGAATCAGCCTTCTAATTTATTCACCTTGCCACTGGGGTAATCTGGGCCTCCAACTTTTTTCAGTGCTAAATCAATAGTGTCCGTCATGTTTCATCATCTGTCTGGCCACTTTCTGTTATTTTCTTTTAGTTATCCACACTTTAGCCCAAGTGTTGTTTTTGTTTCTGTTAGTTTTTTAGTTTATTTCAGTTGTTGGCACCTTTGTTTTTCTCTTCCCTGTCTTCTGCTGAACACCCTCTGTCATTAGTTTCACCTACTGCCACCCTCATCAGCCTGTCCTGCTTCACCTGTCTCCTCTTCTTTAAAAGCTGTGGAGGAGCACACAGGGGTTGCCAGTGTATTTGAAGTGCTTCTAGCCTTCTACACCCGCACCTCTGATTCCTATCTGTTGAACCTGTTACTCGTCCGTGTTATTGGATTTTCTGTGTGCCTGAATCCTGGACTTTGTCCTCACTTCGTCTCTGCCTGCTCCCTGTTGGATTTGTTTGTTCCCTGTTTTTGAATTGCATGTAATTCATCATACATAGATGTAAACCAGTCATCATTTAAGCTGCTACAGGCTGTACAAGGATGCAGTTGCTTGCCTTCTGACTGGGAAGAAAAGATGCAATGAAATCAAAGTGATTCCAAGTTCTAAGGGTATTGTTGATTTAAAGAATGCAAAGCTTGTAGTTTTAGGTGTAAATCGTATTATGGTGAAAATGACCTGCATGGTGGAAGTCTGTGTTCCCCGAGTGCTTTCTAGTTTTTATTGGGTGTTAGTTCTGGTTGAGATCTGCATCTTGATCCTTACTGTACAAGTTTATTTTTATCTTCTAATTATTCTGTGTGGCATTTTATTGCATTTGAATTTATTTGTATTGCTTTGTATTACTTTACACATTGTAAAGTTTATTGGTCAATGAAAATTGAGTTTTCAAATGTGTTAAAATGTTTCAGGAATGAAGGGAAATGTGCTTCATTCAATGGAGTCATCAAAAAGTTTTCACTTAACACTGAAAACCTGAAAAAGAAGTACAAAGATGTGGAACTGAAGCTGATATTTCTCAAGACAGAGGTACAAAATGAGAGCACACAAGTGCTTATTTAAGAACTTAACACATTTGTGTTGGGTAAAACTTCTTTAAAAAGGTTAATTCCATTTTAAAGTTGGGCAACATCCCACTTCATCCAAATACAAGAAAAGTTTTGAAAACAAGCAAATGAATGATTTTTTTCAATTATATTCCTTTTTTTTACATTTTTATTAGGAAGACAATATGAAGACAGCCCTGAGTGAAATGATTCGTGCCCAGAAGAAAGAAATCTACCTCAGTCTAACAGAAACAATTGAGGAAACCATGAAACCGTGCTATGACAGTAAGACCAATTTGATATACAGCCTTTAAAGCTCCCATATTATGCACTTTTCACACACTCTGAATCATTTCTTTACATCTCAATGACATGTAAAAGCCATGCAGCGTTCAAATTGGCCCTTTTTGAAAGCTCAGCTGTTGTTCCCAAACATGTCTCATCTCACCTCATTTTGAAATGCTTTGTTTCATGTGAGCAGGGCTCTTGGGCAGCGCTAGAAGCTCTAAGCCCCGCCCATCTCTGTTCCCCAAATGTTCGTGAGACATTGGAGCTTTAAGCGGTGCTGGTAAACAAACAGCTGATTAAACTGCAATTAATGATAAACAAGTGTTGCAGTGCCAAGAAATGGACTTAAAATGTGATAAATAAAAAAAAATAAATAAATTTGGACTGAGGAACTTTGAGCCTGACGACTCCAACGGCACATTTTTGAAAGGTTAGTCTGACGTTTACTCATGTATCTGTGTTGTTTTGCTGCGTCTGGTAGAGATGCAGTTCTTCAAGCTTACCAGTTTGACCCAGAAAGAGATGTAACAGTGTTAGTTCTTCTGTAGGAGCAGCTTGACTAAGCAGCAGCTCGGCTCCTGTTCTGATGAGCAGCAGATCGGTGTCTATCTCACACGAAACAGCATGGATGTTTTTTTTTCCAACTTTGTACGAGTGTATATGCACCACAGACACACAACAACACCCCAAATCCCAGAAAAAGTCGATTTTTCATAATATGGGACCTTTAAGAATTTGACATATCTAAATTGTTATTGTAAAAAAATGTTTAAATCTGTTTTACAGGGGCAGCGGAGATTACAGGAAGTGGCAAAACACAGCTGCGCATAAATACAATCGAGAAACATGTGCAAGAATCAAAGGAGACCATGTTTCTGAAGGCTAAAGACATAATGTTGGCAAAGCTCAGAAGCTTGATGGTTTGTTTAATATTTATAATGAAAATTAAACAGCAATTATCTCAGTTTGACTGCCTGAACTGAGAAGAATCTAAAATTACAATCCTACTTCTAAAAAAACTGGGATATGGTGTAGAATTTAAATAAAAACAGAATGCAATGATTTGCAAAGCTCATAAACCTGTATTTTATTCTCAAAAGAACATGAACAACATAAAATGCTGAAACTGAGAATTTACCATTTCATAGAAAGCAGTAATTCAGCAGTAACAAGAGTTTACAAATTGCTAGTTTGCACAAATTCTCTTTTTGAGAGTAACTTTACCCCATACAAAGCTTCTTTTCTACTCAGTCATATTACTTAAGTTCCTCCAGTTGTTTTTGATTTATGCCAATTACTTTTCAAGTCTTTAGTTGCATCTGTTCCAACTTTTTTTGAGATGTGTTGCTGTCATCAAGTTAAAAATAATTTCAGTGAAATGGTACAAAATGGAGGTGTGGACCAGGTTACACCTGTGTAATGGCAGCCTCACTTATATCAGCCTGCCCCATGGCAGCTGTGGCTTGTTAGTTTGTAGTTAATCACCACCAGACCTATGAGTGTCTATGTGAATGACTGAATCGCATTCTGTTGTGTTAAATACTTTGGAAATCATGTGTTTTACAAAGTGCTATAAAAGTTATACATTTACCAATATTTCAGTTTCAACATCTGGTATGTTGTTTATGTTTTTTGGGAACATACTGTTGGTTTGCAAATCATTGCACTTTTTGGGATTTACATTTTACAATTGGGGTTGTTGTTCACTTGTATTTGTGTGGAACTATTTGATGACTTTGTAATAAATGCTTTAATACTGAAATAGGTGGACATTCTGAAAAGTCTAGAGAACACCATGCAGGAAGCGATTCAGGTCTCAATCAAGAATCAGGACAACTTGATTCCTGGTAAAGCAGCAACTTTTGAATTCATTGATATGGTCCTGTTAATGTTTCATAATACTATTGAATTGTTTTTTAGATGTTTCAACAATGCTTGAGACGGTTGAGAAACTCTATGAAGAGCTGAAAAGCGGCTCAAAAAGAGACACATTGAACAAAAGGTAAAGCTTATCTGTGTTATGCAAAATTTATTATTATCATAGTTCTTTTCTCTAATGTTAAATTAAATATTAGTTGCAGTAATGGTTTTCTATTCAACAGCTTCACTGAATCAATGATTCCGGGCCCCAGCAGCATGTGTCAAGAAGATTGAAATCAAACTCATGTGTAAATTACATTAAGTTTTTCTATGTAATCAGTAAGAAGAAGAAAATGTATTTATATAGCACCTTTCACAGATAAAATCACAAAGTGCTTTACAAGAATAAAAACAAGTAAAACAAAACATACATTAAAAAGACCAATCAGCTAAAAGCTTGTCTAAAAAAATTGTCTTCAGCTGCTTTTCAAAGAATTCAACAGAATCAGCCGCATGCAGGGATGCTGGCAGGGCATTGCCACAGCTTGAAAAAAACATGTCAGTAATTCTTCTCCACCACAGTCTCTCACACTGCAGATGTTATTGTTACCAGATGTTGAGCAGGGAGGTACAGAAGAGGCCTGAGGAAAGTTCACAGAAGTGCTTTGTAGTAAAACATGTATTCAACTTTATGTATCAGTAGTTTTAGTAGTGTTGGGGTTAATCAAAGGTAAAGCAATAAGGTAATGATGACTGAGTAACAGTGTTTGGAATAACGCTGTTTAAAGTAACAGCGTTACAAATCGTGTTTGGATTTTCTAGTAACGGAATAATCAAATTAATTGCAATTTGCAATGTTACAATGCCATTATCAGTACTAAACGTAAAATGCAGTGCGTTACTATAAAACAATAAAACAAATGTAATATGACTAGACAAACACAAACACATGGTTATATGGAGGCTGGATGGCTACACTTGCCTCTTGTGTAGAAAACCGGGGTTCGATCCCCGGTGCTGACTGACCATGTTTAAGAAGAATCAGTTTTGTTGCCAAGTTTTATTTGCATAATTCAAGGAATTTGTTGTATTAGTAACACAGTTACTTTCTCTGGTAACTAGTTACTCTTATTGTAGAGTAATTCAGTTACTAACTCAGTTACTTTTTGGAACAAGTAGTGAGTAACTATAACTAATTACTTTTTAAAGTAACATTCTCAACACTGCATAGTAATGATAAGCAATACGAAGAGTTAATTTGAATAATTGCTTATCTTTGATTACTTCGTTTTTTTGTATTTTTCAGTAGTTTTAAGTAGTACTTAGAAATGAATTGAGTATGTAAGCCTTGTGGTTTATATTAGTATGTTTAAACAGGATGTGTAGAGAACAGGGCTAGCATTGGAGCTGAGGTACTTGGAACCAAACAAACCTAGAACATGTCGTAATGCACTTACTTGACAAAAACAAGTTGGGATTACATCGAACAATCATCAGAGTTCTATGTTGGAGAGTTAGGAGCAAATAGGAGACCAGAGTTGAAGAGGAAGGAGCGAACTGAGGTTATAAGAGCCCAAGGAGAAGAAGAAAAGTTCATTGCACAGAGCTTGAGGAGAATCAAAGGAGCAGGACTGTAGCTCTGAAGCTGCTGAACAGAAGGATTATTCTCACTGATTCAGGAACAATCGAGGATTAACCAGAGAATAAGCTTATTCTAGACAATTTGTGTAGCATAGCCATCAATGCTAACTGAAGTGGAGCTTTACTTGGAGTCCACAAGGGAACATGGATAGTTCACTACCCAGGATGTAATCTGGTCTCCCTCTGTTTTAAATTCAACGACAAATTGGAATCCAACTGTGCCTCAGTTCATTTCTAGGGAAAGAAAGTTTAAGACATTTTTAGTCCATTTTTCCTATAATTTTTTAAATCATTTTTAATCTTAAGCTTTTCATTAAGTATAACCAAATAGATGATGACTAGTTATGGACTTTTTAAGTTCTTTGTTACATTGTAAAAGAACTGGAATTTTGTGTTTAAATTAGTAAAGGAGGCTTTTATCAGTTGCTTAGCTCCAGTAAACAAAACAACAACCCTATGGCTATTCACGTCCAAGTCATTAAACTAACCTAGTTAGTAAGAAGTGCACTAGACCAAGGAGAAAGCTGAACAGGTGTGTCCAGGTGAAGAGTGCAGGTTTTCCCTC
Source organism: Pachypanchax playfairii (assembly GCA_006937955.1). Taxonomy (NCBI): domain Eukaryota; kingdom Metazoa; phylum Chordata; class Actinopteri; order Cyprinodontiformes; family Aplocheilidae; genus Pachypanchax; species Pachypanchax playfairii. The sequence goes on along the minus strand of SSNP01000020.1, from coordinate 1,830,062 downwards.
GGGGCTGCTGGAGAACCACGATCTGAAGGAAGATAGTAAACTAGGCGAGTTTATTCGACCTTCCCAGCTTTAACAGACTTCAGTTGTTACTAACAGATTAATGCTTCATGGTTGAGAGGAGTTCTGACCTGTGAGACAGAGAGCTGGTATATTCCAAAGGGTCTTAAACACATGACACAAACTGAAACTCCAACAATTCAAGATTTAAGATCTTTAACAGTGTAAGATATAAACTAAATGTGACATCTTTTGAAACCCATATTCTCTTAAAATTCTATAAATGCATGTTTTGATTTTATTTAGTGAAAATATATTTTGGAATGAAACAATTTCTTTTGTATGTTGAATTTAAAAAATGTTAATTGTGTGTGGAAAAATCCAAAGAAAGGTTGAATCGAGTCAAAGTTTTGTTGTTCTAAAAATAGAATTATTAGTCCAGTGATTAATATTTTCTTAATTGTATTCTTTATTCTTTTTTAATTCTTTTTTTTTTATTTTGTGAGCACATACATAATATATATACATATATATATATATATATACACACATACATAAAGTCAAAATGCATGATAAGTTGGACTATTGTAAGTGTTGTTTTGTGTTCCCAATTCTATAAAGATTCACATAAGTCACCAATAAATAAATACATTTCTAAACTCTATATATGTGGTTTTATTACAAAAACTTGAACCAAGAAAAAATAAGGAATATCTTAAACAAAAAAGTTACTTCTTATTTTGTCATTTGAGTTATGAATTTAAACAAATGGTGAAATGTTTTCATGCAGAAAGGTCCCAGGTCAGATTCAAACCCAGGACCTTCTTGCTGCAACAGTGCTACCAGCTGCACCACCGCGCAGGCGCAGTCCTTTCTGCATGGAGTTTGCATGTTCTCCTTGTGCATGCGTGGGTTTTCTCCGGGGACTCCGGTTTTGTCCCACAGTCCAAAAACATGCAAGAGGTTAATTGGCAACTTTAAATTGTCTCTAGGTGTGAGTGTGTGTGTGAATGTCAGGGGTCTGGGTTTTTGTTTTAGGTTTCATTAAGATGTTTTCTCCTTGTGGTTTTACTTTTCTAGCCTTTTGTGTTTCCAGGGGTTATTTTGTTATGTTTATTTGTTCCTCTGTTTCCCCCGTGTGGGGGTTTTCTGTGTATCCTGTCTCGGTCTCCCTCTTGTGGTTAATTTTTGGGTTTGACGTTAACAGATGTTTTTCCTGTTTTATTTTGTAAATGTTTCTACTTCCTGTTCTCATGTGTACTCATTAATAACTTGATTTCTTATATTTAGTAACCCTATATTTAGTTATTTGCTCTCTGTGTGTACCTTTATGTAAGGTCTGTTTGTTTTTAGTTCTGTGTCGCCACATTGAGTTCTGTCTCTCGTCTGGTCTCATCGTATTCCTGCTCGTGTCTCTTGTACTTTGGTTTAAAGAGTTTCTAGTTTCTCGCTGGCATGTCAGCACTTGTTTAGCCCTTCCCTGCATCTCCTGTGTTTTCCCTACACTTGGATCCAAACTTTCACCTCACCATGACAATGAATGGTTGTTTGTCTTTGTGTGGTCCTGTGATGGACTGGCGACCTGTCCCGAGTGTCCCCCTGCCAGCTGGAGATAGACACCAGCTCCCTGCGACCCTGAACAGGAATCAGGTTCAGAAAATGGATGGATGGTGAAATGTTTTCAGTCTTGACTAAAGAGATTCAATTTAAATAAACAGATTTTATTCAGGATCTTGAAATGAGCAAAATGTGTCAGTTTAAATAAATTAAATAAAAACAGTAATGTCAGAGGAAAGCATTAACACAACCTGCTCTTCACCTCCAAGACAAACTAAGATAATGTCTTTAAATAGTTTTAAATAGGCATAGATTTAAGTCACATGGTGAAACACACTGAAGTATTTTATACTCAGCACCATTAACTCCTGAAAGGACAAAATGACTTAAAGCCCTTGGAACAAAAGATAAAGAAAAGCTACACATTTAGAAACAGTATAAACACGCTAAAGTGATGTTCTCAGGCACATACTGTACCATCCTCCATCGTCTGCCTCAAAAACATTTAATGGAATCAGAAAAGTTACAACAAGCTTGGAAAACAATTTAACTCGCACAAAAAAAATGTTTCAGCAGGTGGCAGCAGTCCAAATAACAGCAATCATTGGACGAAACATGAGTGAATACAATCATTTAAATGTCAAATGGTGGAATCACAAAACCATCATGTTGTTAGCAGCGCTGACAAAAAGGTCCAGTGGTGTAATAAAAGATATAAAGTTCAAGTTCACTGGTCAGTCGATGTGTGTTAACCCAGAGAGTTCTGCTTCTTCAGGTTATCAGAGCGCTTCACTCGTTCCTCCGGAGTCTTTTTGTACCAACTCCTAAAAACAAATAGTCACCATGATGATTTTGCAGGTGCCAATCAATCAATCAATAGGTTCATTTATACAGATCAGGCATTCCCCAAGACGAAGTCACATCAACTATAAAACCACAAATCCATCGGTAGTAGAGGTCGACTGACATTATATTTTCAGATGCAGATACTGTATTTAGAGCTCATTGTAAGCCGATGGCCAATATCTCGGTGTTTTCTATTTGTTTACATGCTAAAATGTCACACAAACTAAAGTTAACAAATCAAATTAACCAATTAATAAATAAAACAAATGAAAAGTATAAAAAAGTCAAATTCAATTGAAAAACCTTAGACTTTTTGTTTTGGATTTTCAGGAACACAAGTATACATTTAAAGAAAATAAATACAACTTTAGAAAATAAATAAAAAATCCAACTGAAAAATATAAAAACTGAGTAAATATAATGTTTTAAGCACAAAAGCAACTCACAAAAACACTCCAACATCTAAATCTTCAATCTGTTTTGTGCAAATAAATTTGTAACATCTGTAACTTTAAATGAAACATATACATTTTCTTACCCGCGGTATCATAAAAACATGTAAACATAACTGAACTATATCGGCTCTACCAAACAGAGTTATCAGTCGATGCCGATATATAGAAAAAGGGCAAATATGTTGATATATTGGCCGGCCGATAGATCTGTCTATCCCTAACCAGTAGTATTTCATATGCTCACATATAAATGATCTGCATCTCTGTGATACATTTTAATTTGCAGAATTAAACTTTCAGGATGCTAGAAAAACTCAGAGTAGTAAAAAAACAGCGTACCTCTAAATGGTCATGAGCTATTCATTAGATTTCCAACTGTAGCTGAAATTTTACTATAAAACTGAACATCCAGCTGTCTGTTCCTGTACCTGCTTGTTGCTGTGGAGAGCCACCGGGGGGGGGTTGGTTCTTTGTGTTTTTGGATTTGTAAGAGGAAAAAAGTCCCAAAAACCTGTGTATGTTGACTTTCTAGTCAAGAACGTAAAATGAATCTACTGTAAACCTAATGACAGGTGAGTGCAGTGGCCTGCAACCTTTCACAGAAACAAGCAGGTATAGAAAATGGATAGATGAATGAATAAAGAGGTTTTGGGATTGCATTTTATTATCTGCACCAATTTTTTTTACTAAAATCTGCCATTTAAACACCAGTTAAACACATTAAAAGTGGTAGAACAGAAAAGTACCGCCTCACCCCTGGCGGTTCAGTTGGCCTGGGACAGACGAATTCTGGCCTTGACTTGGCTTCAAAACTCTGAAAAACCAACAAAATGTATAAAAAACTCTAACACAGAGATCAATGCATAATTAAAATAATAATAATAATAAAAGACGAACCTGTTGGTGGTGGGGCTTTTAGGCTTCTGCTGCACCTTCCTGACCTGCGCTGGAGATTCAGCAGCTCTGAAACATCAACAAACCAGATGCTAAAAACACAGCTGATGTCTGGATCTCACAACCAGAAAAACGATCAAACACTGTCTCACTTCTTTTTCCTGTCCAGAGACCTCTGTGTGGCAGCAGAGAGAGATACTCTGTCTTTGGGGCTCTTGGCTTTCTCCTGCAGTAAAGAATCACATTTATCATAGAAACATTAATCCAAGCACCTTCAGAATATCACAAACTAAATCCTTGTAAAACCTTACACATTACAATGCAATAAAAAACAGTTAATACTAGCCAACATTTATATACGTGTGACAGAGTGTCAAAAAAAGCACTATACAGTTAGTTCCAACCGAGTGATTTGATTGGTCAAGAGACTTTCCAAGAGTGCTAACATTGAACTACAACAACGCTGTGTGCCACGTAATGCGCTGCAGTTCGACGTCCGAATTTCCCGCGCAGTTGTAGGGATGTGACGTAAATTGACGCTGCATGCGCGTTGCCGACAGCTCTTGAACAGGAAGTACATGGCCGCCGTGGACTTGGATTCAAACACTGAAGGTATACTTATGGATGTTTCTGCAGCCAGCAAACGACCTGCATCCACTCTCACCCCCCAAAAAAGTGGCACCACGAAGAAAAAAAAGACTTTATCAGCGGCATCTCGTGAGTCTAAAAAAAAATATGACCGAAGCCAGGCAGGCACCCGCATAAATATTGGATATGCGTTCGGTTCATGGAGGGAACTTCAGCTGCATTTGGGAGTGAAAACGGATGCTGACATGGCTCATTTCCTTGTGACCAGGTGAGAAAACATTATAGGTCGTGTTTAGAGCCTGATACAGTATGAAAATGATGAGATCAAATCAAATAACAGAGTGGAGAGACCTGACGTGAAGTATGTTAGCCTCCCCGGTGCAGTGCTGTGAAGACGAACAGTCTGTAAAGTGTCTGTGCGCGCTCCCGTGCCGGCTTGGCTGGTGGCTGCAGTTAGCCACAGCGCCTGTCGCGGCAGCACTGAGTCAGATTTTGTAAAGCTGCCTTAAGTTCCTTTAAATAAATGAACAAATCATAATCTGTTGTTGCTTATTGTTGTTATAAAAATAAAACGAGCAGGTAGAACTGTTGTATAAAAGCAATATCACACTCGAGGTCGTGCTACGGTGCAGAATATCAGCACTGGTGTGCCTGCGGCCTCGTGCCTACGACCGAATCACGCCAGTGCTGATATTCTGCACCATAGCACTCACTCTTGTGCGATATTGCTTAATTATAAATGCTGCATTAACGACAGTAATACTGGATGTGTTTACACTGGGAACCATGAACTCGGTTACTGACTGACAGATTTTAATACCGTCCATCAAAGCATAAACAGACATTAGTAAATTATAGATTACCAGGTCTCGCAGCTTCCTCTCTGCACGTAGCTCCCTGTCCTGCTGCAGCAGTGCTAATCGATCACTCAAAGGCGTTTCAAAGAAGATGTCATGGACATCATACAGAGCTGCACGTAACTGTGGGACAAAAAACATGCACTCAAAGAAAGATATGAGGTTGTGTGTAGAGAGAGTCATGATGGAGTCATACCTGAGCTCTGACTCTCTCCTGCAGGGAGAGATCTTGTGCTGAGTAGGTCGCTCTCTTCTGTGCAGCTTCAGTCTCAAACGAACGGATAAATTCTTTCGTATCCTAAAGAAGCATGTAAAAATACACATTTCATTTAGAAAGGTCAAGTTTTTCCACATTCTCCAACCCCGAGTTAGTAAATAGATATTACTCTCATGTTCTTTATTCATTGTGCACTCGGTTTGTGTGGGTGGGATCTCACCAGGATAGTTTGACGGAGGTGTTTGATCTTCTCAGTTCTGAGCAGTTGGCGTATGAGGAAGCCACGAACGATGGCGCCGATTCGACAGAATGCTTTCTGATGCTCGGCCGAAAAAACCTGCAAAGCAAGGACATAAAAAACATTCATAAACATAAAGAAGACCAATTCATTGAAACTGGATTCCAGAAATGTTCAGAGTCAACAGATTCAGGAGGAAAGATGGCAGGTGGTGCCAAACCTATAGCTTAAAAGAATATAACAGACACATCACACACAACAAAATGTAATTCAACTGTGGACGACCCACCCACACGCTGAAAAAAGTGAGAGACGTTTTAAGCCCCTCCCCCTTTTGGACATTTCGGTGGCAAAAAAAAAAAAAAAAATCCAAAATACACTTCATAAATTGTTTCCAAGTTTTGAGTTCTGATGATTCATGTAGTTATTGCCTTGCTGATGTACAGTGGGGCAAAAAAGTATTTAGTCAGCCACCAATTGTGTAAGTTCTCCCACTTAAAAAGATCAGAGAGGCCTGTAATTTTCATCATAGGTATACCTCAACTATGAGAGACAAAATGAGGAAAAAAAATCCAGAAAATCACATTGTCTGATTTTTAAAGAATTTATTTGCAAATTATGGTGGAAAATAAGTATTTGGTCACTTACAAACAAGTAAGATTTCTGGCTTTCACAGACCTGTAACTTCTTTAAGAGGCTCCTCGGTCCTCCACTCGTTACCTGTATTAATGGCACCTGTGTGAACTCGTTATCAGTATAAAAGACACCTGTCCACAACCTCAAACAGTCACGCTCCAAACTCCACTATGGCCAAGACCAAAGAGCTGTCAAAGGACACCAGAAACAAAATTGTAGACCTTCACCAGGCTGGGAAGACTGAATCTGCAATAGGTAAGCAGCTTGGTGTGAAGAAATCAACTGTGGGAGCAATTATTAGAAAATGGAAGACATACAAGACCACTGATAATCTCCCTCGATCTGGGGCTCCACGCAAGATCTCACCCCGTGGGGTCAAAATGATCACAAGAACGGTGAGCAAAAATCCCAGAACCACACGGAGGGACCTAGTGAATGACCTGCAGAGAGCTGGGACCAAAGTAACAAAGGCTACCATCAGTAACACACTACGCCGCCAGGGACTCAAATCCTGCAGTGCCAGACGTGTCCCCCTGCTGAAGCCAGGACACGTCCAGGCCCGTCTGCGGTTTGCTAGAGAGCATTTGGATGATCCAGAAGAGGATTGGGAGAACATCATATCATAGATGAAACCAAAATAGAACTTTTTGGTAGAAACTCAACTTGTCGTGTTTGGAGGGGAAAGAATGCTGAGTTGGATCCAAAGAACACCATACCTACTGTAAAGCATGGGGGTGGAAACATCATGCTTTGGGGCTGTTTTTCTGCAAGGGGACCAGGACGACTGATCCGTGTAAAGGAAAGAATGAATGGGGCCATGTATCGTAAGATTTTGAGTGAAAACCTCCTTCCATCAGCAAGGGCATTGAAAATGAGACGTGGCTGGGTCTTTCAGCATGACAATGATCCCAAACACACCGCCCGGGCAACGAAGGAGTGGCTTCGTAAGAAGCATTTCAAGGTCCTGGAGTGGCCTAGCCAGTCTCCAGATCTCAACCCCATAGAAAATCTCTGGAGGGAGTTGAAAGTCCGTGTTGCCCAGCGTCAGCCCCAAAACATCACTGCTCTAGAGGAGATCTGCATGGAGGAATGGGCCAAAATACCAGCAACAGTGTGTGAAAACCTTGTGAAGACTTACAGAAAACGTTTGACCTCTGTCATTGCCAACAAAGGCTATATAACAAAGTATTGAAATTAACTTTTGTTATTGACCAAATACTTATTTTCCACCATAATTTGCAAATAAATTCTTTAAAAATCAGACAATGTGATTTTCTGGATTTTTTTTCCTCATTTTGTCTCTCATAGTTGAGGTATACCTATGATGAAAATTACAGGCCTCTCTGATCTTTTTAAGTGGGAGAACTTACACAATTGGTGGCTGACTAAATACTTTTTTGCCCCACTGTATGTTACATTTTTAAAATTGTTTTTTTATGCTTAAAAAAGCAGCATGGTTGTGTTTGGGTGAGTGGGCGGGACTTGACTGCAGATTCTGGTTCCAAAAACCACGGCAGTGCCTGTAAACGTGATAATATGGTTTCAGTTCTGAACAGAATGAGACGTGCCATCTTAATTTTTAAAAATGTGTTGATGAAATTAAATGCTAATTAATTTATACTGATTGTGTTGTATCTATTTCCAATAATCACTGTGGTGATTTTACCAGCTCCCTTAATAAAGGAAAAATAAAATCTCAGTTTTTATTGAATTTAAACAGTGCGGTTTGTCCTGCGCAAACACAAGCTGCCTGTGTCAGAGTTGTACAAGCAGCTATGAAATTATTTATGCTAATCAAAACTAAAAAATAAATATATTGACTTGAGATTATTTAGTGTTTGTAATGATTAAATCACCGCTTGTATATACGCAACATGTTTCATCATACATGAGTTGCACCTTCAATTTGACCTTGACATTTTAGGTTTATAAACAGATGTTCACTCTTAGTTGATACTAACCAGACTCAGCCTGGCACGCTGTTTGTTAACTGGTCGAGAGGAGCCCCACAGATAACCAGCAGGCTGGATGGAGGGAGACATCACACCGGGAGAAACAGGACTGGGAAAACCTGGAAGATGAAACATCAAATACCTTCATTACAGTCACTTATTGGAAAATCAGTTCTGTATTTATGAGTTATTTTCTTTTTATAGATGTTAATGAGACATTTCATTGAAACCTGTGCATTATGCAAATTAGGGATGCATCGATACCAATACTGGTATCAGATATCAGGTCCGATACAATTCTAATGTACTCATATAAACTGATAGAGAGACTTCACGGTTCGACTTTCGCGGACTCACCACTTCGCGGATTTTTCAAAATATTCCTCCAAAAATAAAGAGTCTAAAATACTGCGCTTTCGGCTGTTTGTTTAACTCCCCACACTTCCTCCACGGTTGTTTAATGACGCAGCGCCTCTATCTGAAGACGAGGCACCTCCTGAAGAGCTGTAAAGCTCTCATTAGTACCTTTGCAGTCACATCGTCACCTTCATCGCACTGCACAGGCCCTTTATTACCATCATCAGTCAACCAACGTAACGCTGTAGTCATAACTGCATGCGGAAGCGCTGTGACGCGGAGGGGAGTGATCAGCTGTTCCCCTGTTACCAAACGCGTCTTTCTCTGCGCCGGTCTACAAGCGCTTCTGCTGTTTATTCAGAGCTATTTTTTCACCATGGATAATAACATCATGAAATAACTGAAGAGAGCTTGTTTTAATTACTCCTGCTACATCGTATCTTGAATTGACAACTCCCTCTCTCTCTCTCTCTCTCTCTCTCTCTCTCTCTCACACTTTTTTGAGGGAAGACTCTTTCCCTGTTTGTGTTTAGACACCCCAAACCCCGCCCCCCTCAACGTAGTCAGCACACTCAGTTGCGCTGTGTGTGTTGTTTATTTTCATCTCTAGATAAACAATTATGATCGCATTTGTCAATCGCGGTATTTTAATTTGAAGAATCGCTTTTATTTTCAAAATTGACAGGATTGTCTCGTGTGTCTTGGTGTATCCCTACTACGTGGATTTTCACATATCGCGGGGGGTTCTGGAACCAATTAACCATGATGAGTGAGGGATCACTGTATTTTAAATGTGGAAACTGCAACAATTTCACTGAAAATTTTTATTTTTCACTTGAAATTTGAGTTTTGTGGTTATTTTTATAAATATTTTATGTTTTTTATCTAGTTCACCATCATTTGTTGTAACAAGGAGAGAAGAAAATAAAACCTGTCTTCCAATTCATTGCATTTATTTGTGTGGTAGAAGTATCTGCATTGGTACTCGGTATCGGAAAGTACTCAGATCCAAGTATCGGTATCGTATCGGTTGGAAAAAGTTAGTATTGTTGAATTCCTAATGCAAATCTGCTGAAATTTCATTCAAATGTACTAAATTGTTTAAAAGCCTTAAAGAAAATTTTCTGACACACAGTTTAGAACTATTTAAAAAAACAGCAAATTTCATGAGACAGTTTGTTTCATGTTTTAAATTTCTGTTTTAATTAAATTGTTTAAATTCAGCAGCTCTGGTATTTCATGGAAACTAATCAGTAAATAGAAGCTCAATTTTGTTTTATTTAGATGCTTTAACCTGTAATAAACTGTTCTAATATCACATTTTCACAGTACAGTTGGCTCAGAGCAAATTTACTTTGAACATTTAGTTTTGTGAGTAATGATTTATGAACTCCAGCGCAGCAGTAAGTGAACTGGTACCTAACGTGTGTCCCGCCGAGCGCTCAGAAGATGTGTGAACGGGGCTCAGTCCTGGACAGGAGGGGCTCATAATGGGGCAGCTACCACTCACAGACCTGCAGGTCCAACCACAAGAGTCCCCATTGCCAGGTCTGACAGTCTCGTGCTCCTTCAGTCTTCTTTCTGTCTCCTCAAGCTCCTGAACATGACAGTATCACATTTAAAATCCTTGTTTTTAAATCCGGTAATCAGACACAGTTATCATAAAAACTCACAAATTAAATCATAGTTTTTTTTTACAGTAGTCATGTAATCCAAGTTCAAATAGTTAGTGTGTAATTCTGCATGCTGACCAGACGGAGGCGCTGTTGTTCCTTCTCCTGCTCGGCAAGAAGCAGGGACATCTGCAAGGCATGTTCTTCTTCTAGACGCCTTTGCATGTCCTCCATAGCCTGCGGCAGCCACTGAGTCTCATCTGTCAATGCACAGAGAATAAAAAACACGCAGAATTATTTCTGTTTGTCAAAGAACTGGAGAGTGAAAATGTTTCTTTAAACCTATAAGGATCAAACTGGTAAATGATTAAAGACACTCGCCTGTCTTACAGGATTGGGTTTCAGCTGAATTTCTCAGGACGTTTAATGTTTTCCTGCCACTGTTTGGCCCCTGGGGATCATCAGGAACCATGCGTGGCCTCAGCAGAGATGGTGAGAGAGTTTCCATCTCGTACGAGGGGTTTAAAGGAGCTGCAACGGCGCGCCTACCTGGACCCAACCACGTAACTCCTGCCATGAAGCGAGGGAGTCTTTCCTGGCTGCGGTCCACATACTCAGCTCCAAACTGGTAGGTATTGAGTTGGCTGTCAAGTGTGTGGCAGCGCCGGCGAAATCCTACAGCAAGGTGATCATGGTGTGTCATAGAGCTGGGCACAGAGGCACTGATGGGGCTTCTGTTGTCCTGCAGTGGACTGGTACAGCAGTGACTGGATCGATGGATCCCAGACACAGAAGCACCGTCTTTCCCCTCTGAGCCCCTCTGACTGCTGGACATTAAACCCACCTTCTCCCAGTCCACCATGCCAGCACCCTCTCCTGACCTTACTGGGCTTCGAGGGATAAGGTCTGCTGGGCCAATGGGAAACGTTATGTGGATGTTTCCTGTAGAAACCGGACGAGGTTTGCGTCTGCAAGGACGAGGACTGATACAGGACTCTGGACTGGGGAGACGAGCGTACCGCTCCGACGTGCTAGGTGCAACAGACTTTTGAGGATTGGGATCATACAGAGGTTGTTGCGTGACTGGGCTGACTGGACTGTGGTGCAGGCTGAACCCAAACTCCACTCCTGTGTTCCTGATGGGACTCTGCTGCACTTTAACACAAACAGTCTCTGATGGGGGGGTCCGGGAGACTGAGTGGACATCGTTCGATCCCTGCTGACTCTGCTCCCTCTTCACGTACTCTCTTGATCGTTTAAGAAGGCTGTCCAAACTAATGTCCTCATCTTCCTCTTCCTCCTCCTCCTCTTTCTTCTCTAGTTTCTCTGTGTTTACATCTTCTTCATAACCATTGATGACGGGGGTTACAGGGTTTGGAGCGACAGGGAGCTCGCTTGCATGTGGCATCCATCCAGGATCTTTAGGAAGTCTAGGTGAGTCTGTGACCAGAGTGTAGCCACTGACTGTCAGGGATTTACAAACGGACTGTTTGGTGTCCTCTTTGTTTGGAGCTTCACATGCCTGTGCAAAATGATAAATGATAAGCTCGCCAGACATACAAAATCCCCAAAATCCTAATATGACTTTAATTCTAAAGCTACTCGTGGGATATCTGTCCCAGCCCATGAAAATAAAGACCCACTCCGATGAAAATCATGTTTTTTGTGTTTTTAACAGATCTGGAGGCATTTTTCTGATGCTAGAGGACACAGCTTAAGAAAATTAAGCTCGAAATTGCATTTCTGAATATTTCTGCATTCAAATTGCTGTGAATCAGTCGCAAAAATGCAGTTTTAAAAAGGGTCCGTTTGTGACGTAGAAAAGGACTTTGGGAGGAGCACAAGCTCTGCTCCGCTAGCTGTAAGCTAGCTATAAGCTAGCTGTAAGTTAGTGGTAGCGGTAGCATAAACAGAAAGCTCTCAGCATCGGGGAGGGGCGGGGAATCCTCCATGCTAACGGTTCTGCCCACAGCGCAGAGGCAAACTGCTAATGAGCTGTTACGGCTATGCAGAAACTACATCCTAGAAAACGGCAGAGGTTTTGTGATTTGGAGTAAAAACGCCATAATCATAATTTAAAGGCCACCGATACGCTTTAAAATAGCTCAAAACATGAGTGAGTCTTTAAATCTGAACTCCAACAAACACTTCAGTTATATTTTGATTGTTATAAAGAAAAACAAGAGAAACGGTCAGTTCTGCAGATCTACTTGTATTAAAGGATTGCTAGTGTGCATGATCGTTGTAGATGTTGAGTTGGCAAAACTTGGTTGTATTCAGGTAAAAATATCTCAGCCCTCTGGAGAAAATTTAGATCAGACACTCTGTGTTTAACTCTGCAGACGTCACTAGAGACGCTGGCTCAGATTTTGTGCTATATCTTGGTGCTGACACACAGATCTAATACTTCCAGCAAGATATAAAAACAGCTACTTTTTAAATACACTGTGTAACTTCTGTAACACAACTTTGTCTGGTGTTTTGTTATCTGTTTTTCCACTGGAAAGGCCAAGCATATCAACCCCGTGTCCAGGACCACACACTGTGCGACTGACCTGAGTTTGATCCAATATGTTCTGGACTCGGACCAAAAGCTTGTTTCTCTGTTGGTTCTGTCTGTCCAGCTCCAGCTGGGTGGCCCTCCGTCGGTAGCCACACATCTCAGCACGCTGATCTAGACTCAGCTGAATAAAAAAAAATTAACAGTTATGGATATTTAGGAAGTATTTTTGCATCTTGGTGTTTATATTTGGTTTACAACCCGAGTTTCTTCATATGGTTATTTTGTTGTTATTGTATTTTTTTTTTTATATCTTTTTTTCTGTTTGGTGTGTTTTGATTTCTGTCTCGTGCAGCTGTTTGTTGTATTTTCCTCTCCTGTTTCAAATTTATTGGCGATAGAAAAACAACGACATGGTGCGCTACCGCTGCCACTGACACAGAGTGTTAACGGTTTGTCATTTCCCTCAGATCCCTCGTTACTCAGCTTCACACACCTGCTGCTGATCTGTAAATCAGCTCACCTGTTTTCTCTCAGTAATCGCCCCATCCAACTACACATTCTGCTTTCCTAACCGTGTTAGATCGTACTGCTATACTCAACTGAGTTTTGTCTGTTGCCTTATCGACATTTTATATTTTCAATAATAAAGTTTTGTGTTTAAAATTTTGGTTATTTAATCACTGTAGTTTATGATATTATAATGCTGTTTCTTATAGATTTGTTTGTTAATAGATTTGATGTAGTGGAATAAACCAACATTGGTATCTTTGTGTATCATCCACGTATCAGTGAAGGAGATCCTAACACTGACCTCACGGTCATGTATCTGATTCAACGAACTCATTCTGTCAGCAGTCGGGAGAAAATGGGTTTTCCAAACAGCCGCGATTCGGCTCCTCATCAATTACCTTTTGTCTGTTTTCTGTCCCAAACACCGACTTAATTAGACTCATCTTACCGGAGATTTTTTTACTTTACCTTAAGTAAGGATTTTATGAATAATTCCTGTAATTAGAAACTATTTTTTACCATTAAAATAAATTATTCTATGTTACTGTCACAAAAACTTATAAACTATGTAACAAAAAAATGCAAAATTGTAACAAAAGATTAAAACATCTCTGGCAAAAATAATGGTCTGAATTTCAGCCTGTAGCCAGTCACTTGTTCTGTAAAGACGAGGACATTTTTGTCCTTAGACAAGTTTATCTTTTCCTCACCAGAGGCGACAGCACGGCTCTTCCATAGAAGTGGATGGCGGAGTGAGTTCTTGGGGAACACAGCGGCTCACATGACTTTTTCTTAAGTTTCCCCCCTTCCTGCAGCACAGCCAAACTCCGCTGACAGAACTCCTCGTAGCTCTCCATCCCTGAACACCGACACATCCACACTCTGCGCAGGAAACACACACCATGTAGCCTCCTCACCCAGCTGTTCAAATCAAACAGAGAATGTAGAATTAGATCAAAACTCCCTGAGAATGTGAGGTTAGCCTACACTGGGTCAGACTGACAGAGAGCATCTGGGATTAACCATGTAAGAGGAAAAACAGGAAGAATCGCCTGCAACAAAAGAGGGTCTGTTTGTTTTTCTGTTTTATCATGCTCAACACATTCCTGTCATTCCTTTCTGTTAGACTTGGCTTTCTTTTCTCATGGCTCACGGAAATGCAGATTGGATTGTGTCTAATCAATACAGTTTCTACTTGTGAAGCGCCTGTCAGCACACAGACCCCCACCCCACCCCCCACAACCCTGCATGTAATCTAATCGCTGCTGAAGAATGAAAATGCCTTTTGGAATTATTTTCAGAATCATTATGATGTAAAATTAAAAAGCCCCCCCACCCCCCTCCCTCCATGCTGCCTGGTTTTCTACAGCACACAGATTCATTCAGCTCAATGACAGCACAGCATGGGTGGGAATAAATGTCTTACTTTTTTTTTTGCTCCTTCTCTAATACAGAACATGTCAAATTTAATTTATACATCAAGCGATGTACATTCTGAAGCTAGCACGACCCTTCAATCCAGATGTGTCATACAGAATAACAGCAGATGATACCGTGCGCGTTCATACCTGCAGCTTTTATAGAAAAAGATCCTGCTGTCTTGTTTCCTTTCCTCCCTCAGACGCAGATTAATGTCACCGAGATGACCAAAGCGACGACTTTATCCGCGAATCTCACATTCCTCCGCCCCCGATCTCCGTTTAACCATCATGATGATGATGATGATGATCGTTATCATTCGCAACTCTTCCGGTCTCTAACAGCGCCTCCTAGTAACAAGAGCACGCGGGCGGGCTGCGTTCCAATATGATGCACGCGACCTTGGCTTCAGTGAAGATTCCGTTGTCAGCATGTTTTCTTCCTTCATTCAGAGAGATTCAAGTGAAATGTAAATGAAAATCACTGAATAAAAAGATCAAAATTAGAGCGCGAGTCCATGCCAGTGATATTTTCGGTGACCTGGATGATGGCTTTAGAAAATGTCTTACAATTAACAATTTTAATCAACTTTGTAAAGATATTTTATGAGTTTATTGGAGAATAGTGTTTAATACGGAAGAGGATTAGGGCCACTGAAGAAAAAAATAAAGAATTCTGACTTTAATCTCAGGATTCTGACTTTAATCTCAGAATTCTGACTTTAATCTCAAAATTCTTACTTTTTTCTCAAAATTCTGACTTTAATCTCAGGATTCTTATTTTAATCTCAGAATTCTTTATCTTTTTCTTCAGTGGCCCTAATCCTCTTCCACAGTTTAAAACTTGTGACGTTTCCTGTTATTTTTGCACTTGGTTTTGATTTGTGGAAGACTACTTACATAATCACAACAATATATTATTTGTTGTTTTATTATTAAGAAAGTCTCATACAATTATTTATCCTTCTTGCTCCCTTTTTATTCATGTATTTTTGTTAAGCTTTGTCAAACTTTAGAGTTTCTTGATTAATGACATATTTTTTTGTGAAAGCAGATGTGTGAAATCAATAAATGACACGAAATCAGTGAAAAAGTACAATTTCACCAAGGCTTGGGTTCTAATACTATCAAGCTTTCATATTAGGGAATCCTGTTTTATTCTTAGTAACCTGAAAAACATTCTAGTAAATCTAAAGGAAGTTACAACTCAGCATATTCATTTTTCAATTCAATTCATCTTTATTTATAAAGTGACAGTTCATAAGACGGTCATTTCAAATAACTTTACATAAATATGAAGTCAACTGGTGAAAAAAACTAATATCTAAGGTCAACAAGACCTTGTTCAACTGAATTAAACAAAGAGACAAACACATCAGGTAAAAGATTTAAAGCAGCATGCAGAATGATGTTACAACCAGTTTCACAGCTCAACCTTTTTCTGCCCAGATGCACCTGCATGTACAGGCTGAGCAATACGCACATTTTCCTTGTTTTTCTCAATTAAAGCATCAATATCAGTTTCTGTGAAGGTGTCTGCAGAGTCCTGTCATAGAAATACAATAATAATTAGAACACTTTAGCTGGTTCATAATGTCCATGTTTGCATTATTTTGTTTTAAACCTAAAACTGACCTGAAAAGCCTGTCGTTTGACTCCTACACATGCATGGGACAGCTCATAGCACAGAAGGATTTTTACATTCTGTGGTTTATTCTTCAGCAAAGCAGCATGGAACTGGTCCCGGTGAGAATCTGTAATGTATGTTTGAAATTAGGATGTTGATTACATTGGAATGAACAAGAATTACGTCAATTTTTTTGTTGTGGTTTTACCTAACAAGTGCATGCAGGTGGATTTCATTGTTTCCTTGGAGATTTGTGGATTTTTTTCAGTGAAAATTTTCTCACATAACCTCCAGCTGAGGAGCTTCTCCAGTGTTATGTGTCTGCTCCCGGTAGGAGCTTCTTTTATGGTTTTCTCAATCTCTGAACAAGCAAAAACTGTTATTTGCTTTTTGTGCGTTCAAGAAAATAAGGGTCATACTACAAACACGGGCTTCTCAGATAGCAGAAATCACTGAAGCTTAAAGGCATTTCATCCAGCATACCTTGTGCTACTTTCAGACAGCTCTCACAGTAGGAGTCTGATTAAAAAAACACACACAAAAAAAACACAAGGTAGAATCTAACAGACACCAGAAGAAACAAACCTCAATTTCTGTCGTTAATAAAAATTAAAATATGTTTGTTTACTTACAGCGATCTGTGTCCTGAGACTGGACAGGAAGCAGGTAACAAAAACACAATAAAAACAGTATTATTTTCATGGTTATTGATTACAGCGGGAACATGTACACTGTAAGCCAACAGCACTGAGACAGAAGTCAAACGTGAAAAGCAACTATCTGCTTTCCTTTCACACAATGTGGTCATGTGACCCCAGAGACAAAAGGCTTACATCATTTAGCATCCAGTTTTTCAGGTTTGGTCTAGCAGTCTAAAATATAACTCAGGTTGAGAAGTTGTTCGCAGGTGACGAAGTGTTTTAAAGTTCAGAGAAACATGAGAATCATAAAAACATGGGACGTAAACCAATAAAACGATACAGGGTGTATTAGAATATTTAAACCAATAACAACAAAAGAGTAGCTGGAATATAAACTTGTTTGTGTGTTTTTCATTATTTTAAAATGTTATTTTATATTTTTAACTACTTTTTTATAATAACACAAAAATGAACTGGCCAAAAGTTGATAAACAAGTTCAAATCAGCTAGAAAACACAGGAAAACCAATGTAGTCACATGTATTTGCTAATCTAAATATTATCAACAAAGTTATAGGCAAAATGACAAAAATGTCAAATGCAACTGAATATTTTTCATTTCAAATTAAATTCAAATTCTAATTGTATTTATCACATACAGTATGTGTCCAAACTTTTGGTCTGTACTGTATACAGTCATACACAGTACAATATGCAGTGAAATGCTTAGGCAACTGCCTGTGACCTTAAGAGTACTAAAAACAATGAAAAATATAAAAAAACTGTTAATCATGTAAAAACAGCCAACAATATAAAAACAGTAAAAAGAAGTAAATGGAAAAAATATAAATAATATATAAACAACAATATTTCCATAAAATAACCAATCACTAACGTGTTTCTGAAGTAAGAGTCAAGTTAAAAAACAACAAAAAAAACATTGCCTTCAGTTTAAACTTAGTTTTAACTGGATTTTATAAAGCATACAACATGAATTTTAGCTCTAAAAATGTTATTTCATATGGTTAAATATAGCATTTTTAGCTTATATAGTAATTACAACATTGATTATATTACTGACATTATTTCTTAATTTTTATTTTGTTTTTACAGAAAACTAAATATTTTTACATTACCAAGAGAAAGAAATTGCTGTTATTTCTTGTTTTGCGATTGGTCACTAGGTGGCAGTATAATAACTGTATAACTGGTCATTTTGACCATGTCAGGCNAAAAAAAAAAAAAAAAAAACGTGACGTAAGCGGAAAATATGAGCGCGTGCGGGAAAAGCGAACTGTAGAGAAAAGTTCTCATTTCTGGAGACTCAATATCTAAGACTTTTGGGAGGCTGGAGGATTAATACTCGTCCTGTTTGCGCTCAACAGCGTGAGTAGCTTTCATTCATGTCCTGACGCTAATTTGAATACATTCTCTGTTAGTTTCTCGGTTTGGTGGTGCAGTATTTTGTGGAGACATGATATTTCACTCGACCTGAACAGTTTTTTTGTCTCTAAGTTAGTGGGTTCAACCGACAGACAGACTCCAGGTTTGCTTGTTTTTTTACTACCAGTCCAGTTACTAGCTAATCATTTATTTTCTCAGAACTTTTCTGAGCACACCTCAGTTTCCTCCTGTGACCGTTTGAACTTCAGTAAAATCATCTGCATAGGAAGCGACACACTTCTGTTTTTCACATATTATCCGGTTCAGTTTGGTACGAGAGACTCGAAGAAGAAAGGTTGATGAAGGTAAACAGTTATTAAACAGATGTTTACTCTTTGGCAGGAACGTTTAATCATCTTTTTCAGTCCAAAGGTCGCAGTGAGATTAAATGAAAAATTCAAACGTGATGAAAGTTTCACACATTATCCAGCAGGTGGCGCCACCACCGAGCTGCTTTGTTATGTCTGTTCCAATGATGCCTTGCGTGATTTTTTTTCTCCTTTTTTGGGGGGGGGGGGGAAATTCCGTTCTTCTTCCTTATTGATCCAAAAAAATACAGTCACAAAAATCACACAAAACTGCAGAGGACCTCTGAAAAAGGTGCCACAGCTTGAATTTAATAGACTGTTACAATTATTTAGCAATTTATCAACACACACAATACACACACACACACGTATACATTTTTAAAATATTTTAAAGCCATTGAGATTGCTACACGGTTAATCTCCCAGTTTCCCATTTTCTTTAAAAATTCTTATTTATTTTAATTTATTACTTTCATTTGGCGCAATTGGTAGCACTGTTGCTTTGCAGCCAGGTCCTGGGTTTGAAGCCCATCCATGACTGGGTCATGTCTGCATGGAGTTGGCATGTTCTCCCAGTGTGTGTGGTTGTATGTCTTCATGTGACCCTGTGTTGGACTGACAACCTGTCCAGGTGTAACTCTCACCCAACTGCTGCTTGAGTAAATGACTGACGTTTATCAGTAGGACATCTGCATGTTTGACCTCCACTGTTGCTCTTTCTGACATTTTGTCAATACTGACTAATTACATGGTTAATGGTGCATTTGATGCTCAAATTAGTGACTCTAGGTGATGTGAATTAACTTTACTGATGTTGAAACATCGTTATTTGTGTGGCATTTTGCTAAAGCTGGTTTTATCTGAATTTTGTTCGGTACAGGCCAAATTAAGATGTAATGAGGTTCTTAGTGGTGCGATTATTTTGATCTGGATTGTTCTGTAAAGCAGATTGTTTCATTTGGCAACATGGAAACGCTTGAATTTTAAACCCCGGTCTCCAGCAATATTTGATCAAGAACAAATGTTTTTATTCTGAAATGGCACTGGTTTTATTTTTAAATATCTCTGGTTAATTCGGCTCCCTTTAATCTCTGTTTTCATGTCTCCTTTTTTCAATTGATAAATATAACAAAACACAATATTTAAGACAATTTCCAGTCTTTTATTGTTTTACTTCTCTCTTTCAATCTTCCCAATCTTAACTGGTTTCTGATACTACAAAAAATATGTGACTTAGCATAAAATAGTTTTTGTTCAATCACATAAGTCCTTTTCAGACTGAAGGTGCTTTACATAAGAACAACATAAAACATAAAAGTAATTAAATTGAGTAAAAAATGAGGTGATATATCCAAATGCCAGTGCCAACAACACTTGAAAGGAGGATTTTTGTTTATTTAATATTCTGTTGTGCATAACTTTTTTATCATCTTCTTGATTATCTGCAAGATTAAAAACGTTGCATCTACAAACAAACTGTCATTATTTCCACGTGTGTTTGACAATCATGATAGTGATCTAGACAGGATCGAGACAAATCCAGTGTGAGTCTGACTGGAGGCCAATCGCACTGATTCAATATACATCTGAAAAGATGATTTATAAAATGGAAATAGACACAAATTTACAGTTCCATTATATATGTAGTTATAGTCTGCTGGTTTGTATATAAAATCTATTTGACCTTTTAAAAACTTTTTTTGCTTCTGCAAAAAAAAGCAAAACTAGACAGGCTGCTTTGTTTGTTTGTTTTGAACAGACAAAGTAAGAATAACACAGTTTGATACAAAGAATTCCAAGTGGATTAAACACATTCTTCTCCTGTGTTTGTACATGACACGCTGTTGTAAATACCTGAGTCCACACATGTCTAAAACATGTATGTTTAATGTGTTGATCATTATAATGTTCTTACTGTATAGGTTCGCATAATATAAATATCAATTCTCTTCTGGTTTATTAGAAACCAGAAGAAGAAGAATTGTTGTACAGCAGGATCTTGAGAGTAGATGATGTAAACGGTGTTTACGGTTCCTCTCATTGCACGGTGGAGCAGCGGGATTTGACCCGGTCGCTCCGACCGACAATAGAGGGCCTGGAAGTGGGAGGATCAGCTCGGGAGCGATCCTTCTGGCATTGTTACGCCTGGGAAGCCATTTTGGAATCAGGCTTGTTGTGCTATTGCAGTGACAGTCACTTGCTTTACTTACAAACTTTCCAGTTTTTCTATGAGAAATCAAGGTGCAGGATCTGCTGGTCCGCAGTCTGATTAAGACCCGATCAAGACCGGCTGGTCGGTGGGATGCGTACAGGATTCTGCGCTTTTGATCGGATTTTTTTCTGTTTGGATTTTAAACAATAATAACATCCATGGATTCCAAACAAGCGGGCAAGTTTACACTCTTATACGAGTATAATCTTATTGTAGCTACAGATCGTTATTGTAAAGGTAAATCAGGGTTTTATTCGGGTTTATTTGATTCTTGTCGCGCTTTTTTATCGACATCTGTTTTGACAGCAAACGCAATTTCAGGCCTTATTTTATAAGCAAATTTCTGCTTTATTACACACCTTTAATCCGTTTAATAGAAGCTATTCCTGGTAATTGGCGTGTGTTTTTACTATAGATGTGTTAAATGAACATGTAGCGGAACAGATACGGTCGTTGCTATCGAGCCTGTGGATCCTGCGCAGCGCTGTTATCTGAATACGTGCAGCTCCAAATTTAGCTTTGGGCAACGTGAGAACGTTACGGAGCGCGTGCATGTTATCCGACTGTCTGAAAGTAAATATGTGTTTTTTTTAACCAGTGTTCGTCCTCATCCGGACTCAGCTGTTCAATTGCAGGTGGATCAGAAAGTCCTTGTGTTTGCAGTGATGCGTCTTTACGCGCTGTTCTTGTTCAGTCTGTCTCTTTATGGATGAGCAGGTTAGTTATTGCACTGCAGGTGGTTAATGTTTTAATGCACCGGTACAAAGTTTCATAGCAGAAACAAAGTGGATGGATTTAGTGAGTCCGCCTTGGCTTTTGGGTATTTGTTTCTATTTATCCTCCATTTCAGCTTTGAGGCTTGAGTGCGGATCTGATTAAGATTATGTGTTGGGATTTTGTAGGTGGATTTTTTTTTTTTACAAAAGCCATTCAAATGTTCAATTCAAACAGTTTATTAATCCCTTAATGCATCATTTGTTGTTCTTTTGTTTAATGTGTTTCTGAGGAGCTGTGCAGTTGATGCTGGACATACAGACTGCTGTGTGCAACTTTTTACAGGCTTCATTCGTCCAAAAAACCCAAATACTGTTAGTTTGTTACAAAGAGCAAGACTAGAGTCACCTCAGGCTGTCAGGTTCATCTCAGTTTTATTCATCTAGTCTCAGATTTCTTGGTATATTCATCTGCAGACTGGCCGCAAAGTGGAATCAGCACCTCCTCTAAAAGGATTTATTGTCATATTTGCATTAGATTTATTCAGGAACACGGTGAAGTCATAATGTAGGTATAATGTTTGTACAGCCTGTTCACGTGAAGCAGTTTTCACTCTGAGAGACTCAGCCCTCGGGACAGCTGCTTCCCGCCCATTACTTCAGAATCCGCCCCACCCCTTCTGCTGCTTCACTGCCTTTCATAATAACAAGCTTGCTTGAACCGCCACTGTGGGACTTGTTGTCCTGATGTCCGCTTGATAGAAATAGAAGGAGGGTCGTCCCGTCTCTACTGGCCTTTTCTCTCAGCTGAAGTCTGTTTTTTACTCACCAGAGGACAAGAAACAGGTCATTCATTACAGCTTCACTGGTGTCCGTGTCTTCTGTCAGCCAGAGCCAGCATGGAGGAAGAGGTCGGCTAACTCTCACTCACAGTAGCATTGTTGTGTTTCTGAGGAAAAGGAATGCTTGAAAATTCTCATTAGGGTCTGAGTTTTCCGTTTTGTTTTCCTTCGGTTTGTTTTCCTTCAGTGTAGCTCGCAGTGAATGATGCAAGAATCAAGTTAGGAAAAAATCCAGGAATTAGTCAGTGATTTACTGTTTCTAATAACTAGCTGAAGCTCCAGTCAGTTCCTAAAGTGCTGATAAACGCTGCAGATATCAAGCAGAGAAGAGACAGACTGAACAAAGCAGGTTTTATGTGTCTGAAAGTGAGTTTGTCCTTGTTCTCCTACTTCAGCTGTGACTTAAGAGTCCTGTGCCTTACTTAACTCTTTCAGTCTAAACAGAGAAGAATGACCATGGACTTTTCCCAGCTTCACACATACACGCCTCCACAGTGCGCTCCAGAGAACACCGGCTACACTTACTCTCTCAGGTGAGACCTCAGTGCATCGCAGCACTGAAACTGCAGCATCAAACATCCACGTCATTGAAGTAGAACAATGCAGGGTTTAGAAATCATCTTCAAATGAAGGACATTTGTCCAAAGGATCCATCGTTGAGTTCTGAACCAGTTTTAGGGTTTTGCAGGTGTAGTTTCTACCACCTTCTTTATTACATGTTGTCTTAGTTATGTGTGAAAGTTCTGACAATAAATATCTAATAATTTGTGAAATATCATAGTGATGTTGTGGTAAATGGCTAAATGTCTCTGCGTTGCCACAATATGCCTGATGTTCTATTTATTGCTATTTTTGGGTTTGTTTTGTGTTAATATAGAGATTTTTTAAGCACGTAGGAACCAGCACGCCTTGCTGTTACGACACAGTTTGGTTTGAGTCCCGTTTCACTCGATTTGTGCTTGGACAAAATAGTGGCTTTGCTTTTAAATTGGAAATATCTTCTTTTAACTGTAAATATTTTGTGGTTTTCTGTCTCAGACTTCAGTTGCGTTATGAGTTTCAGTTTTCTTTGGGGAACTTGGAATCTTACAGGTTTCAGTAAAAACCATTCAGACGAACACTCACCGTTCCTGTTACTCCTGCCTCTCGTGATCCCGCTTATTCGCCACACATTTTTTTCTCGGGTCGCTCTTCATCACATTTTTTTTTCTTTAGTTGAGGTCAGCACCTCACCAGGAAGGTCTGTGCATGTGGAGGAATGTTCTCAGAACTGTTACTGCTGTTGCTTGCGGCCGTTCAAACCAGAGAAATGTATCTGGGTGTGTAAGTTCAGGTACTCAAACATTAACTCCTGTGTGTTTCTCATTTTCTGACTTTAGGGAGTGGAAGAGTGATTGCTTTACTTTTAGCAGCAGACCCCCCCCCCTTTCATGTTTTAAGGGAAAGTATGAAAGTGTCTCATAAAAGATTGTGTTTCAACAAAGATCTCATTAAGTCGACTGTAGTGTCTCAGAAAAGAACAGTCGTGTTCTTTCCCTCCCAACTGAATCTGGACTGTCTCTTTAAGCAAATATGGGACGGCTGGTATCAGTTGGATCCTGTTTTATTACTCACCTGCTTTTACAATTTTGTTGTAGAGGGGTGCATTCAAGCACATGAACAAGCAGCTTTTTAAGTGCTTTTCTGTTGAGATTCAGTTGATGCTGAATCAGAGTGAAAATGATCAAAAATCAGTTTAAGTTTCTCATATTTAAGGCACTGGGTTTACTGTAACAGAGTGAGATCCCGTTTTCTTAAGAAGTCTCATGAGTCGGCTTGTGTGAACTGAGGCAAAGTGAGATGAATGTACAAAAGCTTGTTTGACGCCCCCACTGGAATCTGCCAGGTAGACTAAGCGACTGGAACAAGCTAATCGTGTTCCTTTGAATGCAGTCAGCTGAGGAGCTATTAATGAGCCTCCCAGTTACAACCATGGCCCTGATCCCAGGATTAGACTAATAGTTTCTGCTTCCTGATGAGCTAGCTGAGAGATCTGCTTTTTTATTTTATTTTTTAATTGTTATTATTAGTCTCTGTGTGCCAAACCTGCAAGGCTGAAAATTCTCAGCTTTCCTGAAAAGCAATCTTGGATCAGCTAAAAGGCAAATGAACAGTATCACATGCTCCTTGAGCAGAGCTGCAGCTAAACCACTTCAGATTTTGGATCTTCATCTTGCAGCGAGTGGGTGTGTGCATGAATAAGAGATTGTTGTAGAAACAGACAGGGTCAGATGACAGAAACGGTTGGTCCATCTGTTGTCAAAACTCAAAGGAGCAGTGACAAGGTTTGTGGCACTGAATAGCTGAAGGGGAAGAGGAGGTCCTGTCTGTCCACAGAGGTGCAGCATGGACCACCAACCTTGTGCTAATTCAGGAAAATTAAGACTTATGAATAAAAACACAACCTTGTGAGGTTTTTGTGAATATGGGAAGTCCGGGAAGTGATTGGTTGATGCATTAAAGCTGTTTTATTATGAGTTTTAAGATTTTGAAAAAGGTAAATAGAATTTTTGGTATGAAGTCTTTGATCAGATTTTTACTGAAACAATCAGTGGCTTCTGAACTGATCGTGGACAAATGGTTAGAGGCAGGACAGTTTCATTGAAACAAACATAAACACAAAAATATATTTAAAATGAAACGTGATCATTTTCCTCCAGTCTTTTAAATCATCTCACAAATCATAGAAGGTTTAGAGTTTAAAACCACAGAGCTGAAAAATGCTGCTGCACCACCTCCAGAAAAACAGGCTGACTACACCCTGTACCACAGAAACCAGGTGTGTGTGTGAATATTCCTCCACACTGGGAGGGCATTTATATTTTATGATAGTGGAAGTGTGTCAGTGAGGCTGGGACTTCTGGTTCACAGTCTTTATCTGTGTGTGTGTGTGTGTGTGTGTGGGGGGGGCTCCATAAATGTTATATGAACCATGAAAAAAGTAAGATGAGATATGAAATGAGGTTATGGACCTCATGTTTTCCCAAATTTTTTTTGAAGACTTTGCAAATGCCAAAAAGAAAAGAGCAAGTAAATATTTTTAGGCTAATCAATAATGTTTATCTGAAACTAGAGTGTTAACTTTGCTTGTAGATCAGTTTATAAAACCCAGTTTTATAGACTCTGGTGTGTGTCAGCTGGACAGTTGTTGTGCACCCTGCTGTCACAGTTGTTTTCATGCACAGCTGGTCAAGTGGCAAACAGCTGGATTTAAGAGAGGCAACACCTTTATTTTGATTCTCTCTCTTTCTGTAATATTTAAAGCTGAACTAAAAAGACTAAAGATCTGATTTATTACACATTGTGTCCATGTTCAGCTACTGGCTGTTTTTTTTCTGAGCTTGGGAGCAGTTTAGAGTGGTCTCTATAGCAACCATGACAGCACGCTTCTGTAGTGCTTTAGCGTTATGAGGAAGCAAAGCTACTTATAGAACGCAGCAGAGAGGAAGCGCTGTCAGTGGGAGGGAAAATTAGTCTGGGCGGGAATGATCCTAATCACAAGGCCAAGTCCTTGCCACACAGAGATGGTGAAATAGAAATCTGAAGACTCTCTGCTCCAAATTCCCTTTTCATGGCCACCGGTAAATACAAGCCTCCACATTTCCGAGGACAAGACTTTCTTCACTCAGGAATGTTTTGGAGGAAACAGGAAGGAAGTGAGTGAGTGCTCCCTGTTCTATTTTCTCACAGATTTTCCAAAGGCTGTCAGAAAACTAGCTAATATTTCTTAGCCAGTGCAGCTTGTGCCTGACATGCTCTGCCTCACACAGATTACAATATCTCATCCCCCTGCAGTTCTACCCCTCTGTGTGTTTGTGAGATTCCCATAGTATTTGTCAAGTAACTTTGACTGTTTTTACACCTTCTCGAGGTCCCATCTGGTAAAAAAAAACTTCTTCTGTTTGTTTACATTCACATGTGGTTAAAGACTTTCTGGCAAGCTTTCGACAAAACTTTTATAACAGTATTTGTGGTTTTGATGCTGAGATTTACAACCCACATGGTTCCCATAATCTCAGTTTAAAATCTGCGTGTGTGTGTGTGTGTCACCCCAATGGTAGCCAGAGTTTCTGGAGCAAGTGTGTTATATAACGGTGCTGACGGCTGTAGACTGACTGCCAGGAGCTGAAGGTTTTACCAGTATTTTTGCCTCACCAAGGATTTTGTATTTAATTTTATTGTCGTTTGTTTAAAGCAAAAAATACTCTTTCTAAACTTTTTTCTTTTTTTATAAACAGTACAAAGTCAGCTTGTTCACGTGTGTGTGCAGGTAGTTCCCTGAAGTCATAGAAAACCTTGTGAATCTGCCCTCAATAGGATTTTGCTGCAGATACTTTTTTAAAAAGAGGAAATGATCTTTTCTGTTTCTAAAACAAATATAACTAGAAAAGCTCAGAGCACCACCAAGCAGCTCAGTTTCCCCCATGTTGTCTACAGCAAAAAAAATAGATTCCCCCAGTGATTGGTAGTTATTACCCCCGTCGAGGAGGTTATGTTTTTATTAGGGTTTGTTTGTCCGTTTGATAACAAGATAACCCAAAAATTCTCGATTGATTCTGACGACATTTTTTATGATGTTTAGCCCTGTATCCAGACAGAAATCCCAAACAGTGATCTGGATCACCACCAAAATCTAATTCATTGGTCTTTGTACCATCTCCGACTTATCCTGAAAATTTCATCAAAATCCATCCCGAAGTTTTTGGGTCTTGTTAACAAACGGACAGACAAACCCTGATAAAAACACAACCTCCTGGTGGGGTAGCAACTACTAATCAGTCAAGGGAGTGGGAGTCTATTATATTTGGTGTAGATCACTGCATGGGGGGAACTAAGCTGCTGTGGCTCCTCCTCTTATCAGAGGTAAAAATTTAAAACACATAATAAAAACAGTTTTATTTTAGTTTTAATGGTCAGAGTGTTAAAAGACTGAACTCTCTGCTGTTTCCAGAGTGTTATCCTGATACTTTTTTGGGCTCTTTACTTTGTTAGAGGTTACAGTCACAGCAGACTAATGACTTTGATCTAATCATTCAGTAAGTTGACTTTTGGAGAAATTAATGCCACTGCAGCTGTTTATACACTGCAGCTTACAGAGGAAGCATTGAGTTGATTGATCAGCTATTTTTCTCAGTACTGATTAATTGTCAAATATTCCTTGAATTGTTCAAATATTTCTGGCATACCATCTGATCAAGTTATTCAGCTACATTATCTATGATGTTGTGATAATATTGTAAAATATTTGTCATTGTTTACAATTTACTGCGTGGTCGCTCTCTGCTTCTGTGCATTTTAATGTTTGCTGACTGTCAGTAACAAAAAAGTGAGTGAAATGCATTAAAAAAAAGTAAAAGTATGTAAAAGTTTAGTTGTTGCCCACACTGATCTGAGAGAACAACCAGAAGCTTTGCTGTTATGTAAGGAAGGATTCCAGGAAACTCTTCTTCCTTTCTGCTCCGTTTGTCCATCTCTTCATCTTCATGTGCTTCTGAAGGGGCTGCATCCATCTATATTTATATCACTCCTGTGGGCTGCGAGAGCCGCCTCAGAGAAGAGTGACGCACAGATCAATTTGGATATCCAGACCAAATAAAGAGTTTGTAATTGTAGATATTTTCGAGCTTTAAGACGGAGGCTGAGATTAAAGCATTAGCTTTAAAGACGGTGTTGATTGGTCTACACCCCCTCAGACGGACAGCAGTTTTATTTAGACTATTTTGAATCAAAGATGTTAATCAATTGTTTTTTTTTTAAGTTGTGGATTTCTGCTGTGCGGGTGTTAATGTTACATTAATGTTTGTACATGGCTGCAGGCTACACAGAGAGACATTTCTTCTTCCCGTCCTCTTCACCTGATGCTCAGTGACATGCGTGTCTCAGTCACATTAGTTATCTCACTCAGACAAGTTAGATATTAATAAATGGTTGCTTTGGCTCAACTCGGAAACACTCAATGGGTTCTGCGGTTTTCACCACAGACCGGACAGACTGGATTAACAGCTTTTAGGCTCTTTGACCCTGTGGGATTAAGATGTGTAGGATAACACAAGAAACAAGGTCTGCTTTTTGCTTCTGCTCCAAAACCCTCTTTCAATATTTGACTTTCAAATTTAACAGAAGATAAGCAGAGACATGGATGTCATGGAAAAACTGATTGTTCTGTTGGTGCAGGTCAGTAAGGTGAGATGGGAATTTAGTGGAAAATGTGAGCGTGCATGTGAAAATAGATTTTACCTGTTCTTCACATACAGGTGAAGAAACATCTGGGTATTAAACAGTGTAGTTAATTACAGCTCCTTCGTAAATGCTTTGCAGCCCGTCAGTTTGGGATAAATAAAGAAGTTAATAAATCGTCCTGGTTCATTCCAATTGGTTCAGCAAGCAGGAGTCTGATTCAGGACCAAAACAGATAATTGGCTTAGAACCAGAAGGCCAGACAACAGCCTGTGTGACATACGTATATCACACAGCTACACTTACTGTAGTACAATCAGCTGATGTGCAGCTCATATAAAAAAACTTTGTGTAAACAGCAAAAATATCTGATTGTCAGATGTGTAACGAGATGAAAATGCTACATTGCAACATAATAAAAGGCTCGTGTCAGTAAATATCCACTCAGCTCGAACATAATCCTGAACGATTTATATAATATTAATATTACAACAAGACATTTAAATATAAAATATAAATTTTAAAAGATATTAGTTAAAATTTCTAGGATTTTTTTTCTTTAACACCAACTTAAAGTTTATTAGTTTATAGAAAAATGTTGCAGACGCTGCTGCTTTGCCTGTTAATCATGTTTTAATGTTGAGCTCAGCACTGAGTGCCGCTCTGCCAGGTGGGTGTGGCCCTGTGAGTCACAGTAAATCATGGTAAAACATTTTAATGGACTGTTTCCATCTAACTCTGCTTTGAATTTTCAGTGAGTCGAGTTTTTCCCCCATTCTAGTTGCATGTTTGAGGATGTTTACAAATTTTATTTTAAGGAGACACTCTGCTCGTTCTCTGGTCTTTTCTCTCTCTCCCAAATGGGTGAGTCATTTCCTGTGAGCAACGCTGCCCAGTGCAGAGAACAACAATGTCACAGCTCTATAAAAAACTGTTTGTTTTTATCCAGAACGCTGAAGCTGACTCGTCGAAGGAATAAAAATGCAGGATGTGCCTCTTTTAGATTTAAGTTCTGGCTTAAGTTTAAGGCTCATCAGGTGTTTCTCTGAATGCAATTCACATTAGCAGATAGCATTTTCTCTAAAGTATCAGGCAAGTGCTTCATCAAATCCTTTCTGCTCCACATTCTAACTCTTTCTGTTCTTTCCTCGTTTCTCCCTCCTGTTTTAGTTCCAGTTATTCCACTGCAGCTTTAGAGTTTGAGAAGGAGCATCAGATCGCTCCTGTGTACGAGTCACCCAAGATGTCACGGAGGAGCCTGCGTCTTCAGGGCAGCACTGCTCATTACGGTAATGAGAGCATTACTGACTTCTCCCAGAACCACAGCGGCAGCTACACCAGCACCAGGAGGGAGACCAGGTGAGTCTGGCTTTGTATAATTTTTTTAATCAGTGATCCATAACTTGATCAGATATTTTTGAGAGTGTGTGCGAGCGAAATTCTCATAAACTCAGTTTGTTATATTAAAGTAAGGTACTGTTTAATTCTGTTGAAAGTCAGTCATACTTTATTAATCCCTGAATGGAAATTAGATGTTGTAGTTGCTCAGTTTTTCTCTTCAAAGAGTCATTGTAGAGGGTTCTAGCTGTGGACAGTAAGGATCTCCTGTAGAGGGTTCTAGCTGTGGACAGGAAGGATCTCCTGTAGAAGGTTCTAGCTGTGGACAGGAAGGATCTCCTGTAGAGGGTTCTAGCTGTGGACGGGAAGGATCTCCTGTAGAGGGTTCTAGCTGTGGACGGGAAGGATCTCCTGTAGAGGGTTCTAGTTGTGGACGGGAAGGATCTCATGTAGAGGGTTCTAGCTGTGGACGGGAAGGATCTCCTGTAGAGGGTTGTAGCTGTGGACAGGAAGGATCTCCTGTAGAGGGTTCTAGTTGTGGACGGGAAGGATCTCCTGTAGAGGGTTCTAGCTGTGGACAGGAAGGATCTCCTGTAGAGGGTTCTAGTAGTGGACAGGAAGGATCTCCTGTAGAGGGTTCTAGTTGTGGACCGGAAGGATCTCCTGTAGAGGGTTCTAGCTGTGGACAGGAAGGATCTCTTGTTGAGGGTTGTAGCTGTGGACAGGAAGGATCACCTGTAGAGGGTTCTAGCTGTGGACAGGAAGGATCTCCTGTAGAGGGTTGTAGCTGTGGACAGGAAGGATCTCCTGTAGAGGGTTCTAGCTGTGGACAGGAAGGATCTCCTGTAGAGGGTTGTAGCTGTGGACAGGAAGGATCTCCTGTAGAGGGTTCTAGCTGTGGACCGGAAGGATCTCCTGTAGAGGGTTCTAGCTGTGGACAGGAAGGATCTCCTGTAGAGGGTTGTAGCTGTGGACAGGAAGGATCTCCTGTAGAGGGTTGTAGCTGTGGACAGGAAGGATCTCCTGTAGAGGGTTCTAGTTGTGGACAGGAAGGATCTCCTGTTGAGGGTTCTAGCTGTGGACAGGAAGGATCTCCTGTAGAGGGTTCTAGCTGTGGACAGGAAGGATCTCCTGTAGAGGGTTCTAGCTGTGGACAGGAAGGATCTCCTGTAGAGGGTTCTAGCTGTGGACAGGAAGGATCTCCTGTTGAGGGTTCTAGCTGTGGACAGGAAGGATCACCTGTACAGGGTTCTAGCTGTAGACAGGAAGGATCTCCTGTAGAGGTCTGTGTTTGAAGCAGATCTGAAGGATCTTCTGACTGAAAAACATCATGGAAAACCCTCATCTTCTTCACAACACAGTAACTCAGATGATGAGGGCTTTTCATTATGTTTTTCATTTTCTGAAGCATCCATCTCAACTGCAATGCATTTTTGTAGATGGCAGGACTCTGACCTGTACTGAAAGTCCGAGATGTAGAGTGAAAAGAAATGGTGAGAGTACAGTCCCCTGTGGTGCTCCTGTGCTGATGATCACCTGGTCAGACATACAACTCTTCAGTCTCAGATACTGTGGTCTGTTTGTGAGGTAGTCCTTGATCCAGGTGATTGTGGAGGCATCTACCTGTGTCTTCTGGAGGTTTTGACACAGTAAATCAGGCTGAATTGTGTTAAAGGCACTGGAGAAATAAAAATACATGATGCTCACAGTGCTGCCTGCTTTGTCCAGATGACGGTGGGTTTGTTGAAGCAGGTGAATGATGGCGTCTTCCACTTCAGCCCCACGATGATAAACAAGTCTCTCCAAGACTTTCATGATGTGGGATGTTAGAGCAACAGGCCTGTTTTCGTCAGGGGCCAATGGATGAGAGATGTTTTTGGTACTGGAACAAGGCAGGATGTTTTCCATAGAACTGGTGCCTTCTGAGGCTGAGGTTGAAGATACGCTGCAGAATCCCACATAGTTGATCTGCACAAGCCTTTATGACTCTGTGAAATGTTAACCAGGAAGTGTTAGGACTGCATGATGTTGGGGAAAAAAAACCAAATGTTACAATATATATGATTCTTTAATTTATGAAGTTATATAAACTGTTCAGATGAGCAGGGGAATGAGTCAGAAAGGTAGAAAGACCCAAATAAGGTGATTTTTTTTTTTAGAGGAAGCAAATACAAGCAGATGGAGGAATGGGGTGTTTAAAATTCTGCTCAATTATTTCAAATTAATTATCATCTATCATTTAAAATAAGCCATTTTAAGTGCAGCTGCTTTCTTTTTGAGTCATATAATTATTTCATTCTATCAAATATCCATTTGCATTTAAGTTTATGTGCCTTCACAAACACAGGCCTTACTGTCTGTATACTGTCTGCTTCCCAGGACGTCTCGGAGCAGAAAGCAGCAGTCCACCTCCGGCACCCTGTCCTTATCCCTCAGCCAAATCGCCACGCCAAGACAAACCCTGTCCTTCTCAGCTGCTAGCACCCCGATTGACAATGGCAGAAACATTTCAGAGAGCAGTAGAACGTCTGAGGTCTCTCAGCTTGCGTCAGCGTACGACCAGTCTCACCTGAGGCAACGCACGGTCACCACAACAACAACCACTATGACTGTGGACGGACAGTGGGGTCAGTATAAAACATAGACCTCTTCCTTCAGCAGGCTGCGATGTGCAACTAAACGTCTTCACTAGAATATATTTCTTTCAGATTTTGTCTGGTATTAAAAAGGTTTGTTTCTTAAATCATACTGAACTTATTCGGGCTCTTTTTGGGGAATATTTACACTCCACCTTTAAATTTCAGGCATCAGCTAGTTGCAGATGATAAACTGAAGACATCACTCTGGAATAGAGTTTTCAGGAAGATGAAATGAAACTGATCTTGGACTGAGAAGAAGATGTTAGAATGAAACGAATTTGAGTTAAAAATGTGTCTTTATAAAACAAACCATCTCTAAATCAACAGTTTGTGTTTTCATCAGGGTCGATGCACTCAGATTAATTCCTTGTGTGTTCCTGTCGTCCCACTTAGGACACAGGTCCAGTCACAGTTCCTCAGGGGTCAACGGTGACACCAGCATGTCCCACACGTCGCTCGCTAACGGCTACATCTGTAAAGACTGCTCGTTACATTCTCAGAAAACAGACTCCTACATCACACGGTCATCGTCATCTCAAGCAGCAGAGCTCTCCACTGACGCCCTCTCTGCCTCCTCGTCACCTTTCACTAGTATTTACACCAGAGACAGGAGTCGGAGGAACAAGACAGGTGAGGAATCAAAGGAATGTGTTTTTATTAATAATGTGGGATAAAGCAACGGTAATTGTTAGTGGTGTCTCTCTCCAGGTGTCCTGGTGTCCGTGTCTAACTCGTGTTTGCACTACAGCAAAAAAGCTCTAGGTCCCATCGTGTCCTTAGTGTCCCTTTTCTTCAGCAGCGTGGTCCAATTGGGTTCATGGGCTAAAAGGTCATCAAAAAAAGGTAAACACAGTCTAATTCCTCAGATTTTAGCTGTGTATTATAAACATTTCTGGGTCTTTATTTTGCAGCTTTTTTGTATTTTTTCTTTAAACATGAATTTTTCCTGGTGTTGGATTACGCAATACTTCCTCCTTTCTACTCTCAGAATGCCTTTGGGAATTTTTTGACTGTAACTTCACTTCCTCCTCAAAATCTTTAGCTCCAGTTTTCTTCTTCGGCTGTTTGTCTCAAGCTTTGAACTGAGTTTTCATTTTGACTGGCGGTGCTTGTTATGGACAGGTGTGTCAGCTGGTGATGGATCGTCGTTTTGGGAGTTGGCAAGAAAATCAACGTTCTCAAGATTGTCCAAACTTTGGCTGTTTAGGCAGAATACTTTCCGCAGGACAATCGACTCCAAGGCTACTGGCTATGAAGGACAAGGTACCTTCTGCTGTTACATGGAGAAAAGGTTAAAGGTCACAGCTCCTGACTTATGCAGCTGTTTTTTAAAATGAACTCTCTTTTATTATGGAAGAGAAAGGAGCCTCACACTCTGATTCAGATGCACTTTCTCTCTGTCCACCTTTCACTTTCATACTTTTTCTGTTTGTGAAGGAGGAAGTTTACTAGAAGTGAAATAAATATCCAAACTAGTGTTTCAAGAACTTCAGTTCAAGAAGCTGCTGAGATCAAACACGCTCTCAAACTGTCATCCAAGAGCCGTCAGAGCCTCTTGAATCTCACCTATTCTTTAAAGACCCACTCCGATCATCTTTTCAGCTATTTTAAAACATCTTTGTGGTTTTTAAATTATGATTACTGTGTTTTAGCCCAAAATCACAAAACCTGGGCTGTTTTCTAGGATATATATATAGGCATAGCACCAGTAGCTCATTAGCAATTTGTCTTTGAGCTGTGGGTGGAACTGGTGGTAGACCCCACCGCCCCTCTCCGTTGTTGAGAGCTCTCTGTTTATGCTAGCAGGAGCAGGGGCTTGTGGCCCCGCCCAGTGGATTTTCGACAACACAAATTCTGTCTGGTTTGAGACACATTTTAGCTTCTGCTACTGATTCACAGAAATTTAAATTCAGAAAAACTCAGAAATGCAATTTTGAGCTTAATTTTCTTAAGATGTGTCCTCTAGCATCAGAAAAATGCCACAAGAACATGTTAAAGGAGTACTAAATAACTTGTCTGCAGCCGTGTCTCAGACAGCTGTTGCTGGAACCGGTGTTCTGCAGAAATATGCTACCTGTTGAGATATGCTACCGATTCCTTCGGCACATGTTCCGTTCTACAGTCTTGGCTTCAATAAACAGATTTATCATTTAATTTTGTTTCTATATTTTTCCATAAATATATTTTACCTATCAAATAAATTCTCCCAGGACAGGAACACTAAATATGATGTTATTTGTGACAGGCAAATGTTTGGACACACCCAGAGGAGAAGGACCCAACAATGGCCGATAAGGACCCAGAGGGCTTTTATATAGAAAATATTAGGTAAAGATAATAAAAAATAAGCTTAAATAACCAACAGGTCACACTCACCATAAACAAGAATACTGTATAAACTTCTAATGACGTCTCATTAGTAAATAAGTTGTAAATTCGCACTATGGTGGCATATTTAATCAGGGCAGCATAAATCATCAGAACACCACTTCCTGCTGCAACCTGAATTACTGAAGTTTAGTGTAACATAGAGGGACCAGAGACGTCCAGAGTGTCTAATATGAAGCTGAACATGTTTTTCAGAGAGTATCCACTTAGACAAGTTTTAGACCTGTATCTTAAAGTTGTAAAAGTTATTTTGTACTGATTTAACAACGCGAAAAACATGATTTTCATCAGAGTGGGTCTAAGTCTCTCAAATGTGCAGGAAGTGTTAAAAACATTCTGGGTTGACAACAATACTAGTCTGTAAAAGGTCACTGTTCTTTCTTGTAGTGATTTTTTTTTCTGCAACTGTGGCTTTTATTCAGGAGTTTCACTCCATAAATTTCCAGTTTCTTGCAGGTATTTATCTTTTTTCCTCCTACGTTTCTAACCTTTCTATTTTCATTAACATTAGATTTTCTCCTCTCACACCAGAGGACATCTCCTCATCTCCTCATCTTCTATGATTTTTATCATGACGCTCTCGCTTGTTTTGTTATGCAAACGAATCTTTTGTTCGTGTGTTGCAGCTCACTCGAGTTTCTGTGGAAGCATGAACGTGAAAGATCTGGTGACTGAAGATGCGGCACATCTTAATCTGAATGGTTCTCTCTGTAAGCAAAATGTTTCTCTTTTTTTCCTTTATAAAAACAAATGTCATGTTGGTGTGATTGATGGAGTTAATGATATGGACGCCCTGAGTCGGGATCTGTGGGCAGAGGTTGTGTGAACTTCTTTAACCGCTGTGACCTGCAGACGCTTCATTCAGTAAGAGACTTTAATGAGATGATGCGAAAAATTGTTTTTATTAAAACAAAGGACGTTTTTCTTTCTGATCTAGTTTTGCATCTGGTGTCATTCAAGTCTCTTTTCATGTTTAGTTTGATTCATTTTTCTTTTAATTTTTTGTGCTGATCATTTTTTATATTTTATTTATTCATAGATTTGGCCTTTTCTTTTTCTTTTATTTTCTTGCTGGCTGTTCGTTGTTTGAACACGCATACAGGTGATGACTGTAAAGGGAAGCAGCACTCTGAGTCACACACCGTCGCCCTCACGCACTCCTCCAGGTCACAACGCCTGGTGGGGGCGCTGTGGAGCCTCTTAGCTTTCACAGGTTAAACTGATGTTTTAAATGCTTATTTCAACTTCATAAATAAAATCAGACTCATGTCAGATTGTTTTGATGTTCTGGATGCGTCTCTGATATCAACACTTGATGTTCCAGGTTCCTGCCTCCTCCAGCCGGGTCACTGTGTCTCAAGAGCAGGAAGAGCTTTGGGATCAGGAGTTGGAGCAGTAGCGTGGAGGTTTGTCTCGTTCGCCTGGACGGTCCTGGTATCTCCAGGTTGGTGCTAAAGTGTTTCCGTCTTCACTGTTAAAAATGTGCAACGTTTCCGTTCTTGTGTTGCTTATTCTCTGTTTGTCATGTTTCTGTTGATCCAGTGAAAGCAGCCAGGAGCCTGCTGTGGTTTCTCGCAAGAGGATGGTACCAGCTGGTGTCTCTCATGTCTCTCCTCAATGTCTTTTTTCTAACTCGGTAAGAACCCTCACCTATTCATCTCCAAAAGACTGCAACACACAGAGAAAAACTTTAATTAACAATCATTTCTTTAAATTGAGCATCTTGAATGGAAGAATAACCCAGACACACGCCTGTTTGAACTCGCTTGTTTTACCAACATCATGTTTAAGCCTCGTCCACACGGGAACAGGTTTAGTTTCTTTTTACTTTACAGCCTTAAATTTACATGAAAACAATGTTTTAGGACACTGAAACTGTCGTTTTTTGTTTTATTTTTTCTTTTAAAACAAAACAGGTAATGAAAGCTTAAAAACCAAAACAAAATCTCAACCCTTTGAAAAAGATTACGTCATAACTCCACCTCTAAGCAGAACAACAACCAGAAGTGCGTCAGACATGACTACAATAACAGTGGCAGATTACATCCTGGTATCTTTGCTGGCACGACTGCCAGTGTGAACTCTCCTGCACATTTATAGTCTTGTAATTTAACTGCACATGACGTGGAAGTTTCACTTCGTTGTCAGTCACCACTAAAGGTTTTTTAAGCACCTGTCAGACGTACTGTTTTCTGTGTGGACCGGGTCGTCCAACCTCACTGCTCTGGTTGTCTCAC
Source organism: Pachypanchax playfairii (assembly GCA_006937955.1). Taxonomy (NCBI): domain Eukaryota; kingdom Metazoa; phylum Chordata; class Actinopteri; order Cyprinodontiformes; family Aplocheilidae; genus Pachypanchax; species Pachypanchax playfairii. The sequence continues at coordinate 1,792,821 of SSNP01000020.1, read as the reverse complement.
CCCTTTAACAGCACCGATTTCAGATGGTTCTGTTGCTGCATGTTTAAGTGATTGAGACCTAAAACACAGTAAAAATAAAGAACATTTGACTTGTATTGTAAAAAATAGAACAATAAAGGAACATTGTTTTTGCTCTGTAACTGCCTGATCTGTTAATATGCTGCTAAAAGTATAATGTAATGTGTTTGTGTTTTCAGATGCCTTCCCCGACTCTGGAAGTTCCTGTTGCTCCTTCTGCCATTTTTACTCCTCCTACGTAAGTGTAACTAAACTTGTAGTGTTTCTTTTTTCTGCAGATGCAAACTGTTAGTCTTGTTAGAAAAACTAAATCAGGCTGTGAAGTTCTAACCAGCACACATCTCTAGAGTGTGATGCAGATTCAGCATTCAATTCAGGTCAGCCTTTCCAGGGCTTCACTGTAGCTCAGACCTGCTGAGAAGCTCAAACATTCTAGAATTATTTATCTGCTGGAACATTATATGGTTAGAGGTAGAATAAATAAAGTTTAATATGAAGGTGAATAATCTGACCTAAAACACTGTGTTCCTGTAGAGTTTGAGTTACACGTTCTGTTTCTTGTCTGCAGTTTTCTGGTTGTGGGGTCCGTCCGTTGCTGCCCTGCTAGCTTACCTCCCAGCTGTGAATTTAACCGAGTGGCGTTCTTCATCTTCCTTCTCCTTTTTGTCTAACTTGGTGGCTGTTCCAGCTGCTGCTCCTGCATTAGAGCCTCCTGTGGAGCAGACTCCAGCCACCCCGGTCTCACATGTAACAGTAAGCAACACTGCAGCACTGATGTTGTTCTCTGGTTTAAACACATCAAGAGAAATGCAAGACTGAGACACTGTTTCCTCCTCAGCCAGTCCTTCCTTCCGTGGCCATCGCTGGTGTGGACTTGAGGCGTCTCGAACGTGTTGAGCACCAGCTAGCACTGCTGCAGGAACGAGTCCAACAGGGAGACCAGAAGCATGATCAGAATCATCAGGATGTTCTGGGTCTCTACAACACCCTGAGAGAGCAGGTCCACACTCAGACAGAACGGGAGAGCCTGGAGGTGTGGGTGTCCTCTCTGCTGGAGCAGCGACTCGGTGTGCTGCGAGGGGAGCTGGAGCAGGAGAACACACACAGAGCTCAGGTCCATCTATGTTCAGAAACATCTAGTCCTGCCACTGTTAAGTGTTTATTCTCCAGTGTGACATTTTACTTTGATGGTATAAATACAATGTGCTTCTTTTACAGAATGCAGAGCAGCAAAAACAGCAACAAAAAGATCAGGCAGCTCGTTTGGCGGATATAGAAATGCTGCTGAAAACTTTAGCAGTCAAGACTGATGTAAGTACAGCAGATTCACGTTTTACAGAGAAAACCTGCAAATGCAACACAATTAAAACTATTTTCCAGCCATAACTGATGGGATTATAGAGGACACAAGATACTGAAGCAACTTCTGATTCACATCACTTTTATTTCTGTAATAAAACAGGTTTTTGGACAGTAGCATCATTTTTTAACTTGTCAGTCTTTCATGTCTTTGTCGTAGGAGATGCAGCAGAAGCAGCAGCAGTACGAACACGAAAGAGAAGAACGAGATAAAGACTCGTCGACAGCAGACAAAGTACCTGTCAGGTAAACAGAGAAATCATTAAATACTCAAATCTGCACAACGACAGGTGATTTCATATGGATTTTTATGCAATCAGCATTTTATTGGCAGGTTTTTAAAAGATATTGTGATTACTTCTTCCCTCAGTGTGGGTGTGAAGCAGGAGGACCATGATGCTTTGCTAGCAGAGGTGCAAAGACTTGAATCAGAGCTGAGTAGAATCAGAGGAGACCTCCAGGGTCTTGGCGGATGTAAGGGTAGATGTGAACAACTGGACACGTTGCAAGAGACGGTAAGTAACGAAATGTTTTATCAACTCACTAGCATTCATAACTAGAACCAGTTTGTTTAATCTGTTATCGTTTTATCTGATCTCTCATTCAGATATCAGGTCAAGTGTCCTCACAGCTACGGAAAGAACTGCAGGTTTTGTTTTTTGGCTCGGGTAAATCAGGAGACCAGCAGGGTCAGGTACCCGAGTCGCTGATCCTCTGGTTGTCCCAGCGTTACGTCAGCACGCCTGACCTGCAGGCGGCGCTGGCCTCACTGGAGCGGAGCATCCTGACAAACATCTCACAGCAGCTGGAGCTCAGCCAGGCCCGGACGTTGGGTGAGGCCGAGTCTAGAACCAAAAACATCATTCAGACTGTTACAGGAACGGTCCAGCACTCGTCTGCTGCTGAGGGACTAACTGAAGAGGTACAAAACATCCGTCTGAGTATTTATATCTGAACACATAATCTGAGATGAGCTTGTTTGAAATGTTGGCTTTGATGTTTGGGGTCCACAGCATGTGAAGCTGATTGTCCAGAACGCTTTGAAGCTGTACTCCCAGGACCGGACGGGCCTGGTGGACTACGCCCTGGAATCTGGAGGTAAGATGGAAACCTGTCCATCCTGAGCCTGTATCCAGGTCACTAGTTAACCTTCTACTGGTTTAAAGAGATTATCAGGCTAGTTGTTCCAGAACTCTGTAACGCATGTCTTACGCAACCAGGATGAAGTTATTAAAGGCTGGAGGACGACAGAGGATCAACACGATATCTCAGACTGTATTATAGATTGTGTTACTGCTGTCTGTTGACCAGAGTCCAAAATAACATTTTTAACTCACCGGCCAAGTTGACCAGTAGATGAAAAACATCTACCAGCCAAGCAGATTTTTTACTGGCCAAAATTCTAAATGATTTTACTCAGATAAACCCAAAGCATGTTATTCTATTATCTGATATTATGTTGGAGCCAAACAAAGGAGTGACAACATAAAACATTGTTAATAAGAAAAAGACTTTCAGAATTTTGTATTTTTTAGAAATGCTTTTTTAATTAAAATTCTTATTGACATCTAGTCAGACTGCTTCCTGCTTCTGACACAGTCTTTGTGTCACAGTGTTACAGCCTTATCTGGTTCATAGTCCCTGATCTCTGGAGAAGAGTTGCACCATGACAAGATCTAAAAGTGTCACAAAAATTGTCACATTTTGCTGCTAGTTTGAACCCGCTAATCGCTACATGAATAAAAGAAAATGACGTATTGAGCGACGCTCACGTACGCTTGTGTACGTCTCATGCAAACGGCATAGGAGCATCACAGAAATCCATCGAAAAGACGACCCATATAAACTAATAACTAATTTGGTGCAAACATTTACTCGCCATGTGGCAGGTGGCGCTCCAAATTTTACTTGCCAAAAGGAAAATTTGCTCAAATTTGGCGAGTGTTAATTTTGGTCCTGCTGTTGACCCAAGTGTAATAATCACAGCTGGTTTGTGCACGGCGACTTTCTTGTTTGCTGTAATTCTCACTCAGATCCCACAGGCTGTGTTTGTAACAGTGTAACAAACAGGAAGTGATGTTTGAAACAGTCGTGTGTTGGTTTGTAATGTGTTTCTGTCTGTTTTCAGGTGGCAGCATCCTCAGCACTCGCTGCTCTGAAACATATGAGACAAAAACAGCCCTCATGAGTCTCTTTGGTTTGCCTCTCTGGTACTTCTCTCAGTCTCCACGAGTCGTCATCCAGGTGAGTCTCGCCTTCAGGTATCCAGAGAGAGAGAAGCTGTAATACTGATGAAGACTACTCGCTCCTTCTCTGATGGTTCTAAGTCTGTAAAATCAGTTTTAAAGTCTTAGATTCTGGTTCTGAAGTGTTTTTCTGCTTTAACCCTCCATCAGCCTGATGTGTATCCTGGTAACTGCTGGGCATTTAAAGGCTCTCAGGGTTATCTGGTAATCAGGTTGTCACTGAGGATCCTGCCCACATCCTTCGGTGTGGAGCACATCCCTAAGGCTCTTTCCCCGACTAGAAACATCACCAGTGCTCCACGCAACTTCACTGTTTTTGTAAGAACTTTTAACACATAAAGCAAAAAATCCAACCAAATCTAAGCAGCAGTGTTTACGATTTACTGGTGTTTTAATCTTCAGGGTCTGGATGATGAATATCAAGAAGAGGGGAAGCTGCTGGGACACTACATATATGACGAGGATGGGGACTCACTTCAGATGTTCTCAGTCAAGGTAACATCAGACAAATTTTCTAAGAAAAATATCAATGCCAGAGAGTGTTTGATGAGTATTTCCTGTTTCATGTGTCAGGAGGAGAACGACAAGGCCTTCCAGATCATCGAGGTTCGGGTCCTGTCTAACTGGGGTCATCCAGAATACACCTGCCTGTACCGCTTCAGAGTCCACGGAGAACCGCGGCCTGAGTGACACGCTAATAAACAACATTACACAATCTGTACATAGCTCTCACCGGCTTCTTTAAAACAGAGGGGATGTGGCAGCGCGGACGTTCTCGCTTGAAAGCCATGAAGACGGAAGTAGTGGACGGTTAAAGCAACGTGTCCAGGTGGAATCATGTTTCATGTTATTGAAAGATTTAGAGGAAAGTTTGTGTCTGGATTGTGAAAGAATGGAAACTATAGGAAGAAGCTAGAAGTTCCCCTTTTACATTGCACTGAATCAGCTCACGAGGGCGCCACACCCCCCTGAGCAGACACACCCATCCAGTCAGGAGGGTGAACACTCGAAGCGCGAGTCACAGTCTCATCTCAACTATCTTTTCCTCACTTTTGGATTTTTGTTTCAAGTTCTCACATATTGTTTTAGGATCAAGACCAATTCATCATCTTTTGCAATGCTGTCCAAGTGGGTCAAATTCATGGACATGTTCGGTTCACATCATGGTTTGACCTCGTGTTTTAGCCATAAGTAGGACTTTCATTAGGAACTAAACATGCTGCCCGTGGACAAGCTCTGAATGTCTGATCAAGCTGCAGCTCGATGCAACTCTATGAAACCACTGAGCAGAGCTCGATGGGATTTAAACATCAGGAGGTGTTTCACAGTGTATTATGGGTGGACGCGAGGGGTAACGCTAGCATGCGACTCCTCCTGAACTGTTCTCTAACTCGAACACACATCATGGATGTAAAAGAGCATTTGCTCTCCAAACATTTGCCTGGATCTCCGATAGTAACTAATGTTGGAAGCTAAACATACTTTACCTTTAAATGAGTGTTTTTATCAGCTGTTTCTCTCCCTTTAGTTACCAAAATGTCCTCGTACACGGGCTCTCGCTACTCTGAAACCCCGAAGGAATGTAATTTATATATATGTTGTTAATAGTTGGTCCTTTTATGATATCTACTTTTATCAGTGTTGCTTTATAAATAATCCTGTCATTAATATTATTATTAATCACTATTATTTTTACTGTTGGTCATCATGTTTGCATTTTTTTTGTTTAGATTTTGGGATGAGTATCAGAGAATGCACTGCAGCAAAAAAGTTTTAGGCACAGGTTTTTATTTTGTTTAAAAGAAATGCAGCTATTAAAGGTTGTGGTTGCAACTATGGGTGAGTCTAAAATTTTATTTGTGTAAAAAAATATTTGTTCACAATTTTTATTTATTTGCAAGATAATTAGTGGCTGCAAATTCTAAGTTACTGCAGTGTATATTTTGTCAAAGCTGTTCGGTGCATTTTTCGAATTTTATTGGGATTTTTTTTTTAAATAAATGGCTATTTTTCTCAGTCATGAGATGACTTAACTGCTTTGGAATATATTCCAATAAAGACTTTAATTTTGAACCTTTTTACCATTTATTTTAAGTTAGTTTGTAACAATCTTAATGCAGCTATAAAAACAGATATCCTAGATGGCAAACATGGATCCCGTAGAATAATCCTGTTTAATTTGTCTATTAAAATGTCTGTTTTCAAAATGAAAATATACACACATTATTCATTTGCTTAAGATGAAATGTTAAGGTTCTCCTAGCTCATGTTAATTCCTTTTTTTGTTAGAAGAATTTCTTAAGATAAAAAATGTTAAAGCTGCATTGCTGCGAGACTCCTCCAGGGATCTGTGATCGTGCTCAATATACCTCACATTCCAAATCAGTATGCATTGGTTTATGTAAATGTTGAGCAGAACACAAGCAGTAAAACAGAGTCATGAAAGAAACGTCATGAAAGACAAATGTTGCAAATAAAAAACATTTATTCTGCATCGGAGAAAAGAGAAAATATCTAATATATTATAAATTCAATTTCTTTAAAATAAGAACTAAGTGTGACCTGTGATTCCTTTACTTTAATAAGATTTACTGTAAACGTACTATCACTCTGTCAAGTTCTCTGCTGCCATCTGGTGGAGACACTGACGTCAAGCGCTATTTAGCTGCCTGACGTCACTCAAAGATTTTAATTTAATAACTAGATATTCTCAGACATTAAAATTGTTTTAACAATAATGCAGCTCGACCTCAGCTTGTGTAAAATAATAACAAGATTCGTAACTGAAACGTAAAATGTGATTAGCCGAAAATTGTCAAAGAATAGAAACATGGATACTTCAACCTCACTTCATCCTTCTTCAAACGCAATTTTAGGGAACGTAGGCCGACAGCAGGCTAGATGGCATTATGAACACATTTTCAAACAAAGTATTTATTGGAGGTTCTCGTGTTTTCACCGGAAGTTAAACGATACGCACTTCCTTGGCAACAGCGCTCCCTGACAACCAGTTGAAAACGCAGGCTGAGTGATGGCAAAATCAATCGGTACTCAAAAAACACTTTGGGAAGAAATATGTGCGGGTAAGTTTAGGGCAAATTTATGCGTTTCATCTTGAATACACATAAACTGAATTATTTCGATGTGTTTTTGAAGAGTTTGAAGCTGAACAGCCCAGAGCTCTCTGTGAAACGCAGAGGGAGAGCAGCTCAGACACAGACGCTCAAGCCACATTATCACGTCCACAAATTCATGGAAGTAAGACTCACGACTGCGTGGAAATATTGCTGTTATCGTGAGTAACATACTGATAGTAGTTATGTGTTGGTGTTAGGTCCTGTCACAAGTTTCCTGGAGAAGAAAGTGTTTCCTGTGTTGCTACCAGGCCTGCAGGCTTTGCTGAGAGAGGCTCAGAAACATGGCTGTTTTAAGGTTTAAGTTTCTTCAGATAAGCATCTCTTATTCTATATAAATTAAATGCCATCTAATTAATAGGAAAATTAGAATGAGTGGAAAAGTGAGGTCTTGTGTTAGGCTAAAACTACAGATTAGTAAACAGAAGGTGAGATATGGTTTGGTCATGACTTAAACAAGAACCCTAAAATAATTTATTTTGCACAGCAGGCTGAAAATAAAAGCAATAACTTTGCGTTATCAGAACAATACCAAATAAAATGTGTTACTTTAGTTTATAGTTTCCACTTTTATACTACATTTTTACTAAAACAGTGACTTTAACTATCAGTCACTGAACAGATGGATTCTTATGTTTATGCAGGATGTGCATCAGTGTGTATTCTCATCTCCGTCAGTATTAACAGAGTATTTAAATTAAATTTAAGATCACATTGACAGAGAGCAAAGATCTGTTTTCCTGTTATTTGCTGATAAGTTTTCATGTTCAGAGATTCAGAATAATGTACATTTACTTTAAATGAAGCTTCTTTTCTGTATTTCAGAGGAAAATTACAGCATTTGTCCCCTGTGACTTTTTAACTGAGTGGCTCTACAAGTAAGAAACATCCGATTCCTAAAATGTCCCTATAATATGTGACATTCCTCATGTCATCCTGTTTATTTTCTCTCTCCTCAGTCATAACCGCCTCAGCCAGGGACTGAAACCAGTGAACTTTCATGAGATTCCCTTTGTCAAAGACTGGCTCAGCATCCAGTGAGTGTCTTGCTCATAAACACTCACTCAACTGTAGTTGAGATACAGTTTGATCTGGAAATATTAATATATTCAAATTTGTATATATGTTTTTGTGCAGGGATTAAAATTCTAATTCAGAGGGCACTTCTATTTCATCTCATCCGTGTTTTTTCTTTGTTCCCTCCCATCATCCAGCCCTCGGCCTCCCACCCCTTTGTTTCTGCGGCTGACTGAGGAGCAGGCAGCTCTGCTCATCCAGGCTTTCTGGAGGGGATACAGGGTACAAATACACACACACACATTGTTTATAGATGTCTTGTAATGTCAAACATAAAAACGCTACAGCTGGAAATCCAGCAAGAGGTTTTGACTGTAGGTCACATGATCAATAATAATAAATACAAGCATGAAATATAAAGTCTTGGCATTAAAGGAATCACATATATGACACATACTTCCATGAGTAATAACCCACGTTGCGGTTTTGTTGCATAATCCCATCTTGCCGAAAAGCCCCCTCTTTCACAGGGGCTGCAGCTTCATTCAGCAGCTTGATTATATCATCCGTGATGCTTTAATTCCTTCCTGTGGAAACGTTGCGATGCTCAGATATAAATAGTCGCACATAGCCAGAAGCAAAGAGCTGTGTTTTTGAAACACTAATGTAGAAGTAAACATGACCTTATGTGGTTTAAGGACACGCAGGGGTCATGTTTTCTTGACCTTGTCACAATCTCTCCTTTTAAGACTTGTTTTTACTGCAGAAAAAAACTGTGCTACAGATACCTTATGTGATCTCATGCACATTTAAATTATATTTAACATTTAAACAGCATTTAAATAATTACAAAGTGTGTAGAAATTTAGCATAATTTTTAGGGTGTGTGTATAAAAATTAATGCTAACTGTGTTGGACTTTGGTTTTGGACAGTTGTACCAGCAGGGGGCGACAATACCTTTCATTTTGTTTATTCGACATTACAAAGATGTTCAGAGCAAGCTGTGTGTCACTCCTCTCTGTGTTTACCCAGAACTGAGAGTAGGTTAATAAACAGACCACTGATGGTCCTGCTGAAAGGACAGGGCTTTTTAAGGTAGAGAGACACATTCAAAAAGAGACAGACAGTCAGTGGGGGGCAAGCGGGAGGATTAAAGCTGAAGCTCTGTTTAGAAAATTCTCTGATGGGTGACAAAAGGGAGGAAAGAAGCAAGCGGATGTTGCAGAGTAAAGTCAGATTAGGAAGGAAATTCATCTTTGTCTGTATTTGCAGCTGGTAAGAACAGACAGAGATCAGGGATTAAAAAGAATCGCAGCACAGTCGGTGTCTGAAGTGAAAGACTGGCCTGTGACCGACACGAGTTCATGACTTTTTAAGGATAGTTTTAGTTTTGAAAAGCTATGACAGGCTGCTGCAGTGGGTCATCACAGCTGTTACTTTGATCTGAGAAAAAAACTGTTTTACAGTAGAAGCTAATACCAAAATATCTATAAATTATGATGATATTCTATACTGAAATTCTTTTATTTCACTGATTATTTTTCCTAACAGTTTAGTAATATAGACGACTCTATAAAAAGGGCAGATATCGACCGATTTTCTGGCCGACCTTTATTTAACGGTGCAAAGAGCTGCAGAGCAGAGACGAGGCCATCTGCACACAGTCAGCTGTGAAGCAGAGAAAGCTAAACACTAAACATTTACTCTTATATGCAACAAATAATATCATAATAATAATTTAATACGTCCTGTGTCTGAGAGAACAGCGACTTTTATTTCACTAATATCTGACTTAGTGTGAGACCTTTAAGCTCTAGTAAATATCTTTGGATTTGTCAGGTTCAGTGTCTGTGTGTGCTGTATTCTCTGTGTTGGGTGAGTTAATTGTCTGCAGGAGGAGCTGCGCGGGAGCGTGAGGCAGATTGTCTACACCTGGAGGCGATCAGCGCTGATGAGGAGCAGGGCACTACTTAAGCCAGACGCGGTCGTTCATTCAGCGCCTGGTTGTTGACCTGAATGGTAGCTTCCCTTGTGCCGATCCTTGTGATTCTTCTGAGTATTTTCCGAGAACATTTCTAGTCCACGTAACCTAATCCTAGTTGGATGTTTTGTTGTGCAACTAACCTGCTCTCCTCAGGATTGTTCGCCCTGCTCCTCGTGTGTCCCGAGATCCCATCCGTGTACAGTGTCTGGTCGCCTGGAACCTGATCTGTCTCCCTCCTGCGTCTATCCACCTGGGCTCCTCCATCCTGGACTCACCCTCTCCCTGCACAGCACCGCACTGGACCTGCCCTCCTCTCACGTGCTATCACCTGCCTCCTTTCGTGAGTTCAAGACTCTCCTTGTGCAAGATTTCTCAATCAGTCTCAGTGACTTCAAGACTAACTCTCGTCTCCCTTACAGTGCTGAGAATTCCCCTGGCGCACCTGATCACCGAGCACATTCACTGCACTGTAGATATTGAACTCCACGTTGTAAATAAACCTTTCACTTTTGCACCTGAAACGCTGTCTGAGTCTGAGTCCTGCAATGTGGGTCAACAAAATCACTGAGCCCGTGACAGAACAACCAGGCCAGTCAGACCCCGCGGACTCAGCCAGACAGTTCCCGGTTGGAACTCCTGAGCTTCTCGCTCGCCACGAAACCATGCTCAACTCTCTGTGCGAGCGACAGCAATACAATCACCAGCGCCTGGAAGAGATTGCGGGCCTCCTGCAGTCAGTAAATAACCAGCTATCTGTTCTCTCCCAGCCTCCTCCACAGCAGGTCGCAGCTCCACCGGAGCCAGATCCACCGGCTCCACTGGCGTGCGCAGCCGTGCGCAACGTATCGCTGCCTAATCCAGAGGCTTATGCGGGAGAGGCAGGTAAAGGCTCTGGATTTCTGTTACAATGTTCACTGATCTTCTGTCGTTCCCCCCAGTCTTTCCCTGATGATGCTTCCAAGATCGCCCATATTATCGGCCTGCTGAGAGGACGCGCACTCCGATGGGCGGAGGCCAAGTACAGCTATTCTCTCATCCTCCGCACACCTCTGGAAGTCTTCATCAAAGATTTTGAACAAACCTTCACGTACCGAAAATCCGAGACAGAAGTCACCTACCAACTCCGTCACCTACAACAAGGTAAGAAGTCAGTAGCTGACTTCGCCGTAGACTTTAGAACTTTAGCTGCCGAGTCTGGATGGAACACGCCGGCGCTCAAAGGAGCGTTCTTAGGCGCGCTTAATAAGCCAGTTCGGGAGCAGTTACTCCATAGGGATGAACCTCAGTCTGTTGAAGAACTAATTAACCTGGCTACTAAGATCGATCACAGGATGACTGGGTACCGTATGGATGAGCTTCGCGCTCGCTCGCCACTGAGGACGTCTCCGCGCACCACCGAGAGCGTAGCTGCGCCCAGAGCTGCACCGGCTGCCACCGGAGAGGAACCGATGCAGCTAGGCAACGCACGGCTCACACCCGCAGAGAGACAGAGACGCATGGAGGCAAGAGAGTGCTTATACTGTGGGACAACAGGGCACTTCATCGCTGCTTGCCAGAAACGGTTAAACCACCTCAGTCGCCAGTAACACCGGGAGGTCTGGCGGCTTCAGGGACAAAATCCTCTCGTCTAACGTTGCCTGTGACTTTATTATTCTGCACTGACTCTTTTCAGACTCAAGCCCTCATCGATTCAGGTTGTGAACAGAACCTCCTCGACGCTGCTCTTGCTAAACAGCTCGGGGTGTCCATCCAGAAGCTGCCGGTTCCTGTCAGGGTTGCGGCCTTGGATGGCCGTTCTCTCACCGCCATCACACACCGGACCTGCGAGTTGGAGATGGTAATTTCTGGAAATCACCGAGAGAGACTGTCTTTTCTGATTTTTCCCTCTACGCAGGTTCCGGTGGTGTTAGGCCATCCATGGCTGCAGAAGCATAATCCACATCTGAATTGGACGGAGGGCACGATCGATTCGTGGAGTTTGTTATGTTTGTCTCAGTGTCTGCACTCTGCTCTGGCTCGCTCATCACTACCCCAGGCGAGAGTTTCCGAGGAGATACCTGATCTAACCCGAGTTCCACAGGAGTATCATGACCTCAGACAGGTATTTAGCAGATCCAGAGCTGTTTCACTTCCACCTCATAGGCCTTATGACTGTGCCATTGACCTGCTGCCAGGCTCCTCTCTGCCCTCCAGCAGACTCTATAACATCTCGCGCCCGGAGCGCGAAAGTATGGA
>SSNP01000020.1:1770792-1780817 GCA_006937955.1 Pachypanchax playfairii | reverse complement strand
AATCGCAGCACAGTCGGTGTCTGAAGTGAAAGACTGGCCTGTGACCGACACGAGTTCATGACTTTTTAAGGATAGTTTTAGTTTTGAAAAGCTATGACAGGCTGCTGCAGTGGGTCATCACAGCTGTTACTTTGATCTGAGAAAAAAACTGTTTTACAGTAGAAGCTAATACCAAAATATCTATAAATTATGATGATATTCTATACTGAAATTCTTTTATTTCACTGATTATTTTTCCTAACAGTTTAGTAATATAGACGACTCTATAAAAAGGGCAGATATCGACCGATTTTCTGGCCGACCTTTATTTAACGGTGCAAAGAGCTGCAGAGCAGAGACGAGGCCATCTGCACACAGTCAGCTGTGAAGCAGAGAAAGCTAAACACTAAACATTTACTCTTATATGCAACAAATAATATCATAATAATAATTTAATACGTCCTGTGTCTGAGAGAACAGCGACTTTTATTTCACTAATATCTGACTTAGTGTGAGACCTTTAAGCTCTAGTAAATATCTTTGGATTTGTCAGGTTCAGTGTCTGTGTGTGCTGTATTCTCTGTGTTGGGTGAGTTAATTGTCTGCAGGAGGAGCTGCGCGGGAGCGTGAGGCAGATTGTCTACACCTGGAGGCGATCAGCGCTGATGAGGAGCAGGGCACTACTTAAGCCAGACGCGGTCGTTCATTCAGCGCCTGGTTGTTGACCTGAATGGTAGCTTCCCTTGTGCCGATCCTTGTGATTCTTCTGAGTATTTTCCGAGAACATTTCTAGTCCACGTAACCTAATCCTAGTTGGATGTTTTGTTGTGCAACTAACCTGCTCTCCTCAGGATTGTTCGCCCTGCTCCTCGTGTGTCCCGAGATCCCATCTGTGTACAGTGTCTGGTCGCCTGGAACCTGATCTGTCTCCCTCCTGCGTCTATCCACCTGGGCTCCTCCATCCTGGACTCACCCTCTCCCTGCACAGCACCGCACTGGACCTGCCCTCCTCTCACGTGCTATCACCTGCCTCCTTTCGTGAGTTCAAGACTCTCCTTGTGCAAGATTTCTCAATCAGTCTCAGTGACTTCAAGACTAACTCTCGTCTCCCTTACAGTGCTGAGAATTCCCCTGGCGCACCTGATCACCGAGCACATTCACTGCACTGTATATATTGAACTCCACGTTGTAAATAAACCTTTCACTTTTGCACCTGAAACGCTGTCTGAGTCTGAGTCCTGCAATGTGGGTCAACAAAATCACTGAGCCCGTGACAGAACAACCAGGCCAGTCAGACCCCGCGGACTCAGCCAGACAGTTCCCGGTTGGAACTCCTGAGCTTCTCGCTCGCCACGAAACCATGCTCAACTCTCTGTGCGAGCGACAGCAATACAATCACCAGCGCCTGGAAGAGATTGCGGGCCTCCTGCAGTCAGTAAATAACCAGCTATCTGTTCTCTCCCAGCCTCCTCCACAGCAGGTCGCAGCTCCACCGGAGCCAGATCCACCGGCTCCACTGGCGTGCGCCGCCGTGCGCAATGTATCGCTGCCTAATCCAGAGGCTTATGCGGGAGAGGCAGGTAAAGGCTCTGGATTTCTGTTACAGTGTTCACTGATCTTCTGTCGTTCCCCCCAGTCTTTCCCTGATGATGCTTCCAAGATCGCCCATATTATCGGCCTGCTGAGAGGACGCGCACTCCGATGGGCGGAGGCCAAGTACAGCTACTCGCTCATCCTCTGCACACCTCTGGAAGTCTTCATCAAAGATTTTGAGCAAACCTTCACGTACCGAAAATCCGAGACAGAAATCACCTACCAACTCCGTCACCTACAACAAGGTAAGAAGTCAGTAGCTGACTTCGCTGTAGACTTTAGAACTTTAGCTGCCGAGTCTGGCTGGAACACGCCGGCGCTCAAAGGAGCGTTCTTAGGCGCGCTTAATAAGCCAGTTCGGGAGCAGTTACTCCATAGGGATGAACCTCAGTCTGTTGAAGAACTAATTAACCTGGCTACTAAGATCGATCACAGGATGACTGGGTACCGTATGGATGAGCTTCGCGCTCGCTCGCCACTGAGGACGTCTCCGCGCACCACCGAGAGCGTAGCTGCGCCCAGAGCTGCACCGGCTGCCACCGGAGAGGAACCGATGCAGCTAGGCAACGCACGGCTCACACCCGCAGAGAGACAGAGACGCATGGAGGCAAGAGAGTGCTTATACTGTGGGACAACAGGGCACTTCATCGCTGCTTGCCAGAAACGGTTAAACCACCTCAGTCGCCAGTAACACCGGGAGGTCTGGCGGCTTCAGGGACAAAATCCTCTCGTCTAACGTTGCCTGTGACTTTATTATTCTGCACTGACTCTTTTCAGACTCAAGCCCTCATCGATTCAGGTTGTGAACAGAACCTCCTCGACGCTGCTCTTGCTAAACAGCTCGGGGTGTCCATCCAGAAGCTGCCGGTTCCTGTCAGGGTTGCGGCCTTGGATGGCCGTTCTCTCACCGCCATCACACACCGGACCTGCGAGTTGGAGATGGTAATTTCTGGAAATCACCGAGAGAGACTGTCTTTTCTGATTTTTCCCTCTACGCAGGTTCCGGTGGTGTTAGGCCATCCATGGCTGCAGAAGCATAATCCACATCTGAATTGGACGGAGGGCACGATCGATTCGTGGAGTTTGTTATGTTTGTCTCAGTGTCTGCACTCTGCTCTGGCTCGCTCATCACTACCCCAGGCGAGAGTTTCCGAGGAGATACCTGATCTAACCCGAGTTCCACAGGAGTATCATGACCTCAGACAGGTATTTAGCAGATCCAGAGCTGTTTCACTTCCACCTCATAGGCCTTATGACTGTGCCATTGACCTGCTGCCAGGCTCCTCTCTGCCCTCCAGCAGACTCTATAACATCTCGCGCCCGGAGCGCGAAAGTATGGAAACTTACATCAAAGAGTCGCTGGAGGCAGGGATTATCCGACGTTCCACATCACCGCTTGGCGCAGGTTTCTTTTTTGTGTCCAAAAAGGATGGGTCGCTCCGACCCTGTATTGATTTTCGAGGACTAAACCAAATCACCATTAAGAATAAATATCCTTTACCCTTGTTGGCCTCTGCGTTTGAATCTGTGCAGGGAGCAACGATCTTCACCAAACTGGATCTCAGAAATGCCTACCATCTCGTTCGGATCAAGGAAGGAGACGAATGGAAGACGGCGTTTAAGACACCACTGGGGCATTTCGAATACCTGGTGATGCCGTTCGGGCTCACCAATGCTCCTGCCGTCTTCCAGGCTCTAATAAATGACGTGCTAAGAGACTTTTTGAACTCTTTTGTTTTTGTCTATCTAGACGACATCTTGATCTTCTCGTCATCTGAGGCTGAGCACAGGATCCATGTGCGACAGGTGCTGCAGCGGCTGCTGGAGAACAGACTGTTCGTAAAAGCTGAAAAATGCGAGTTTCATGTGTCATCCGTGAGTTTCCTGGGCTTCATCTTCGACAGGGGTCAGGTGAAGCCCGACCCAGCTAAGGTACAGGCGGTAGTGGACTGGCCCACACCCACTACGCGTAAACAACTGCAGAGTTTTTTGGGCTTTGCAAATTTCTATAGAAAATTTATCCGCAATTATAGCCAGACAGCCGCTGCCCTAACATCCCTTACCTCCACTAAGACTCCTTTCCAGTGGACTCCTGAGGCGGAGCGCGCATTTGCGCATCTAAAGGAGAAGTTCAGCAGTGCCCCCATCCTCATTCAACCGGACCCCTCGAAGCAATTCACCATGGAGGTGGACGCCTCGGACTCGGGTGTGGGTGCGGTGCTGTCCCAGGTGGGTCAGCATGATCAACGCTTGCATCCCTGCACCTTTTTCTCGAGACGTCTATCTCCAGCGGAGAGGGGATACGACGTGGGAGACCGAGAACTGCTCGCCATTAAATTGGCGTTTGAGGAGTGGAGGCACTGGCTGGAGGGAGCAACGGATCCGGTGGTGGTATTAACCGACCACAAAAATCTGGAGTACTTGCAGGAAGCCAAACAACTGAATCCTCGTCAGTCGAGGTGGTCATTATTTTTCTCCAGATTTAACTTTTTCATTTCTTACAGACCCGGATCAAAAAACATCAAGCCTGACGCATTATCACGCCAGTTCAACATTGTAGAAGCTCCCGAGACCCGCACCATAATTCCCCCAGCCTGCGTGATCGGAGCAGTCCTGTGGGACATCGAGGAGGCTATAAGACGCGCACAGCTGAACGATCCAGGACCAGCCACCCAACCACCTAACCGCAGGTATGTTCCACACTCAGTTCGTTCTCGCCTGCTCCACTGGGCTCATACCGCCCGGTTCTCTGGCCATCCTGGAGTAGGGAGGATGCTGGGACTCATACGGCGGTCCTTCTGGTGGCCGTCCATGTACAAAGATGTCAAGGAGTACGTTCAAGCGTGTCAGGTATGTGCGCGCAATAAGTCCTCCAACCAACATCCCCACGGGCTGCTCCAACCCCTGGAGACCCCCGGCAGACCCTGGTCACATATAGCACTGGACTTTGTCACAGGGCTGCCGGTCAGTAAGGGATTTTCAGTGATTTTAACAGTTGTGGACAGATTTTCAAAAGCATGTCACCTTATTCCCTTGAAGAGACTGCCTTCAGCCATAGAGACTGCTAAGCTCCTGGTGAAACATGTGTTTCGTTTACACGGACTCCCCCAGGAGGTACTGTCGGACAGGGGTCCGCAGTTCATCGCCCAGGTCTGGAGGGAGTTCTTCGTTGCGCTCGGGGCGCGGGTGGTCCTCAGCTCCGGGTTTCATCCGCAGACAAACGGTCAGACCGAGCGGATGAACCAGGAGCTGGAGGCCGCCCTGCGCTGCGTGTGCTCCAACGACCCCTCTACCTGGAGCGACCATCTCCCCTGGGTGGAGTACGCCCATAATACTCTGGTTTCCTCTGCTACTAACAAATCTCCGTTCGAAGTCTCATTAGGATACCAACCCCCACTGTTTCCATCCGAGGACCAATCACCTACTCATCCCTCAGTTCAAGGTCACGTCCGGCGGTGTAGGCGCACCTGGGCGCAGACGGTCGCCGCGCTGGAGCGCACGAAGGAACAGAACCGGAGGGTGGCCGACCGGCGACGCATCCCTGCGCCCACCTACACCGTCGGGCAGAAGGTATGGCTATCTACCCGTGACATTCAAATCAAAAACACACATAAGAAACTGGCTCCCCGTTTTATTGGTCCCTATGAGATCCTGTCTGTCCCTGGTCCCTCCACCGTTAAGCTCCGTTTGCCCGCATCTATGCGGATTCACCCTGTGTTCCATGTGTCTTTAGTAAAACCTGTAGTGTCTAGTCCTCTGTGTCCTCCATCCGCTCCCCCCCCTCCCGCCCGTGTTGTTGATGGACAATTGGTCTATGAAGTCGACCGACTGTTGGACGTCCGCCGACGTGGGAGAGGCCGGCAGTACCTGGTAGCCTGGAAGGGCTACGGCCCGGAAGATCGGTCGTGGGTGCCGGCCTCCTTTATTATGGACCCTCAGTTAATAAGGGATTTTGAGGCTTCTCGTGGCGAACCGCCAGGTGGCGGTCGTTAAGGGGGGGGTAATGTCAGGTTCAGTGTCTGTGTGTGCTGTATTCTCTGTGTTGGGTGAGTTAATTGTCTGCAGGAGGAGCTGCGCGGGAGCGTGAGGCAGATTGTCTACACCTGGAGGCGATCAGCGCTGATGAGGAGCAGGGCACTACTTAAGCCAGACGCGGTCGTTCATTCAGTGCCTGGTTGTTGACCTGAATGGTAGCTTCCCTTGTGCCGATCCTTGTGATTCTTCTGAGTATTTTCCGAGAACATTTCTAGTCCACGTAACCTAATCCTAGTTGGATGTTTTGTTGTGCAACTAACCTGCTCTCCTCAGGATTGTTCGCCCTGCTCCTCGTGTGTCCCGAGATCCCATCCGTGTACAGTGTCTGGTCGCCTGGAACCTGATCTGTCTCCCTCCTGCGTCTATCCACCTGGGCTCCTCCATCCTGGACTCACCCTCTCCCTGCACAGCACCGCACTGGACCTGCCCTCCTCTCACGTGCTATCACCTGCCTCCTTTCGTGAGTTCAAGACTCTCCTTGTGCAAGATTTCTCAATCAGTCTCAGTGACTTCAAGACTAACTCTCGTCTCCCTTACAGTGCTGAGAATTCCCCTGGCGCACCTGATCACCGAGCACATTCACTGCACTGTAGATATTGAACTCCACGTTGTAAATAAACCTTTCACTTTTGCACCTGAAACGCTGTCTGAGTCTGAGTCCTGCAATGTGGGTCAACAAAATCACTGAGCCCGTGACAGGATTGTTTAATTTTCTAATAGAATGATGGGATTATGAGCTACGATATACAATCAGTGAGAGATCCATTTCTACCGTTCATTCCACCCTACATACACCCTATATTTCCCCCCCTCACTCTTACACTCTGTTATATAACCTGCCTGACGCAGCGCTGACTCCCTGACTGCAGTGTGTGTGTGAGTTCTGGTACGAAAAGCAGACGTGCTGAAGCCCTGGAAGCAGGAACCGAGAGTATTTTTGTCGAAGAGAATTTTACCCTTACATTATTAATCCCTTTCATCACAGCGCCGAGGACTGAAGAACAGCAGAAAGTACACGAAGCTGTTTAGCATGCAGTTAGTCACATCTATGACCCAGACAAGGCAGCTTTCTCTTCTTTCACTCATAAAGACCTGCAAGATCTAAACATCTTGCATAATCTGCTTTACAGTATGTGCTTGAGCTAGTCTAATCCGTTCATCCATACCTGCTGTAGCGCACACATGTTGCACACGCTTTCCTTCTCCAGTCATTAAAACCTCTTAGGATGACTCAAGTCCGGTCAGCTCAGTTAGAGCAGAGTGGTTGTTGTGTAATAAACTGCAATTAGATGTTTAATATTGAGAAGCTCTTCACAAGTACTTTAGAAGGCGTCTTTTATTGCAGTCATTTCCTTCAACTCCATTTATCAGGTTTGATAAGATTTATTGAACACACTCACTGCTGGGCAGCAACATGAAAAAAATATTTCAGTCAGACTTTCTTTTGTGTTATTTAAGATGTTTTTACTGGTTCATGATGTGTTGAGACCATAGATCATGTAGAAATACGGATCTCCTTCTTTCTTTTTTCATAAGTAAAGACAGAATATTTTGTTTATGGGTGCTGCTGCATGTGTCTAAGTCCTGCCTACCCACCTGCATAATGAAGGTACTAGAAAAATGTGTATTTGAAAAAAACAGGTGAAAAGTAACAAAAATACAACTCAACAGAATTCAACACCTGGAGAAAGTTATTTGATGTGTATTTTTAGTTTATGCACCTGATGATGCCCAAGGCACCTGCCTTTGCCTGCCACCCAGCTGTCTGTCCGCTCGTCTATTGATTTTCCTCTACTCAGGTGGTGGGTCCACATGGAGGTGGATTCCTTTAGTCTTTTAAGACTTAGCCTGGCTAAGCCAAAGGAACCAAGATTCGACTACCAGGAGCTCATTGGCATGCCCCGCCCACAGACCAGGCTCCAGAGGAGTGTCCTGGTCTCCCTTTTCCAGGCAAGATTTTCTCCCTTCCATTTTTGAGCCTCATCAAAGCATTTGAACGTCTCTTATTCTGACCTCTCACCTGAGACCAGTTTGCCTCGAGAGACCCTACCAGAGGCGTACACCCCAGACAACATAGCCGGATCATGGGTGTACTCAAACCCCTCCACCACGTTAAGGTGGCGATTCAGCAATTATGAGGGTGTTGCTTCGGTCTATGATAGTGAAGTATGAGCTGAGCCAAAAGACAAAGCTCTCAATTGACTGGTCTGTCTACATTTCGACTCTCACCTATGGTCATGAGATCTGGGTCCTGACGAAAAGAACAAGATCACAGATACAAGTGGCTGAAATGAACTTCCTCTTCAGAGTGGCAGACTCAGCCTTAGAGATCAAGTGAGGAGGTCCGTCATCCAGGAGGAGTTTGAAGTAAAGCTGCTGCTCCTCTTCATCAAAAGAAGTCATCTTAGTTGGTTCAGGCATGTGGTTAATGTGCCTCCTGAACGCCTCCTCAAAGAGGTTTTACAGGCACATTCCACTGGGAGGAGACCCCCAGACAGACCCAGAATCTGCTGTAGGGACTATTTGCTCCTCTCTTGCCTGCATTGGATCCACCAAGAGGAGCTGGAGAAATTTCGATTACAGCCATCCTCCGGAGGTGCCGGTTTTGTTTCAATTTCCATGTTTAATTACTCCTGCTACATCGTTCATCTTGAATTGACAACTGTTCTCTCACATTTTCGGGGAAAGAGTCTTTCCCCTTTTGTGTTTAGACACCCAAAAACCTCACCCCCCTCAATGTAGTCAACACACTCCATTGTGCTGTGTGTGTGTTGTATTTATTTTCATCTCTATAGTCTGTTTAGATACACAAATATGATCGCATTTGTCAATCGTGGTATTTTATTTTAAAGAATCGCTTTTATTTTTCGTGTGTCTTGGTGTATCCCTACTTTACGGATTTGCACCGATCACGAGGGGTTGGGTCCGGAATCAATTAACCGCGATAAGTGAGGGATCACTGTATTCCCAAAGTAATCTTTTTTTTAGTTGTTGTTTTAATAAAAAATATTCTTGCAAACATGAAATAGTTTCTAAAAGTATTTTTATCCACATGAAAACACAGAAAATGATCCAATAAACTGTACTAACTTTATCAGACCTGTAGGTGTCGCTGTAACGCTGCCACGAAAACAGGATAACAAAATTTGTGGATGCATTTAAAGTTTGGAACTGGGTACAAACTGCGAAACACAAGAAGAAGACTTGGAGGAAGATGGGCCACAGGTAAAGTTAGGGGTGACGCTATGACAACAATGTTTAGGCACTTTACAGAAAAATTCTAGGGTGGCAATTCAAGATTTTAAACATGGCTTGTGTTAAGATATCAGTACCAGGCTGAAACAATAAAAAAAACATTTGCGCATTCATAAAACACTATTCCTGATTAGCTTATTAGCTTTCTTTCCCCAAAATAAAAAACTTTAGCTTTAAAAATATTGGGGGTTTTATTCTAGTAATCAGTGCGCTAAAATTACTAACTGTAACTAATAAGTTGCAAGTTTTTGTGAAAATAATGTTTTTGCTTACTTTAACTTTATTCCTGCTGGATTATCAGGCCTGAGTTTTGTTAAGAAATGGGTCACTGTTTGGTGCTTATTGATATATAAACTCACACATACAGTCACACCCAGAAAGCTGTATAGTCGATAGCAGAAGTAGGTCTGTGATTCCAGCTGAATGATCTCAGGGCAGGAACAGATAAATGGTTTGAACCGAGGTTTAGTGTTCAGTCAGTTGACCGACCACGTGCACCAACACTCATGCAGAAAAAATGTCACAAGCATTCAGGACATGCAGTAGCCATTGTCTTTACTCAGTCCTCAGTTTTTGTCCCACAAAAAAAGGCTAATGAGGGCAAGTTGTTCTAAAGCAAGATTTTCCTCTATAGGATTAAAGGTGTGTTTACCTGTCAGTGTTTTTATAAAGCACTATAGGAGTATTGTGCGGTCACATCTCATGCCTGCACTTACAGAAGCCTGTATCAGATCACAGGTCACTGGGCTGGTTAAACCATGATGGAAGCACTGTTCAACAAAAAGATGATGGATGGATGAGTGGATTGAGTGTGAAGGGGAGACCGAGCAGCCTGTGGTTGGGTCTCTGAGTGACTTGCCAGCGTTGGTGATATTACAGAGGCCTTTGTGCTGCTGCAGAATGTGATGCTAGGAGAGGAGCTCAGCCTCACAGCCACACTAAAGGAGAGCAGTTTAAAAGGCTGTGTGTGGGAAATAGCATGCACAATTCATATTCCTGCAATTAGGCAATTTGTGGGTGTGTGCGCTTCGTGTAGAGGTTCATCTTGTGCTCCTGCTGCTGGAGTTCATTTTGCAAGAAGATGGCGGCTCTATCTCTCTTTAGCTTTTTGTTTTGCAGCTTGTTGTTTGCTTCTGATTGTTTTTTTTTTTTTTTTTTTTTTT
>SSNP01000020.1:1576998-1770782 GCA_006937955.1 Pachypanchax playfairii | reverse complement strand
TTTTTTTTTTTTTTTTTTTTTTTTTTGCTCTGTAAGTAATGCGTTTTGATGACTGTGGCCTTGCAATGTCCCTGCAATTTTTCTAATCACTTTAATCCATGCCTTCGTGCATTGCAACACAACATGAGATGGGTGACTCACATGCACTGGACCGGGCTCCGCCACGTGTGCACTGACATGACTGATTAGAACAATAACACAGTGTTCGCAAACAGTCGTAAATGATTCAGGCTCAGAAGAGCCTTTAAGAAAAAAACACCAAATTAATACCATCAAGCAAGATCTGCTATTTTTCTCATAATAAATATACACAAAAAACATTGAAACAGCCTGCGACAACCAATCAGCTGTCGTGATGGACACAGACAGGCGCTAATAAAACACTCACACAATCAGCTCAACTTATTGTCCATCCGTTCTAATAACAACTAGCGTGATTGTGTTAGTGGGTAACATGTCTTTATGCAGTTGCTACATGGCTATCACATATTTCTGTCACTTAGAGGGAACTGACAGCAGCAGGAGCAGAATAATAAGTATCAGATTTATGGAGGAAACCAATGAAAATCGACACAAATAGAGCAAACACAACAGGCTCCAACCCCCCATCCATGCTGACCCTCACCCCTCATTTCCATTTCTATGGTTCCTCCTCCCATCAGTATTGGAGCTGTTGCAGCACCATGACACCCAGAGAATTACCTACTGGAGCTCATTGGTTTTAGCAATTCCTCAGCCCATGTCCAGGCTTATATAACAGGCCTACTTTTATACGCTTTAATAGGAACACTATTGTCACTACACAACCAAGCACTTGAGAGGATGTTGGGGTCCAACGGAGCAAGGGAGGGAAGCAGGAGGAGGTGTGGAGACTGCAGAGCAGAGATGAGAGAGAGGTGGATGGAGAGGGACGAAGCATTGATGTGATGGAGGATCTCAGGAGAGACTGAGGTGTTGTTAGGTGACGCTTGGGACTGATGAAGGAAAGGACAGGGGAAGAAAAGAAAGACAGCGCGAGGAAGAGAAAAGAGTGAGCTCTTCAGGGCTGATTTCTTTTCATCTAAAATGGCAAACATGTTTAGTAATCTCTCAGTAAGCCCACGCACACAGAAGCACGCAACGACTGCAGGGGTTTCCTCCCAGAACAAAAGCATGAGTCAACATGAACATGGAAACAAATCAAGACAGCTTATCAGACTACATGTATTTCTGAGCCTCCCACCACGCAGAGACACAAACTCACTCAGTTATGTATCTTAACTGTGACTCATAATCTGACAAACTGCTTAGTAAAGCAGAGGACTTAGTTATTTTAAGCTTTTACATAATACACATGCACACACGCTCATACTGGGATCAGCATTCACAAATAAATAAGGAAAAGATTACATCGATAAAATGTTACATTTAAGTATATCACTAGAAAATATATAAAAACTCTAAATTACAAGTTCAAACTCTATATTCTAAACTTTATTCTAGTCACTGTATCTTATATCAGCTTAATAAACATAATGTTAAAATGATTCATTACAAGGCTTTTGCAGTGTGATATACAGTACATTCATATGCAAAAAACATTTTCTACAAAGTTATGTGATTCTATGCTGTAACTGTGTCTAACTTGCATTTGTATTTATTTTGATTTCCATTAGCTGTAACAAGTACAGCTACTCTTCCTGGAGTCAGTTCAGTATGCTCCGTACAAAAAATTTACACCAGTGTTCACATCACCACAAAAACAAACAAAAAAAACAATAAAAACCCACAACCACCCACCCACCCACTCCCAGTCCACACACAGTCACACACAGTCACACACAGTCACACACAGTCACACGGCACCCATACTGAACCCAGTATTTATACTTCTTGCATTAACTTCTGATTTTAAAAAAAACAACAACAAATGTTGATGTTCCCGTTCTGCTGATAAGTAACTAGTTTTCATATCTGCAACAAAAAACTGCAAAATTCCTGTAAAACATGGTGGACTCGTGGACATTCCATCCTCTCGCCTGCACACAATTGTGATCTTTTTAAGCATCAAATAACTAATTACCACTAAATGTATTAGAAAAAAGAATATTTGAACATGAAGCAGAAAGGTAAGCAGGATAAATAAACATTAAGGACTTAAAACTTACATTACACGTTCATTTTGTAACAGCTTCTTCATTACGTTCATGTGGCAGGTTCTTTAGTATGTTGATGGTTTAAGTTAAAGTTTCTGTGATTTCTGCTTCTGTAAACAGAATTTGTTTCCTTCTAGCTCTGTTGCATGAGTCTGTGCTAAAATAAAATAAGGGCAAATGTAAAAATGCAGGTCAATAGAAGCTTCACATACTGTAGGTAAAGATCTTTTTTAAAGGATGGGTTGGTGTCACTGCAGTGAGTCTGAGCACATGTTTGGAAGTAGTTTGATCTTATTTCACTTAATAAACATTGGATTCAAAGGTTCCAGTGTCTCTCAATTTTCATCCAGTTTATTTAAATCATAGAAAAGGTGCAACTTTTTTAGAATTTGGCCTGTACATAAAGAAAACGTATCTAAAGCAGCTGTATCGTTGTTATTTTCGGTAACTTTATAGACATAGGCTAAATTATTACTAGCATCTGTTCATCTGGACCTATTAATACGCTGCTGTTACAGGTCAGAGTACAGCCAGATGTCCAGATGTTGCGTCAATGGCAGACAAAGCTCAGGGAGAACCGGGACATCGCCAGAACTGTGGAACAGTTTTGGGCTCGACAAGAGAGCCAAGGTGAGCGCACACACACACACACACACACACACACACACCCACAAGTTTGTTTTGTTATCCTTATGGGGACCGTCCATTGACTTCCATTGATTTTAGTAACTAGATTTATACCAAACCGAAACCCTTTTCCTAACCTTAACCATTACTGATCTATAACTAACCCTAAGACTAACTAAAACTCTATTCACACCATACCTATAAACCTAACCCCTAACCCTAAAAAGGGGATTCCCCCCCATGGGGACCAGGCTTCGGTCCCCACAAGAACCCTCGGACCCCAGAAAGATAGTAAATGTCAGGAAACTGGTCCTCAGGAGGTTAGAAAAACAAGCCCACACACACACACACACACACACACACACACACACGCACACACTGAGTTTCTGCTTTCTTATGCTAACATAAGAAAATGCATGAATTTTGGCTCCTGCTTATATAATACTGTGCCGGGCCGTCCCTCACACACACTCAGCCTCACACACCTAAACTGCTGCAGAGATACAGTATTCATCCCAACATTGCTTTGATGTTAAAGCTGAGAGACAAGGATTCTGGCAGCAGCGGCACTGGGAGAATGAGGACGAGTGGCAGAGATAAAGACAGTGAGAGAGAAAGAGAAAAGACTTTGAGTGCTTCAGGTGTGTGGGGG
The DNA here is from genome assembly GCA_006937955.1 of Pachypanchax playfairii. Taxonomy (NCBI): domain Eukaryota; kingdom Metazoa; phylum Chordata; class Actinopteri; order Cyprinodontiformes; family Aplocheilidae; genus Pachypanchax; species Pachypanchax playfairii. Next base: position 1,767,368 of record SSNP01000020.1, on the reverse strand, counting down.
GGGGGGGTTACATGTGAAGAAAGAGAGTAGTTGCAGAGTAAAGAGGCTGAGAGATAAAGACAAAAACATAAGATGATGTGTGTGTGTGTGTGTGTGTGTGTGTGTGTGTGTGTGTGTGTGTGTGTGTGTGTGTGTGTGTGTGTGTGTGTGCGTGTGTGCTTAGCTCAACTGTCTGCCCGCATGAAGGACGGAGCCCAGCAGCTGGGAATGTATGTCCAGTGTGACAGACTGGCATTAGAGCTCAAGGATAGCGACACAACCGTGTGTTGCACGTGCACACAAGCACTATTTGCTACAAGCGATTTTAAATTAGCTCCTGCAAGAACACCCATTCTAAAATAATGCATGTTGTAAATTTTTACTTAGAAAAGTATTATAGAATGCAAATGTACTAATCCATCAGGTTAACAACATAAAGGTTTATTTTAACACAAACTGAGGATTTCCTTATCCAAAGAAAAAAGTTTGTGTTTTTCCAAACAGCAACTAAAAGGAGAAGAAGACTGTTACCAGATGTTAAAAATAGTAGATTGGCATCAAAGAGCATTGTTACCCTCAGCATTGTCTCTAAACAAATAATAAACACATGTATTGTTCATATTCTTTATGTAGAATTCTGCTGCATTTGTTCTTCTTTCAGTTTCAACCAATCTGATTTCATGACATATGTAAATAGGACTGATGTGCAGTCGGCCTGTTGGAGGATTTTACACAAGCTTACACGAAAATAAGCATCAGTTCATGGACATATACAATATCAGCTTCTGTAGCAGCAACACTGTTGCAGATTTCTCCTATTTTTGTTTTTGTGAGTTATTCACCAGCTTATTCTGATTATCTCTAAATGGCAAGATGCACTCGCTGTGTTGTTGCAGTGTGTTATCCCAAACACACACACTTCCAACAGACACATGATAGTATTTCTGTTTGTGTCTCTTCCAAACAAAGACCAGGACCGTCATTGTCCTCACACTGACACATTCCACACAACAAAAGCTCTCGCTGCAGCCATGATAGCAGAGCTACAAGCATTCCTCTGCTGTGGTGCTACAGCCTCGCTGCACTGCTGCTGCTGCTGACCAGACATAAAAGCAAGAGGCCTCTCTGTGTGTAACATACTGTGTTAATGTCTGCCCATACTGTCATGCTGAATGAAAACTGTTTTCTGACCTCTGTCACAATTGAAACTGGTAAAAAGAATTAAAATATATATTTAGTTAAAAAGGTGATGAAGCTAGTTCTTCTTGTTGTTGTTTTCAGATGTAATTAAATGAGCACCGACAGCTAGATGAGCCATGTTTACCACTGGGACATAAGTAAAGAGAGAAGCATATTATTTAGGGAAGCCCCCCCCCCCGCCACCACCACCAACGCTTCTATAAACAACCTATTTAAGTTGATCCAGCAACAGCTGCACTCATCCTATTTGACCTGAGGAGACCAGCATGCACTGCCTCTACTGGCTTTTCGTTGGCTGAAATCAGATCTTTTATGATAAGAAAATCCCAAATTTAAAAAAAACAATAGAGCAGACACACAAAAGAGGTGACAGCTCTGTGGTCAGATCCAGCTGTCAACAGTTCATACATCATCACACTGTCAGCACCCTCAGGAGAATCACTGTCGCCCATTTTCATTTTGGTTGTTTTACTTTTATTTTGTCAGTCCTTGATGTTGCAGCCTTCCCAGACTGTATTTTTCATATATTATGACTTGTATTTTTATAAGAAGCTACTCATATTTATGCAACACCAATATGTCATTTCCAAACACGTACAACAGGCCTGTTTCACTGCAGACATTTTGAGTAGTGAAAGCTCAGGAGTAAAAACAAGGGTTGCAATCATCTTCTGATTGTTTCTGTAAGAACTTCCTCTAAACAGAATCCAGCTCTCATTAACACCCTGTTCCTTCCCGACTGTTTCAAGTCAAACAAGGAACAGTGACTTTCATATCGTTTAAAACCCAATCTGATTAAAATAATGTCAAGGCAACAAATCAGGTGTTTTTTTGTGTGTAAAATATATGAAGATTATAAATAACTGTCTTACCAGTTTTCCCATCCTCTAAAATTTGGAATAGCTTCTTTAATCTTAAAAGAATTTTTAGAATTTGAATTTGGGTTTCTTTTTTTGTTTTTTAGTAACTTGGTAAAGAAATCAAAAGCTGTGCCTGTTTCTAATAGAAGCTTTAAAATTCTTGTCTAAATATGTCAAATGTGTTTTAATGAGCTATTCAGTCACTTTGGAAAATTATCTATTTCCCAAATGGCTAAATTATAAAAACAATGCTTAGATTTTAGGTATGTGTGAATATTCATATTTCTTTATTTAAATCTGACACTTTTATTTTCTTTAATATAATCAATGTAGAAACTGCATTGTTATTTTTTGGGGTTTTCTTTGTTTCCAGTGTCTTTGAGTGTGACAGATCTTCCTGAAAACCCCCCATCTCCCAGATGACCCCTGAGGCCAGTGAGTCTGACCCCCAGCCTGTGAAACTGGAAGGAAACATCTTTCACACGACTGAGTAATTTCCTGGCTGGGAATGAAATTGTAAAAATGTCCCTGACTCCATCTCAGCTTGATACACTTGAACCGGGTGGTTTCACTGTTAACTCTAGTCAGTAACTCCTTGTTCAACATTTTTGTGGTGATTAAAGGCTGTTAAATTTTGTTACCCTGATGTTTAACTGACCAAAGTGATCCGTCATACAGGCCGCCGTGCAGGTCTGTAATCAGCTGAGCATGGCCGAGCATGAATTTACAATCTGAGATTCACGTCTAATCATTTTATTGCTCCCGTTGCTTCTCTGATTGATCGCATCCCTCCTCCGGATTCTTACCCAACAAATGAACACCGTATAGTTCAGTTCCAATAATTCTGTCAAGAGGGGAAACCTACTGGAACATAATTAATATTTACTCCTGGCACCTCATGCTCATATCTCACCAGAAAATAACCATATTTTTGGTTTATTTTTTCCCCTTCTAACAATACAAATCACAAAAGTGGACACAGGATTTTCATTCATGCCAAGAATCAAGGCCAGAGCAGCAATTTCTATCCTGTTTATCAGAAAAGGAATTTACCCTGTCGGCATAAAAGAATGTTTAAAAACATGTCTGAGATCATCTTAGTTTGATATGTTGCACTTTGCATTTCATTCTCTAAGATTTGTTAATCAAAAACTGCAAACAGTTATCAGTAAAACTACATGTAGGTAGATTAATCCAACACATCAGAGGTTTTGAAGTAATTTGTGCACATTTCATAAAATACATCCCAATCTCTAAGATTGTCCTTTGGGGTTATGCGTGCTGATATATTTTGCTCATGTTTTATTTTCTTGTGAGCAGCAGGATCAGCTGTCTATACCTTCTCCTGGGTTTATTTTTTTCAGACTATTAGACACCATCTCAGCTGTCATGGATCAATTGTGGAAAGTTTATAAAATGTGATTACAAAAAATTGAAGCCTCCAGTCTGCTCACATGACTCTGAACCTCTTTGAGCTCCTTCATGTCAGACTAAAACCATCCAAATTATAACCATCCTCTTCTGACTGCTTGTCAATTAAACTTTAAGTAAAGTGTATGTCTGGCACGCTTCCATTTTCCTGCCAACCAAGCGTACCTGAGACAACTGATCTGCAGTTTTGAGTTGGAAGGATTTCTTGATCTTTCCCTTCTCTGATGTCCTTAGTGTGAGGTGATAGGACGATCAGACCTTATCTCAGGTGCATGGATGCCTGATAGTAAGATGATAAAACTTCCCATTTTATGTTTGGGACATCTGATACTGGAGTCAGCTCTGAAGAGTCTAGCAATACTGGACCCCAGTGAAACTAGATCACACAGACTTAGAGAGGAAGGTCAAGCAGGCTGTTAGCGTTGCCTGTTCTTGTTTTCAAACTACAGAATAGAGTGTACTACATTACATCTAGAGATCCTTGAGATTTAGATTAAAACTAAAACACAGTTTGGCTAAAAGTATAAAATATTTTAAGTCTTTCTTTCTTAACACCATGTTTTTGTGTGGCAAGTATTTGTTAACCTCTACAAGTAAATTATTCTGTATTTGTACATATTTATTTATTCCAGTTTTTAAACATCGACTGGAAAGCAACAACTAGGTTCACGCACTACTTTTCAATTGGGCTGCTGCACTAGTGCTGCAAGAGTGGGTACAGCTTTTAGTTTTTCATTTACAACATACCAGCTTACCATTTGTAATTTCTTGCATAAAAGCTTAAAAGTGTCAGCAATTAACGGCAGAAAAATACTAGACTGATGTTGTTGTACATTAGCTAGTAGCTCTCACTCAGTGATGTTATTTAAAAATGTTGTATGAAGTGAAACCACAAACTGTGCTGCCATATTGAATATGTAGAGCGAGAGTTTGTGCTCTAGATATGTGGAACTGAAAGTCCCACCTACTCACAATCAGTCAGTCCACACAAATATGGAGGCGTCAAATTCGTAGCTAATTACAACTATATTAGAAAAGTGAATATTTGAACATGTACCAGTGAGGTAAGAACTACACGAATCAACAGAAGTCAAGACAAGACAAATAGGATTAGAGATGTGTTTTTGGATTAAGGTCAAGGAAAATGTCCCATTGTGAGTGTACGTGTTGAAGTGTCCTTGGCCAAGATACTGAACCCCACAACTGGGCGCTGTACAAGATGGCTGCCCTCTGCTAGGACGGGTTAAATGCAGAATTTCCCCAAGAGGGATTAATAAAGGAAAATATCCATCCGTCCGTCCCTCCCTCCCTTCCTTCCTTCCTTCCTTCCTTCCTTCCTTCCTTCCTTCCTTCCTTCCTTCCTTCCTTCCTTCCTTCCTTCCTTCCTTCCTTCATTCATTCATTCATTTTCTAAACCTGCTTCCAGGGAGCTGGTGCGGGGGACAGGTCACCATCACAGAATAAAGGAAAATATTTTTATTATTTTCATCATTTGTCTACATGGAGAAGCATGGCTTAAAACTTAGACTGCATCCACCCATCATGGGGTGTTTAGTTTGTTTGGGTTTAACTTTTAGACATTTATCCATGTTTTTCTACAGTCTTTCTTCTTGCTGTGTGGCTTTAGGTCAGAAAACTCTCTCAAAAATAATAAATAAGCCTAATGATCTGAGAAAGTCATGGTTGTTAGAACCTTCTGTTGTAGTTAATGACTGTTGTAAACTGATATAGCTGTAGTTGATGGAAACACTTCTCCAGTTCACTGTAATCTGTAGTTACTTGTGTCTACAAAAGTAAAAAGTCAGTATTTTTGAATTCAAGCCTTTATTGTTTTTTTTAGTGTACATTTAAAAAGAACAGGATTTTATCTTATTAATATCTTCCCAACAATTCAACATTCATCTGGCTTTTATTTTGATACTTTCAGGAACAACCAAATATCCGTAGAAAAAAACACCAGATCCAATAAAAAGTTAACTACAAACATGACACTTTTATTTAACTTTTTTCCTGAATTGGTTACAGAAACAACAGTGTTAGCTGTTCTTTTTTTTTCTTTTTCTAATCAAGGAGTTAAATTTCTATACATATGCATGCTGCATCACTGCACTGTCATAGCTTTGAAAGCCAGTCTTACTCCAGCTTTCTGCCAACCCCCCCACCCCCCCACCCCACCTAAAGAACAGTCTGAAGGCAAGACGAATCAGGAGAAGACACGCAAGGTCATGTCAAGCCCGAGAAGGATGGGTGTTCAGTTGAGCAACCCCTAGGACAACAAACTTAACACAGAAGTTTTGTGCAAATTTCACCACAGTCTACTTGGTTTGTAACACAGAGACAATACCAGTTGGAAGATTCTTTTTTTAAACCCTCAGTCTTTTACATCCAAACACAGGAAGTTGTTATGAGGTCCACTGAAGATGGCAAGAACTTTCCTTTGTGAGAAATCACTCTGTTTTGGACCAACCCCTGATTTGAATCTCTTTACTCTACAAAAAGCAGCTCCCTTTTGTGTTTTTGAAAGCACAGACATTAAAATGTGTCATTTGATATACACTGAAATTATGATTTCTGTCACACGATCTTTACATAAATAGTTAGTCTCCAAAAGTACATCTGAGAAAGATCTTATATGTAGAAATGGTGAGAAGCATGCACAAGATAGGTAGTTGACGAGTGCAAATTGTACGAAATCACATCATCATGTTCTTATTTTTTTGTACTCCACATTAAGTGAAAACATCACGAGAATTCAAACATCCATCCTTAATGTCTGAGGATTGAAACTTACAGCTGATCGTTATAAACCCTGAGGACAGTTCTTCTTGCACAGACCTGTTTCTAACCAGGGTTGGCCCAGACACAGCTCCAAGTGGGATGACAAGCTGTGGTTGGGTTATTTTAGAATAGCCAGTGTGTAAAGACATCAACATACAGCAGCAGTTAAGGGTCGACCTCTGCTTTTTTAGTTGAAGGCTGATGTAAGTTCAAGGGTCACTTAACTGGCTATCAATGAACTTAAATTTAATGTAACTCTACCCTGTTTTTTTGTCTCATTTTACCCCGAGAGTATCACAGAGTAAGTCTTTGTTTACAGCATGAAGTGCCAAAGTTATTCACAGCTATTGTCCTTTTTCAGAAAAAAATCATATTGTGTGTTTGTACCTCCAGAACAGCAGGTAAAACCAACATAAATCAGTTTAAGTGACAACTCGCATAAATTCCATAAACGTTGTTCAAACAAAAATAAAAATAAAAGCATATCTAGTCTTGGCAAAACATTTCTGAAAATGCTTAAAAAAAAAAAAAAAACATTAAAAGACATAAGCAAGAGAAAAATAAATGCATAATTTTGGAACAAAAGGCAAGAGTCTGAACACAAAGCAACCAATTAATAAAAAAGAAAATAAAAATAAGTTTGCCATGTGCATCACCGGAGTCTAAATTCAGCCTACAAATACAAAAAAAATATAAGGATAAAGTAAACAAGCAAGCAAAGCTTTACAGCACTACTATATACATGTTTTCTCAGGTGAAGAGATAGCTGGTGCCACTGTTAGGGAAAAGTATGTAAAATAGAGACTCCAGTGAAACGAGGAGTCCTTATTGGCACTGTGACTGACCACAGAGGGACAGGAGGAGGAGGAGGAGGAGGGAGTGAAGGTTAGTTTCATCATGAGATAAAGGAGACGACTGAAACAGCAGCTCCCACAAACTAAAGCCAGGAAGCCATTTTCTCTCATGGATTGGAGGCTCAGTCTTCCCTCACTCCTTCACTACCCCCCCCCCCCCCTTCTCCTCCTTTTCCATCTGATCCTCCTCTTCTTTCTCCACAGTGTAAATCTGATCTTACTGCGGCTCCAGAATATCTCCACACAGCAGCCACAGCTCTATATTTATATACTGTTGCTTACAGTTTGACTTCTGCATCCACAGATCGCAGTGTTTCTGTTCTTTATTTAACCGTGTGGTCGAGTCAAGCATCAGAAAACAACCTGGACTTTGAACTTTGCCACCAACTGACAAGCACAGACAGAGGAACTAAAAGCGAGAAACTTTTTTTTTTTTTTTTTTACCTCCTCGTTGTGTTTCCTACTGATCTAAAGTGGCAGTTACTCCCAGCTGCTTCAATCTGCCAGTGGCCACTGGAGATGTGGTAGAGCACAGCAGTCTGACCTAGATTACCAACACTGCAAACCCACCCCCGCTGACGACTGATGTCCTCCTCGGCCAATCATATCCCACTCTGCTACTTCGTACATGGAACACCAGTTCAATAGCAGCATGCGATCCTCTTTTCAGGTGCTTTAAACTGCATTTTGTTGAGTCTACGTTCACTGGATCCCTAAAAGGGCTTCACAGTCTTTATGTCCATGCAGGTGGGAGGATGAAGGTGAGAGTGAGAGTTTTAATAACAGACAGTGTCAGTCGAAAACAAAAACAGAAAAGGAGAAGAAAGGTTTGAAAACCTGGAGCAGGAGGGCTTCTTGTAGTTGGGGAGCTGTAAATAACACACACTTATTCCATTCCTATACTGTACATAGACGCAGACAGGCTGGATTATTTTTAAGGGGGCGGTGCTCAAGCTGTACAGTTGTTCATGTGCTCTGTTTACATGTATAATGTGGACTGATGGAGGGCAGAGCCGAATGTTTCCACTTGAGCACCGTCGTTGTAAAGGAGCAGCACAAAACACATCCTTCCTGACAGGATGATCAGGATGAAGCAATAAATTTCACAGTTTTTAAGGTGGCCTGTGATGCTGGAGTGTCAGAAGAGCAGATCGTACAAAAGGATACTGTATGATGATTATTATAGTTCTGAGTTAGCACGTGTTTTATTCTACTTATCTATGGATCATTATGTGCTGGAAATGTTTCAGCTCTGTCCTCCATATTCTGCTTTCACCCAGTCTCACACACACACACACATTTATTCATTCAATAGTTGATTGGCACACAGTCAGTGTTAAAGTCTGTACACAGGGTAAAAGGCCCCGCAGGCGTACGTGCCTGCTGAAAGTCCATTCCAACCAGATGGACCCCCCCTCTGAGTCCTGGACCCCTCCCCCTCAATTCCTCCATCCTTTACTCTTCATTCTCATTTGCACATCTTCTTTTCACCACAGCTGCCGTCCTGTGTAGGTGGGAGGGGCGGAGGGCACCTGTAGATGAAAGAAAATAGGTCTGTAAATGTAAAACTTCATATTAGTTACACATACTAAGATGCATTTATTTAATTCACTCATGATGTTTTTCCCAAATGTTCTTTTTGTCCCTTTATTAGTGTCTCAATTCAGTGTTTGGCTGTTTGGCACAGAGCAGATGTTTCTCTGCTTCAGCACACCTGATTGGAATCAGCAGGTGATTAACAAGATCTGCAGAAGTCGGTTAATAATATGACCTAAACAGAAAACTATATCCAAATAGTTATGAATACATGAACAGTTGTGTATTTTACAGTTTGGGAATCTCATGTGTGAAGACTTGTGGGTAAATTTGCATTATTTTTACATGAGGTCTTTAGTATAACAGTATCAGAATTACATGCAAATGATTAAATGTTATATTAGGGCTTTTTTGTGAGACTTTACTGTTTTTTTTTACCAATATTAGTCTTTCTCAGAGCTTTTATACCCAATTTATTCACTGCAGCAGTCAAATACTTCTAAGCTGCATCCCTCAGATGTCAGTCAGCCTCTATTTATTCCCCTAATATGTCCACTGTGCATTGACTGGTTGGCTCTGCTGTGACTATAAGCTCAGCAATGGCTCAGATCTATTCCTGTCTACATCCTCATTTGTACTGAAATTATAACAAAAAAAAGGAACTCAAGAAGTTAGTGCCATCAGCAAGTAAAGTTTTACTGGCCACAAGCACACTGCCAACGTGGGGAATGTCAATCAAAAACTCAGTTGAAGAAATGAAGCAGCAGCATTTACTTATTTACCAGTCTGCTAGAAGAATTCAGTTCTGTACCATCTGCATTCTTTATCTCCATCTCTTTAAACTTTAACATTAATGTTCAAAGTTGAATTTCCTGTGCTGAAGATGCTGAATGTGTTGTGATTTCTGCAAACCACTGCTTTGTATCATAGGCATGAGATATAAATAAACGGTTAGTCTCTCACTCAGATCAGCAGAAGTGCTGGTCATGCAAACTAATGATGTTTTATGCAAAGCGGCTTAAGAAGTATCTGCTTTCTATTTTCTGACAAAATCAGCAATCTAGTTCCAGTTGCTGGGAATAGAAGCAAAAAAAAAAAAGGGGGGGGGGGGTCTGTAAAGTGTAGTTGGAGGATCTGGGTTGTTTAGTCGTAGTGCAGCAGCCTTAATATCATGACACAGTGGCTGGAAAGCGCTTGATCCGTGCCAGTTAGAACACACACGCATGCGGTAAAATGAAGAGCATGACAGTGCTGTGGACACTCACATTACTCAGCTGACAAATAACATTTACAGGTTTTTTAGCCACACCACAGTCTCTCAAACTAAACACCGTGAGAAGACTGACCTCATGCGACAAACCCATCCGTGCATGTGCCCACACAAGTACAAGACATGGGCATGCAAACACACACCTCTTCCTTATTCCTTTTTTGAGCAATGACTCGTGATCCAGAAGGCACAAATGTGCATGCAGTCTTGTCAGCGTGATTGAATGAGAGAGCGGTATGTGAGCAGCGTGTACCTGTGACTGGGAGGATGTACTCACCGCTCCCCCGTTCAGGATCATGGTCATCTCTGTGGGCTGGTAGACATTGCTGCGGAAGGGAGCGCTGGGCCTCGCACCTGTGTTGCTGTTGTGTTGCCCTGCACCGCCACCGCTCCTCAAGCCTGGAAAGAACCGAACAAAGATTACTCATTTTGACTCACATTTTCTCTGAGTGAAGAAACGAACACTTCCTACACAACAAAAACCCTCTTCAGAGCCTATTTCTAGCTCTCAGGCATCAGCAATATTTCCTGGTTTTCTATTACTCACTTTGGCCTACATTCCCCTACAAGCTGTCCACACAGTTTATACCAGTTCACTTTAAAGTATTTCTATACCTGCAGTGTTTTCATCGTTGTATCCGTAGCCCTGGCTCTCCACAAACTGACGATGAGAAAGGGGGATGTCTTCATCAAAGCTCGTCTCCCTCATCCGGGTTGAATTCTGGGATGTGTCGAAGTAGTCGGGGGCAGTGGGTTGTGGTGGCGGTCTCAGGCAGATGTGGGATTCAGGAATGGCATGGAAGATCAGCAGGAGCCAACCCTGAGCCACCAAAGCTACTGCCAGAGCTGGGTCATCCCACTCAGGGGACCTGCCGAGCCAGTCGTTACCATACAGATAGAAGCCCACCCAGGCCACCCACAGCAGCATGGACAGCAGGCAGGTCACCATCAGCCAGATCGCATTGCAGCGCCACTGACGTGTCTTCCCACACAGAGCCAAGGAGGCGGCAGTCAGTGCAGCTAGTAGCAGGGCCAGCACATAGCTGCAGGCTAATGAGAAGTCCAATGGTAGGTACTGACATGCAGCTCTCCCCTCCCTCAGCACGGTCAGAAGTAGCCATTCAGCGGCGATGATGCCCTGCACGGCACTCAAACCCAGCGCCAAGCCTGTTAGTGCACAACCACCCGGGCTTCGACGCTCCCGACCCAACCTGCGCAGGCGGACACCCTGAACCAGCAAACAGGAGAAGCAAACAGCAAAAAGGAAACCCCACAAGGCCCTGCGGATCAGACAGAGAGACTCGTTCTGCTCAATCAGGTAGGCAAAGCTGAGGCCGAACAAGCCGAGGGCACCCAGGAGCAGCAGTAAGATAGGTCCCACTCCGCTGCGCTTCTCGCCTTCACTGATGTGGCGTAAACGGCACAGCAGGACTAGGGCGAGTAAGATGGCAGTCAGCGTTCCGCCAGCAGCCACAGATTCGACTGCTACACCCCAAATGGAGTCCAGGTCACAGAGGAGGGTGTAGGGGCGCCCAAGGCCCCAGCCGCAGCCTCTCGGAAGACTTTCCGGTACACCCAAGTTCTGACCGCTGGCGTGAAGAGCAACAGTCAGCAGCAGCAGGAGGCGGACAGGTTGAAACGCCATCTCTAAGAGATAAAACAGGAGTGAAGACGGGAAGATGGTGCAGAGAAAGATGGATAATGAGAGGAAGAACAGAGAACAGTGAAGTGGAGAAAAAAAACAGAGAAAAAAATGAGTCAAATGTTTGTGCTGTCAATCATTTCTGCAGCAATCGTCTATCTGTGTTACAAAACAGAATCAGCCTCTGCTGTTTTTTTAGGAAGGAAACAAAAGGTAGAAGTTAATGCACAGTCAAACCAAACAGCCATCCTGCTTCATCAACAGCAGCTCATGAATAAACCTCTCATAAAAAGCATTTTACAGCTTTAAACAAAAACCCACGTAAATGAAATAAACATCTAGAGAATCTAGAAACCTTAAACCAGCAGGCTTCTGTTGTTCATTGTATAAGATTAGAGCAATTAATAGACTGTAAGAGACTCATTCATGGAACCTGCTGCTGGAGATCTGACAGAAAAGCTTCAGCATAACAATTTACCTTTCTCATCAAAAACAGATACAGAGAAAATACAGTTGTGGATACAAGCAGTCACTATGAGACTTCTGGTCCAGTGCAAGACAACGCAAAATACACAGCAGACAAGAACAATGTGCCTTAAGCACAAGTACAAATCCTTGTTTGTAAGTTTTGAAGCATCTGGGTGAGAGAATGCAACAGAACACCACGCAGAAGCAGTGCTGTTTCAGTTTACTTCTTCTTCCAGGGTTATTTATCTCAGCTGAAAGTCTCTCAGAGATACACAGTTTCATTTTAACTGATAGTTTTGCAGCGATGATCAGCGCTGTCGTCTAACCTGACAAGCTGCATGTTTAATGGAAGAGGATCTGTATATAAAGACCACACGCGCACAAACACATCCTCCTGCCAGGTGGCTGTCACAAAGCTTTCAAACATTCTTTCCAAGATGCCTCATACACGAATGTTTGAAACTTTCAGCTTTCACAAAACACTTCTCTTTCATCTCAGTACTTGAAGCTCAGTCATGGATTAGTTATAGCCTCAATAACATTTCCAAGTGATACTTCAGACTAAAGATGTTCTAACAAGATTTGTGTTCAGATATTGATCCGAGTTATTTAGGATTGAATATCTACCAAGTTTCAGTTCAATACATTTGTGGTTGTGCAGTAAAAAGTTTTAATTTTAAAAGTTCTAATCAAACTGGGAGTACTGAGGTGATTATTACCACCACTATGAGAAATAACAGAGTTGCTAGTGTTTGTAAATTTCAACTAAGCTTCTCTCATCTTGTGTTTTAAAATGCTTGAATAATGCAGATGTGTTGGGAAGTTACATCACAACATTTTATGGCAGCCATACTGCAGAACAGCTGTCATAAAAACACAGAGAAGATCAACAGCAGAGACGCGATCTGATACTTGAAATCAGCTCACGACATCCCTGCTGCAGGTTGTAAAATGAGTTCCTGTGGAAATATTAGAAGCGATTAATATATCACCAGTTGAAGAGAGCTGTTTGAATGACCTCAGTCTGGAGAAACGGAGATCAGCTTTTAAAGACTTGATGACAAACTTGTCCTAGAGGGTCTAAAACCAATGTGGATTTCTTCCATTAAAAAACACTAATTTCACAGTTAATAATGTAATAAACAGTTATTTCATTTCATTTTATGGATATTTCTAAGTGTGAATTGTGGCAGCAACAGGTAGCACTTTTTGTAAAAACATAATAATTCTCCCAGAATAACAATGTAATGCAGAACTACTTGAGGTGTAACAGTTTATAAAAAACATTTTCATGAAGTGATGATTTAAAGAAAATTTTGTTCTTTGTTTTTTTTTTAATTGTTTTTTTAAACAGCAGAAATTCATTTTAGTCTCAGTTCTGTTCGGACTAGCCGTTAGCCGTTAGCTCATCTGTTTGATCAGAACTAATATTTGGTGTCGTTCAAAAAGTTGTCTTCTCAAATAGCCCACACAAAGTATTTGCATGCCACATAAAGGACATGATATTTCTTGCTTCATGTTTTCAATCCAAAACAATAAGACGGGGTGAGGATCAGGATCAACCAGATCTCAGTCAGTCCTGTGTGAAGTTTACTGAGCTGATGAAGGACAAACTGAGCAGACTGCAAGAAGGAACTTTAGATTTCTTCCTACACAAGGAACAAAGTGACAGTAAAATCAAGTCTGTTGTACTATAACAGTCTAAAGGTACAGTAGGATTAACTCAACTTCATGTAAAATAATGGCAGTATAATGTATCTAAGAATCTGGATGAATCACTCATTCTAACAAATCTTTGAAACTCAATCTATAATGCGTTGCTTGTTTTTACATTTTTATACTTCGATTCACTTTGTTTTTGTTTTTTTAGCTTTTGCTCAGCAGCTTTACTGCTGGTTCACTCCATGCCTGAACCTCAAAGTCTCAAAGACCTTTCAGCTGCAGAGGAGCAACATTTTCCTATCTGGACATGTTGGAGGCTAAAATCAGGATAAAAGAATTAGATTCAGCAACTTGTCTTGACTTTAAATGGATACATAAAAACAGGTATGAGTTTTGCTTTTCCTTTTGGAGTCATACGTAATCGTGTGCATGACTTTGACCACGTCAGCAGCTGCAGCTTTAAAAAGTATGCATGTTACTTTTGCACTAGAAACGTGTCAAATATTAGTGAAAAAATAATTACAAATTTGTATTTTCTCCAATGTAAGATGTTGAAATTAAGGATATCTTGATTTGTTTACTCGTTTAGTAGAAATGGTCCAAATTTAATGTGATCTCAGTTTATACGCCTCCTTCACAGCTGACATTCTGGCTTGAAAGGGTAGAGAAGGCACAGGTGTGTTAACAAGGGCTTAAATATTTTGAAAGCGGCAGTTGTTTTGGTTTAATGATTTCTCAGGAACCTCATGAAAGGAAAAGTTATTTTATGTTATTTTATGTTAATTTTTCATATATTTTCATCATTCAGAGCTCTTTTATGTGTCCTTCAGATTTTCACACCCTCCTTGTTGCTACAGTTAATTTCTCTGTCTTATCCCCTTCCTTCCTTCCTTCCTTCCTTCGTTCCTTCCTTCCTTCCTTCCTTCCTTCCTTCCTTCCTTCCTTCCTTCCTTCGTTCCTTCGTTCCTTCCTTCCTTCCTTCCTTCCTTCCTTCCTTCCTTCCTTCCTTCCTTCCTTCCTCTCTGCAGCAGCTTGTTGGTCTACAGGAACATCAGTCATGACATACAGAGGGATGACTCACCATCTTTTTGCATGTTAACCTGAGAAAGTAGCACAAAACCATCTCTGTCTAACTCGTGCTGTCTTTCTTCACATGTTGTGATTTTTCTCTCGTGCTCCTGATGATAGTGATGGTTGCTCGTTCTGATGACAGGAACAATTAGCCTCACAGGGGAGATGGGGGCTGCAGCTTGATGACTTTTTGACTCATCCTTTCACCCAGTCAAGTGCAGATGCTGCACAGGCTGCTGTTTGCGTGTGACTTCGCAGAATGATAAACTGCAGCCACCAGAGGCCAAACAAAATGCAATCAGCTGAACATACATGTGTAAAATTCCAAATTCTACACAAGACATGAAACCTGCAGTGCACATGCTGCTCACTTCCTTGAAATGGAGTCATGTAGAAAGAGAGGCCCTCTGGCATTTTGCTTTTGCAGCACTCAGAAGGGATGTTGCTGCTCTCTCTTCTTTTTGCATCTCTCTCTGTCACCTGCTCCGTGCAGCTATTCTGTTCTCATTTAAAAATCTCTGTTGTGACAGATTTCAATGTCACTCTTTCTTCAGAGCGCTGGTGTGATCCCCTCTGCTACAGTTAACATGTGCTGTGAACATCCTAACTCCACACATCTTCTCTCTCTTTTCATTTCTGCTAATCTTAAAACCTTCCTCTTCCTTCCGCCTCCTCCACCTCCTCCTTCCCCTTGCGTTTATTCTTGTTGTGTTTCTTGTGTGTTGGAGGGGAAGGATCCAGCTCTGACCAGTTCTGCTGCATGGCTGCTGTTTCCCTGGCATCATCTTCCTCAGAGCCAAAAAGCATCCCGAGGTTCTAAGTTCTGCACATCACAAAGTTCTGAAGCGTTCCTCATACTGCTGTGCACGTTATGCTGCTCCTGCGTGCATGCAAATATAACATTCAGCTTGACAGCATGTAAAATGCATGCGTGTTTGAAGGCAACACAGTCTGACACGAGTCTGAATTTGCAGCATGAATCTCTGACAGTGTGAACGCACAACAGGAATATGAGCATGAGAGAGCAAATGTGCAGCACTGCAGTCATTCAGACGTGCTCTCGGCTGGACAGACGGGGAAAAGGAGGGTATAACAAGCGGTCCAGAACAATTAAGGCATCCTATTAGTATCAAGCATATCATACAGCCTGTTCACTGTCGTAATGATTGAGAGGATTATTGTATTTTGGTAACTAGCTTCCGTTTTTTTTTTTTTTAACCAACTATTTCACTCTGAGTGTTTAAACAGAGATCGAGTAAATGTGAGTGAAAACCAGAGAGCGTTTTAAAAGTGCATTTAAGTATGCACACGCTGAGGTGGACAGGTCATTTGGGGTTACCTGATAGCTCATCTATCAATCATAAAAGAAAGATGGCTGTCAGTTCTAGAGTCTCAGGCTCTGGAGGGAGAATAATTGATTTTTGGGAGCCTGCTATGAATGAACATTTAGGAGGAAAGTCAATCTGGTATTTTTTAATTGGTCTTTGAAAGAATCGGTGACTGTTGGAAGTAGTGCAGCGTGAGAGGAGTACTTAATGTACCTGATGTAGCTCAGCGCTCAAAAAGCTGGTTAGCTTCTACATTCGTGTCATGCAGCACGTTTTTATGATTAAGTTTGTCTATTTTTATCTTTCCGAGGGTCTCGGTTAATGCTGTCTGATATTTTTCATTTTGTTGCAGATGTCAGTTTTCATTTATTTGTGACACTGGATGTAAACAGTCAGGAAACATTTTGCACATCTCTGTTAGTGACGTGTGCAGAAGAGCCATTTCAAAAAAACTCCACACGGAGTTTTAGGAGCCATGAAATGATATTTTCTGAAAACAGGTTCCAGAAAGTAAAAGTCTTAAATTCCATCCTTTAATTTTGATGTTTGACAGCCAAGATGTTACCCTCTGAGAAGGATGATGTCATAGCCCACCCTGTCATCTAACCCACAATAACAACAACATTTCATCACTTATTTGGTGGATTTTTATGGCAGATAAACGACCCACAAACAGGTTCCGGTATAGTTACTCCAGCATTTTGGGTCGTTTTTATGTTTTCGTGTGGATGAAGATCTTTGTTGATACTGTGCCATGTTTATGAGGATAGGAAAGGTCATGGGTTCAAATCCGGGCTGGGGCCTTTCTGCATGGAGTTTGCATGTTCTCCCCGTGCATGGGTGGGTTTTCTTCAGGGACTCCGGTTTCCTCCCACAGTCCAAAAACACGCAAGAGGTTAATTGGTGACTCTAAATTGTCCCTAGGTGTGAGTGTGTGGTTGTTTGTCTCTGTGTGGCCCTGCGATGGACTGGCGACCTGTCCAGGGTGTCCCCCACCTCTCACCCAAAGCTCGCTGGAGATCAGCACCAGCCCCCTGCGACCCTGAACATGAAGAAGCAGGTTTAGAAAATAAATGGATATAGATTTAGCAACTAAAGGACTGATAATTAGACTGAAGTGGAGGCAAACAGATAAGCTGAACTCCTGAAAGAGGCTCGGGCTGCACGATGGTGTGGGGTTTCGCATTTATAACAGCATCAAATCCTGGCTGTACTCCTACTTAACAGGGTTTCTGTGCTCTCCTTGTCTGTGCGTGGGATTTCTCTGAGTCCTCTGATTTCCTCCCACCTTCTGAAAACATGCGTGTTGGGTCAACTGGTGACGCTAATCTCAGTGTACGTGTGAGTGTGTGTGGTTGTCTCCAATTACCAAAATGTAAAGGTGTAATTTTTTTACTTAGGGTGTAAAAATGTTCTGTCAATCCCGCTTTCAAACCAGCTTCTGCTCGTACCATGACGCAACTCAAGTCTTTTAATGTGCAGACCTGACATACTGAGACAGACTCAGAAAGATTGGTTTTAGGGAAAATAAAACTGATTCAGAGATGACAGAAGAAAGTAAAACCCTGAAGTAATGATGATAAAAGAGGATATTCATTCACTCTGCCAGCCTCCCAGGAGTCATCACCAAGAAACCGACAGTGCAAGTATTTTTCCCTCGCCGTCCCAATTATGCCTCATTATCATGTGACTGCACTCACAGCAAGACCATATGCTAATTGACTTGGCAATTAAAAGTGTCTGTTTAATTTTAATCCCTCCCCCACCACCCCTTATGGTCTTTCCCTCCCCATAATATTGACACCTCATACTAGACAACTGGTCGGATGCGATGGCATCCGGAATCCCAAACCGAACCCTGAAATCAGAGATAACGCTCGTACCTCCGGTGTCATGTGCTCTGCTTCCGTGCAACACGATTACTGTCTTCCATTATAGATCAGGATCTTGGGGGTGTGATGAGTACGTGTGTGTGTGTGTGTGTGTGCGTGCGTGATGGCAGGGGGTCTGTGGAGATCAGATTTGGTTTGAAAGCGTGATAATGATCAGAGGAGCAAGAGAAGCGAAGGAACAGCCGGATGCGTGGAGGAAGAATTGGAGCGAGCGTTGTGCCTTGAGCGTGTGTGTGTTGGGAGGAGGGAGGACTCATGACGATCAAAACACGTATGAGACAGAGTAGCAGTGAAGTTCCCTTGTATATGAAAACACAACTCATACTTAACTGTATCATGTTTAGATAGAAATCCCCCTTAAAAACTCTCACAAACAAACACACAGAGAGAATAATCTACAGATATGGCATCAGCCCAGAGACACTGTAGAGCCATATACTCCCTGGAGAAGGCTAACTAACTCATGAATACACAGGGTGAGAACAAACAGCTCCTCTCAGCTGAATATTGATTAATGATGAAAAACAACACAGAAAAAAAAAAATCCCAAGAGCTTTTTGACAACAGCTAGAAACTCCCACGTCATCAAAACACAGCCACTTTACACATTTGCATCTATTTCCATACTAACTTCCCATGTCTAATTGCCTCCTGAGAGCATTTAGGTCAGTGCTTTCCAAACTTTTCAGCTTTCAACCAATAAAATGACCACAGCAAAGACTTGTGACTCCAGATGTGCAGCTGAACTTCGAGAACACATGCGACAGAGTAAACATTTAAATAAGTATGAAAACACAAACAGCTTGAGCGTGTTTTATACTTATTTTTAGCTTTTATTGGTAAAAATATACCCATAAGACGTATTTTTCGGTTCTATTTGACCTCCAACTTGGTGTTTTGTGACCCACAGTGGGGTTCCAACACCCCCACCCCCCTTTGGGATCTACTGATTTATATAACCTTTTTTGCAGACTACATTTCTGAGGCTGTTTATGTTTTATGTTTATGAAACTGGTCTTTTGGTTTTTGCTGACATAACGAGTAGCTAAATGCAAACACACGCACATAATTTTTTCCTTCAACACCCCCAACAATACAGACAACATGGGAGGGTCCCTGGGGGGTTCCAGAAGAGTGTGTTTGTTTGAGGCAACAGCAGTATTGTTACTGAGTGTGTGTGATCCAAAAATAGAGAGTGACATCTAACCTCCTCACTAAAGAATACAGAGAAGTGATTGACACACACCAAAAATACCAACAATGTGCGTGTTGTGGGATTAAAATGGAGGCGCAGCCAAAAGCCACCAACGTTTTTATCCCCGTGAGAATAAAAGTGCCAAATAAAAGCCACTTCCAGTTCCAGGTCCAGTTCAGATTTGGATTCATTCAAAGCGGTTCGGATCTGTCAGAACTCTGCGTGTATACACACTGCGTGCCCTCAGTGCTTCACGTGCACCTTTTGCATTTGGTGCATCGACATCGCCTTTTTTCCACCAAGACTGCCTGTGATGCGCTCTGTGGTGACACCCCCACCCCCCGAAAATCAGCTGCATTTAAACACGAATCAAATATGAGACGAATGCACTACCAAATAAATATAATTTCCACAAGCCCCACCACCACCACCCCACCTGCTTCCCCTCCCCCGTTTTGATCGATCAGGACTCTCCGAAGATGGAAAGCAGCACGTACCTTGATCGTTGTGAACTGATGTGATCTATGAAGACGGATTCACAGTTGTAGGTTTGATGGGAGACTCAATGGTTGGATTTTGTTTTTTAAATGTCACATTTCGGAATAAATCGTGGCCGCTGCGTGTGCCTGTTTCCTCTCCATCCACATGGGTTTGTGTACGACCAGTCCAGATTATTCCTCCTGCTCCGGGTTTGAGACCAGAGACAGAATCCCGGCGGGTTCAGCCCGTGTCCGTGGTCCTCAGAGGAGAAACGGGCATCGGTGCGACTCCAAACTGGAGGGGGGAAAGCGAGGCGTGAAAATGTGCGTGGATTCAAACGTGGAGAGATTTTTTTTATCCCTTTTTCGACCCTAAATCCTTTGTTCAGCGGTGCGCGTCTCTGACTTTCAGTCCCCAATAACGACCGAGCGAGCGGTCATCAAAGTAAAAAAAAGAAAACGCGTCGAAATCCCGTGATGATGCGCACAAACGGTGCCCCCCCCATAACACAACAAGCAGCTCCCCGCTCTCCCCCCGATTACTCTGCTGCTGAGTCTTCGTGTTGACACTCGCAGCTCCCAGCAGCAGCAGCAGCAGCTCCCCCGACTGAACGCATCACAGAAATTGCGCTCCGCATAATGTGCGTAAAGATAATCCCTGTACGCATCCGCGCACAGAATGTCACAGCGCTCCCGCACTCCGCGCAGACTTTTCCACGCGCTTCCTCACGTGAAATGTCTCACCCTGACATTTTTTCCTGACATATAGGCACCCCACGAACCATCCGGTCACAGATCACAGATCTATACATTCATGGATGACGCGCGGAGCTGCTTTATTGTGTCGAACCAGAATAATCTGTTCGATCCGGTTCCTTGTTTGGAGATTTTTAAACACTTTCATTAATGGGAAAACTATATTTCCACAGTAGGTAATGGATGATATGTTCAGAATAATTTCACATTACAATCAACTTTATTGGGTGAAATAAGGCATCAATTTATTGGTGATTGCTACTGTATTTCCGGTTAAAACTCCAGTTCATATTAACTTGATCAAGTTGTTTGCAGATTTGTATCTTTTTTTCATTCTGTTACCAACTTGCAAAGTTTGACCTTTATTGAATATTGACTGCATTTCATTTGAGTATCACTTTTAATAATAATGATAATAATAATCCCTCTCAGTTTTTTTTTCTACAACTGTAATTATTTACAGATGCAACAGATGATCCATCAGCAGTGATACAGCATTAGTTTTTCTCCCTCAGAGCCTGTGATAGAAATATCCCAAATAATCAACCCGTCATTTGTGCCTGAACCATTATTTCTCACATTATACCTGCTCTCTCAGCTGTTCATGTCTGTCTACGCTGAGGCTTTCAGTGCTGGAACCCCCACCAATCCAACAACTACCACCACAAATTTCCCCCATTACACAGGTATTCAAGCCAAATCAGCCACGACTTCTCTGAGCACAAGGCCACGATGCTGTTGGTGCACAGATGGAGTAAAAATATCAACTCATAAAGTCACTTCTCACTGTGTGAGGCTTGGCTTTTGCACATTTTGGCATCAAGCCAAATCCAGGGGGAGGAAAATAGAGTTAGTCACAGTTATACTCCTGTTTAACTCATTCATGTAATGCATGTGATTCTTCTCTCATTGTCTTTTCACATGGACACAAACTCATAAATACACACAAAATGGAGAGACTCAGAGTCTCTGGGCAGTAAGGAGGCGTATCATATGGAGGAGCAGCTGAGGATGTGAGACTAATCTGACAGGTGCAGGCTGAGAGTGACAGCATGGGAAGAGGGGGTGGAGGAAGACCCATGTGGAGGAGGGGTCACCGCTTGAAACAGGAGGATTGAAAGAGATTAATGGTTCCTTTTACTTATCAGCAGACAGGCCCTCGCAGTATATCACTGATGCCACGGGTAGTCTCATCATTTCTACACGAGCCACAAGAGATTTGAAGGGGAAGAAAAATCATTGTGCAATAATGAGAAATTAATCACGGTAAATTGATTTGAAAGAACATCCCACTAATAAAAGCTTAGCAGGTCGAAGTAATATGGTAATTAAAAGTTTATAACCATGTAATTACTGAGCATGGAGCCTGAAAGGGTTTAATTGGGGGGGGGGGTTGCACAATACCTAGTGTTTTATTTCACCTGTTCTGTCGTGTGTAAAGAAAACTGACATATGTGCAGCTTAAAGATTAGAGCTGGTCTTCAGCTAATGCTGAAATCTTTGGGATATCTCAGTTTGAGAAAAGCACAATGGGAAAAAATCTTTGTTTATTTATTTATTTATTTATTTATTTATTTATTTATTTATTTATTTATTTATTTATTTATTTATTTATGTGCTTGCTTGTTTGTTTGTTTGTTTGTTTGTTTGTTTGTTTGTTTGTTTGTTTGTTTGTTTGTTTGTTTGTTTGTTTGTTTGTTTGTTCACTGTGGCTTGTGGGGATTGGAATAATCTGTTTGGTTTTCAGTGTGAAACCCCGTGTGTCGTTTCTTTCCACAATTCTTTTATAAGTAACTAGAGAATCATTTAGTGATGACAACTTCAGATAAAGACCATATGAGCATGCTCACAGTGTGTTGGTTGATAAACTCAGCACAGGCCACAATCACACATAAATCCCCGCTAAACATCTGGTGATACAAAGATCCAGTAAGTCTAAAAATCAACATCAATACAAAATTTGATTCAATATTAGAGTTATTTAAAAGACCATAAACATCCCAACCAAAACATGTGGTACATTGTTAAGTTTAGCATATGTAATACACACACACATGTATACACACATGTATACACACACACAGCTGACTCTAGAAGTCTGAAGTCACAGGTATAGTCCAGTTGTTTCACTTATTGATTCACACAGTTCTTATCTTGCTGCTGCATGTTCAAATATTAATTTCTCTGACATCAGTTATTTCATGCTAACAAAAAAACAGAACCATGTGCAGGACAGTAAATGTCAACAGGTAGGACATTCAGCCGCCCGTCTCTAGTGCCCAGACTTTGTGAAGGGGATCTGACAGAGACGTCCAAGGAGTTTTATTCATATCTACGCTGAAGACAATCAAACTTTTAAAAACAAGAGTTATGTGTTTGAGTTTAATCTACAATTTTGACTGGATTAGCTTGTATGTTATTGAATATGAATTAAATTCAGTTCAGTCATATCTTTTTAAACTCTGAAGGGAAATTAGGTTTGTTTGATTGTTTGTTTATTTGTTTGTTTGCTGGACTAGTTGTTTTGTTGTAAAGTGCACTGAACTGAAATTTGGGGTACTTTTTGATCTCCTGACCTTTAAGCCCACAACTACCTACTATAAAGCTAAATCACAATAAATTTAAATGTTGCAACTTTAAACTGAATACTTCACATTCTTCTCCACTTTATGTCATTAGTATAAATAAAAACTCTGAACCTTTTGCATAAATGAAAATCAGACTGTAACTGAACATCTGTCTGTACATCAGTTTGGATTATTGGATCATATGTGAGACTCAGTCACTGAGTCACATGACTTCAGTGACAGCTCATAGACAAACTGACTCATCCTGGTGAGTTATTGTCCTTTATTGAGAGAAGCATTTGCTCCTAAAGTGTCAACAGCATCACAGGTGTTTTCTGTCATTATTCATTTGAACTCACCTGCTATATATAAATATGCAGCTAATTTTAAGTCTCCTTGCAACATGTTTTTTGTCTTCTGTTCGTCTGCTCTGGGGGTTTCCTCGTCTTGTCGAGGCTCCACCTGTCTCCAAACAACAAACTGCTCTGTCACAGCAGGGTGGACGAACATACGAGTCTGCATGCTGCATCTGTTTCCAGTAACATCATCAGGATGAAATCCTATGACATCACAGGATGTATTAACTATGACAGGATACAGGTGTCTGAAAATAGCAGGAAGAGAGTCTAATTTTAAGGAGTTTATTTCTATGCAGCAGACTGTAAACAGATTGCAATGTATCCGATCTAAATCCAGTATCTTCTTTCTATGTGTTTTTATGGAACTGAACCATCTGCAAAAAGTACTTTAAATCCCTCCCCCTTTGGCATTTTGGTTGACTTTACTTCTAAAAGCTGTCATTCTGTTAAAGTAAAGTTTGTTTGTCTTTCTTCTGAAAATTTCTTTTTGAAAATCAGAAAGTTTTCACCCCAGAAAACCTAAATGAAAGAACTACCAATAAAATCCATAATAAACAGGAAACAAATCTGTTAAAAAAAAGAAAAATAGCAACAAAAAAAAACTTGTAAAAAAGGGAAAAGATTTTTGAGGTTTTGTGGAAGCCTGAAGTATCAGCACATGAGTGACCTTATTTTAGAATAACTGTGTTAAAAACAAACAGGAAGTAAAAAGCAGCTAAAGAGAAGACTCTTGTTTCAGTTTGATTCTCTTGTCAGTGTCCAAACTTCTCTGAAGCCACCGATGTACCTCACATTCACTCTGCTCACGGAGGTGAATCGTGCTGACTTGGCAATCTAACAATAGAAGTTTTGTTTAACAGAATAATCCAAAGCACCTCGATCCACCACACTGATCCTGATGCTCATGAGAATCCTGAAAAGCTATTGAGAATCTCAGAATCGTGTTTATGTGAAAATCTAACCAACATAAAACAACTTAATATGGATTTGCATGTACAAGAGGACACGCACAGCCAGGAATACACACATTATTGTACAGATACTTACAGATCTGGTTCTGTCTGACCTCTTCAGAAACCACACCGTTGACCGTTGTGCATTTGTTTTCATTCAGTGAGTCTTGCAGATCCTGCTGTCAGCTTCTCAGATTTCTCAGTGGCCCTAAACAGGATTTAACCCATGAAAGGTTAGTGTGAGGGCAGTGGAATAAAGGCAGCTCCAGGATTTATCTTCTTCCTCCATCATTCAGTCACACGCTTTGCATGCTGGAAGTGACATAAGGTCTTTAAAGCCTGGCTGAAAAACAAGGTCTGATTCTAGTCAGAGGTGAGGAATCAATACAAGTTTATTGCACTCAAACCAGTTTTTCTTTGTGTTTATGGAAAGTCTTGACAAGATATTCAAATGAAGTTGTTTATGTTTTCTACCTCAGCATAACAGCTGATATTTATGGTTTTTGGTTAAAGAGGCCCTTCCATTAAAAACAGTTTTTCTGAGGTTTCTGTTGAATATTTTAGCTCCACAGGTGTTCTTACCTTCATACCGGGTGCTAAATCAGCACAACTTCTCTTTCAGTTTTTATCTCTCAAACTACGCAGATGGCAATAAAACCCAAGATCTCCCGAGTTTGAACGGCCTGTACTTGTTTCGTCACAACTCCTTTGTTCGTTAGTATTCGGCAGCTCCTGTTAGGGAATGGACAGGTAATGGGAGCGCGCCCCCCTTCCCCCCGTGTTGTGGTTACTGAATGGTATGGCCCGAGTAGTATTGTGTTGTGTTGTGATTGAGTTCGCCCAGTTTTCAGGCATTACAGTTCTCTGATATACACGCTCCTTGTCTCCTTCATTTATTACTAACACACACTCTAACATGGTGTCAGAAGTGGCTAGCTTATGAAGTTAAGAGGAATGACTGGAAGACCACTGCAACATCACAATGGCGAACTCAGTACCTCCACCGGGTGAGATGAAGATGACCGGCAACCTCCCTAACAACTGGCACGAGTTCAGGTCGGAGTTCGAGGGGTACATGCTAGCAACGGGGCTAAATGAGAAAGGCGAGGAGGTACAGGTGGTGACCCTGCGATGGGTAATGGGCAATGATTGCTGGCACATGTACAAACACAATCTGGGACTTTCAGCGGAGCAGGCAAAAGACACAGCGGTTATCCTTGATGCTTTGGGCGCACACTTTAAACTGTCCAGGAATTTGATATTTGAAAGATATGTATTCGGCAACTGCAAGCAAGACGGAGCAGAGCCCATTGATGCATTTGTAACGCGCCTGAGAGAGAAAGCTGCCTCATTTGAGTACAGCGTCCTCAAGGAGGATTTAATAAGAGACAGACTGATGTTGGGCATGAGTGATGAAGCCGTGTGCAGGCGTCTGTTTAGAAAGAAAATACTCACACTCCACCGCCATAGAAATATGCCTGGTTGCAGAGCTGATGGACTTGGGTCTAAAAGCGATGTCACAGGACAGGCCGCCAGAAACACTGCATGCAGCAGACAGCCGTTGGCCGCGTGCCGCACCGACGCAGACCCGCCATGACAAACCTCAGAACCAGACACTGAACGCGGGCGAAGACGTGCCATGCCGGTTCTGTGGCAACAAACACAGGCGCGGACGTGAATTATGCCTCGCATATGGAAAAAATTGTCACCACTGTGGAACAGCGAACCATTTTGCTAAAAGGTCCATGAAGAGGGATCAGACCTCCAGACAGGTCAACACAGCAGACTCTGAATACCCAGAGGATATGAGCCCATCGGACACAGAGGCACACATATACACAAAAGAGAGCATTGGGGCAGTGCAGGGGTGTGGAAAAAAGTGGTTTGCTAATAATAAAATGAATGGGGAATTTCAGAGATGCCAGCTAGATTCAGGGACGACCTGCAATGTTATGAGTATAAAGGATATGAGGAGACTGGCACCTAAGGCAGAGTTGTTACCCAGTCAGATCAGACTAGTTTTATATTCAGCCCAGTCCACGTCACCAATCGGCATATTTAAAACAAAGTGTGTGGTGAGAGGAAAAACCCATGAGCTGAGCTTTGAGACAGTGAGGAGCAGTCAGAGACTTCTGCTGTCAGGTGACACCTGTGAACGCCTAGGCTTAATGCACTTTACAATAACTAAGGAGCTACTCATGGTAGAGCACAGCAGCTCAGGCCCGCTGACCAAGCAGCATCTTATCAGCGCCTATGATGATGTTTTTAACGCACCAGTTGAATCGCTCCCAGGTGAGGATGTAGCACCAGTGCAGGTGTCACCACGCAATGTTCCAGTGGCTCTCAGAGAGGCTGTTGAAGCTCAACTGGACAAGCATGAGAGGGATGGGCATTTAACTTCAGTATCAGAACCAACCGACTGGATTAGCAACATGGTGATAGTCAGACAGCCAGAGAAACTCAGGATCTGCATTGACCCGAAGTCACCAAATCCGGCTCTGAAGAGGTCCTATTATATAATACCCACTTTGGAGGACGTTATATACAAACTCCCCAAGGCCGTGTTTTTACACTGGTAGATACACAAGCTGCATTTTTGCGGCAACATTTTGGACACCTTGGAGCAGGAAGCGCTGGTTGAAGCTGCCTTTTGGAGTATCTGTGGCCCCAGAGATATATCAGCGAAAACAGCACAAGCTTTTGGCAGGGCTGAAGGGAGTAGAACTGGTTGCCGATTATATCCTGGTAGTCGGGTGTAGGGATACAGATGAGGAAGCCACATCAGACCATGATAGGAAATTATTGGCGTTCATGGAGAGATGCAGGGAGGTCAAGCTTAGACTGAGCCTAAAGAAACTACAGTTTAGGGTCAGGGAAGTCAGGTTTCACAGTCACATTTTATTGGCAGATGGGCTCAGGGTCGACCCGGAGAAAGTCAGAGCCATGCAGGAGATGCCTCACCCCACAGACGCCAAAGCTATGCAAAGACTGATCGGCTTTGTGACCTACCTGTCCAGGTTCACGCCACACCTCTCGGAGGCATGTGAGCCACTACGGAGACTGTTGGACCGGGACGTTCCGTGGCACTGGCTGCCAAAGCATGACACAGCTGTGGAAGAGATCAAGCGGCTAGTCACAATGGCTCCAATCCAAAAATACTATGACGTGTCCAAGCCAGTCACCATCCAGAGCAACGTCAGCCAGAAAGGCCTGGGTTGTTGTCTACTGCTGGAGGGACAGCCAATAGGGTCTGCCTCCCGTGCATTGACTTCAACAGAACAAAACTACACACGAATTGAGAAAGAGTGTCTGAGTGTTGTGTTTGCATGCCAGTGGCTCCACTACTACCTGTACGGGCGGGAGGAGATCATAGTGGAAACAGACCACAAGCCACTCACCTCGATCTTCAACAAGCCCCTCCTCACGGCCCCCAAGCGTCTCCAAAGCATGCTGCCTACGCTACAGAACTACAACCTCAACCATGTAAGCCATATAGGAGGAGATGTCTGCTATAGGCAGGCAAAGGACACACTACGTATACTGGCCAAACATGCATGGGGAGGTAAAGGACTACATGAGTCAGTGCGCTGCGTGCAACGAATATTCCCAGGAGCAGCGGCGTGAAACAATGATGTCACATGCACTCCTGAAGCAGCCATGGCAGATTGTGAGTATGGACCTGTTCAGACAGGCAGGCAAGGACTTTCCTATTCTGGTAGATCATTATTCAAATTTTTGGGAAATAGATGTGCTCCCAGATCTCTCAGCAGAGACCACAGTTCTCTGATGCAAGGCCCAGTTTGCAAGGCACGGGTAGCCAGACCGAGTAATAACCAACAGTTGCCGCAGTTCGACTGCGAAACATTCAAGAGGTTTGCAAAACATTGGGACTTTGACCACATTATGTCTTAGCCCAGACATCCAAAAGCAAATGGAAAAGCAGAGTCCACAGTGAAGATTGTGAAAAATCTATATACAGTGGGGCAAAGAAGTATTTAGTCAGCCACCAATTGTGTAAGTTCTCCCACTTAAAAAGATCAGAGAGGCCTGTAATTTTCATCATAGGTATACCTCAACTATGAGAGACAAAATGAGGAAAAAAAATCCAGAAAATCACATTGTCTGATTTTTAAAGAATTTATTTGCAAATTATGGTGGAAAATAAGTATTTGGTCAATAACAAAAGTTAATCTCAATACTTTGTTATATAGCCTTTGTTGGCAATGACAGAGGTCAAACGTTTTCTGTAAGTCTTCACAAGGTTTTCACACACTGTTGCTGGTATTTTGGCCCATTCCTCCATGCAGATCTCCTCTAGAGCAGTGATGTTTTGGGGCTGACGCTGGGCAACACGGACTTTCAACTCCCTCCAGAGATTTTCTATGGGGTTGAGATCTGGAGACTGGCTAGGCCACTCCAGGACCTTGAAATGCTTCTTACGAAGCCACTCCTTCGTTGCCCGGGCGGTGTGTTTGGGATCATTGTCATGCTGAAAGACCCAGCCACGTCTCATTTTCAATGCCCTTGCTGCTAGAAGGAGGTTTTCACTCAAAATCTTACGATACATGGCCCCATTCATTCTTTCCTTTACACGGATCAGTCGTCCTGGTCCCCTTGCAGAAAAACAGCCCCAAAGCATGATGTTTCCACCCCCATGCTTTACAGTAGGTATGGTGTTCTTTGGATCCAACTCAGCATTCTTTCCCCTCCAAACACGACAAGTTGAGTTTCTACCAAAAAGTTCTATTTTGGTTTCATCTGACCATATGATGTTCTCCCAATCCTCTTCTGGATCATCCAAATGCGCTCTAGCAAACCGCAGACGGGCCTGGACGTGTCCTGGCTTCAGCAGGGGGACACGTCTGGCACTGCAGGATTTGAGTCCCTGGTGGCGTAGTGTGTTACTGATGGTAGCCTTTGTTACTTTGGTCCCAGCTCTCTGCAGGTCATTCACTAGGTCCCTCCGTGTGGTTCTGGGATTTTTGCTCACCGTTCTTGTGATCATTTTGACCCCACGGGGTGAGATCTTGCGTGGAGCCCCAGATCGAGGGAGATTATCAGTGGTCTTGTATGTCTTCCATTTTCTAATAATTGCTCCCACAGTGGATTTCTTCACACCAAGCTGCTTACCTATTGCAGATTCAGTCTTCCCAGCCTGGTGAAGGTCTACAATTTTGTTTCTGGTGTCCTTTGACAGCTCTTTGGTCTTGGCCATAGTGGAGTTTGGAGCGTGACTGTTTGAGGTTGTGGACAGGTGTCTTTTATACTGATAACGAGTTCACACAGGTGCCATTAATACAGGTAACGAGTGGAGGACCGAGGAGCCTCTTAAAGAAGTTACAGGTCTGTGAAAGCCAGAAATCTTACTTGTTTGTAGGTGACCAAATACTTATTTTCCACCATAATTTGCAAATAAATTCTTTAAAAATCAGACAATGTGATTTTCTGGATTTTTTTTCCTCATTTTGTCTCTCATAGTTGAGGTATACCTATGATGAAAATTACAGGCCTCTCTGATCTTTTAAGTGGGAGAACTTACACAATTGGTGGCTGACTAAATACTTTTTTGCCCCACTGTAAGAAGGCATCATGTGCAGGCAGTGACCCGTGATTGGCTATTTTACAGTGGAGAAACACACCAACGGAGGGCATGTCCAGCAGCCCAGCTCAGCGGCTGATGTCTCGACTGAGGACCCCACTTCCAGTGGCTGACATGCTCCTGGAGCCGAGCGTGGTAACTGGGGTCCAAGACAGACTGCGGATCAAACATCAAACTGCTAAGCCTTGGTATGACAGGTCAGCCAGGGATCTGCCGGAATTGAAAATCGGCCAGGACATCAGAATGAAGCCGTTCCCCGGGGCTAGGACGGGCAGGTGGAGAAGAGGAGTCTGTATGCAACTGGTGAGCCCCAGATCGTACCTGGTGGATGTGGAGGGAACATACTACAGGCAAAACCGAGTCGACCTGTGGCCAGCAGAAGTCGGAGGGACAGGACTATACCACGAGCACCACAGCGAACAACAAAGCAGCCTGCCAGTTGAGAAACCCTGCAGGGTGAGTGGGGACACAAGGGACCAGGAACTGTGACCACCAGGACAGAATACACCACACAAGCCAAGGGAGGATTCCCCACCAACACCAGAGCGCAGGACAGCCAGCGGCTGGCGGGTAAAGATGCCAAGAAGACTGAACCTGTAGTAGAGACTACACTCACCGGCCACTTTATTAGGTACACCATGCTAGTAACAAGTTGGACCCCCTTTTGCCTTCAGAACTGCCTCAATTCTTCGTGGCATAGATTCAACAAGGTGCTGGAAGCATTCCTCAGAGAGTTTGGTCCATATTGACATGATGGCATCACACAGTTGGCGCAGATTTGTCGGCTGCACATCCATGATGCGAATCTCCTGTTCCACCACATCCCAAAGATGCTCTATTGGATTGAGATCTGGTGACTGTGGAGGCCATTTGAGTACAGTGAACTCATTGTCATGTTCAAGAAACCAGTCCGAGATGATTCCAGCTTTATGACATGGCGCATTATCCTGCTGAAAATAGCCATCAGAAGTTGGGTATATTGTGGTCATAAAGGGATGGACATGGTCAGTAACAATACTCAGGTAGGCTGTGGCGTTGTAACGATGCTCAATTGGTACCAAGGGGCCCAAAGAGTGCCAAGAAAATATTCCCCACACCATTACACCACCACCACCAGCCTGCACCGTTGATACTAGGCAGGATGGATCCATGCTTTCATGTTGTTGACGCCAAATTCTGACCCTACCATCCGAATGTCGCAGCAGAAATCGAGACTCATCAGACCAGGCAACGTTTTTCCAATCTTCTATTGTCCAATTTAGATGAGCTTGTGCAAATTGTAGCCTCAGTTTCCTGTTCTTAGCTGAAAGGAGTGGCACCCGGCGTGGTCTTCTGCTGC
Source organism: Pachypanchax playfairii (assembly GCA_006937955.1). Lineage (NCBI taxonomy): Eukaryota > Metazoa > Chordata > Actinopteri > Cyprinodontiformes > Aplocheilidae > Pachypanchax > Pachypanchax playfairii. Next base: position 1,736,150 of record SSNP01000020.1, on the reverse strand, counting down.
TGTAGCCCATCTGCCTCAAAGTTCGATGTACTGTGCGTTCAGAGATGCTCCTCTGCCAACCTTGGTTGTAACGAGTGGTTATTTGAGTCACTGTTGCCTTTCTATCAGCTCGAACCAGTCTGGCCATTCTCCTCTGACCTCTGGCATCAACAAGGCATTTCCGCCCACAGAACTGCCGCTCACTGGATATTTTTTCTTTTTCGGACCATTCTCTGTAAACCCTAGAGATGGTTGTGCGTGAAAATCCCAGTAGATCAGCAGTTTCTGAAATACTCAGACCAGCCATTCTGGCACCAACAACAATGCCACGTTCAAAGTCACTCAAATCACCTTTCTTCCCCATACTGATGCTTGGTTTGAACTGCAGGAGATTGTCTTGACCATGTGTACATGCCTAAATGCACTGAGTTGCCGCCATGTGATAGGCTGATTACAAATTAAGTGTCAACGAGCAGTTGGACAGGTGTACCTAATAAAGTGGCCGGTGAGTGTATATGCAAGATGTAAAATGTATTCAGCTCTTCAGTTTAAGTTTGAAAAGAAAAAAAGGAATTTGTTTGGTCACTTGAATTTAAGTTTAATGCTGCAACCAAAGTGCACTTAAGACGTGTTAAGCAAATCAGTAACTACAGAAGGGGAGATGTTACGGATGGACAGATAAAGGGAGCCCCCCCCCCTTGTGGTTACTGAATGGTATGGCCTGAGTACAGAAGTGTTGTGTTGTGATTGAGTCCGCCCAGTTTTCAGGCATTACAGTCCTCTGATATACACACTCCTTGTCTCCTTCATTTATTATTAACATACACTCTAACAACTCCCGCAGTTGAAACCACGCCTAGCATACTGCTGGCTAAAAGCTGTAGCATAAAACATAGCAAACAGGATAGAGAACGCCTGCGCAGCAGGGCAGAAAACGGTATGCTTTGCTCTCATAGGCTAGTTTGTTAGCCGATCTGAGTTCAGCAAATTTGCATAATGAATATTAATGAGTTACAGCCCGAAGCCTAATTAATCTTGACGCAGAGAGATTGAAAGGTCTGTTAATAAGTGTTTCCTAACGTTTTTTAGATATAAAATGTTTCATATTACAGGTTAATACTTCAGAAATAACCACAAAGTCATGAAATTTGTGTGAAATGGCTTCTTTAAAAATATTTTAGTTGTATTCTGGCAGAAACATTTATTCTTTATGCTTTCAGTGTTACAGCTAACATTCAGCTGGAAGCCATGGAAACATTCATACTGAGTAATACTAAGTAATTTAACATGTATGTTGTTGAAGGTAACTGAAGGACATGTGAATTGTGGTCCAAAGAAGACCCTGCTACACTTTAGTTTTTGTTGTTTTTTATTAGTCTTGTTTTGCATTGCAATTTTTAGTTCCTGTTTTATTTTGGAAGTGGTTTTAACCTCTTGTTTTCTACTTCCTCTTCTCTTGTGTTGGTGTGATTGCCTTCACTGTTTCCACTTCTCTCTCATCAGTCTGCTTTTACATCAGACTTTTTCCTTCTTTGTTTGTCAGCCTGTCTGATTACTAACCCTGTTCCTACAAAGCATGTGAGGCAGCTTATTTCTGTACTTTATACTTCTTGCCTGTGTTTTGTAGCTCTTTCAGTTCTAATAAGTTTATTAAAGTAATTTATTCCTTTCAGCCCACCATGTCCTGCGTTTGGGTCGTATCTCCAACCCCCTCTACCATTTCATGACATTTAGAAAAAGAGTATTGACATTAGACCGTCTCACTCTGTGCATGACCCTAGAAATGACATTGGGGCTAATTAGCATATATTAACATACTCCCGTGCTGCATTCAGACTAAACATAATGAATAACATCCAGTTTGGCTGCTAATTATCAAAGTGAGGATTTTGGTATGCAGACAGATTTAACTGGAGCTAAAAACAGACTCGTGGAGCTACTGAGTCACTCCTGTGTCTCCTGGGTCCTTGACTTTGTTTACCCAGATGTAAATAAAAAATCATAAAGCACCACAAATGGTCCACGGTTACTGTCAGCAGAGACTCTTTTAAGTTTTCTGTCACTTCAGATTTGATCCACAATGGCAGAGATGACCATTAAAAAATCATGAACAAAGAAATCAAACTGTTCAGATGTGTACGATGAAACCATTCTAAATTTAAAGATGTTAAATTTAACCCAACAGGGGGTCAACGAAGGCCAGCAGAGTGTTGAAGTGAATGCAGGACCCACAGAAAACACACGCCATCCTACTGGATATGAATGTTGCCAGACAAGTTGGTGAGAAATGAGTCCACAGCAGAGTTATATAAAATTCTGCAGCTTGTCTTGTTCTTTCTCTCCCAGCCACTTCCTCCAGCCCAGGCTGTAGCCTCTCGAGATCTTGTGTTACCTTCACTCTTGTGAGCAATTACCCAGTGAAGTAGAAGCTGCTGTGTCTGGCATCGGGCAGAATTTGCAGTGGAGGGGGCTGTTCAGTCGAATCTGTTTCAGTGGAATTAGGAAAAAATAAAACAAAACTATTGGGGATGTGGATTTTATGAACAAGATTATTTGGCTAAATCAGGGGCATGTTTTCATAGGTAGCCACACAATTACTACACACCATCAGACTTAAGCCCGTGGGGAATCAGACACCACACAGACAGATAATCCTTCCAAAAGTCCCCCCCAAATAAGGACAAATGTGTTGTGTATATGCACGTGCACACACAAAACATGCAGGAAGGATATGAGGTGCACAGCATGCAGCTATTTGTTGGGTTTTCAGGGGGAGAATTTGGGATTACTGATACACTGCGACACACACACATCACTTGCATTTAGTAGTTACATTTAAACTATCAGCATGATTTTTTTTTTTCTGTGACAGCATCAAAGTACTGGGTCTCTACTCCAAACTGCCTGGCTGCATTTCATCTGCAGGCCATTTTCTCAATGTCTCTCAGCACTTTCTCAGTTTGTCAAACATCTCTGACCCCCACCCCCTTATCCCCCACTCCCCACCCCCTCGCTCAGCATTCCCAACACATCCATGCCTCCGCGTTTGCTCAGAATTTAGGTTCAGTTAATGCAATCAAATGAATCAGAGTCAGAGTCCAGCCTATTTGGCCAAGTATGTCACACATAAGGAATCTGGCTCAGGTTCACATTTAATCTTGTACTTATAAACAGACTTGTGTAAAGATAAATAGAGAGGCGGGGTAAACCCTGGACCCATTACCAGTCTGTCATAGGGCCTGTTTATATAGATAAAATATTTTTCCATGAGGAAAATAAGTTATTTCTTTGTGAAACATGTTTGTACAGTGTACAGTGAGCTGTAGTAAGGTGAGAAGGTCCCTGCTGACGCTGCCTGACCTTTCCCTGACTCTGGAGGTTTACAGGTCCTGGATGGAGGAGTACAGGTCCTGGATGGACGAGTCCAGGTCCTGGATGGAGGAGTACAGGTCCTGGATGGACGAGTCCAGGTCCTGGATGGAGGTGTACAGGTCCTGTGATGGACCGACAGAGGACGGTCTCAATAATGGCTCTGTAGAATTTCACCAGCAGCTCCTGTAGCAGGTTAAACTTCTTGAGCTGCAGCAGGAAGTTCAACCTCTGCAGCATCTTCTTAATGACCAGGTCTATGTTGGCTGTTCATTTCAGGTCCTGGAGGATGTTCAGAATCCTGAACGTGTCCACTCTAGTCATGAAGCCTGTGCAATTTGCAACATTTTAGGGCAGATGAAGGTTTAACCACTTCATGTTAGCATGCATCTGTAAACATGATCATACAAAGAACAACAGAGAAGAATCAGGAAAGCAGGAGCTTCATGCTAATGAATCTCTCCTGGACGGCCCAGGAAAGAAGCACGGCCATTTTTTGGGAGCACGGAGCCATCTCCTTGGTGAGTGCCATGGCAACGCCCAGCGTGGGCCCCAGCTTTCCTGAAATGTTCTTTTCAAGCTCCCAGTATAAAGTGGCATGCCAGTTTTTTTGTTTTGTGTTGTCTATTGCTCTCTCTTATCCATTCTTCTGTTTCTTCTTTTCTCTGCCTGCCTGACATGGTCCTGGCCTCTTTCTGCAGCGAGCCTGTGAGAAGACTGCTGAGGGCGAGTGTCCGTGGGAAAATGTTGCCAGACAACACGGTGGTATGTGACAGGGAGGGCAAGCTAATATTCTCTGTGTGGGGCAAAAAGGAGAAACTATTTTTCTGAATAAATTAACCTTTTCAGCTAATTTGAATACAGTGTCTAAATTATGTAAAGAGATTTTCTGCATTGCTTAACTGAGCAAAATCTTTCCAAATCTTTTGACTTTAGAACAACTAGCCTCACTCATCGTGATCAATGAGCTTTAGAAATTTGTTGGAAGAATGTTATTTAATATGGAGAGATGATCAGCTCAAATACAGAAGAGCACTTCACAAAGTCAAAAGTGAGTATTAATCATTCCTCATAGAGGAGAACAGGAACAATCCCAGGTTTCTTTTTTAGTACCGTAGCCAGACTGATAAAAACCCAACTTCTCTAGTCCATCACAGACAGAAACAAACTGCAGAGAACTATAAGGTCTGCAAAGAGAATCACTGGTGTGGATCTGCCCTCCATCCAGGACCTGGACCTCTCCAGCCAGGACCTGGACTCCTACAGATTCAGGAAAAGAACAGGCAGCATCAGCAGGGACCTTCTCACCCAGGATCTCACCTCTTCTCTCTGCTCAGGTCGGCACTACAGATCTCTGTACAACAAAACCACGAGACACAAAAACAGTTTTTTCTGCAGGCCGTCACCATGTTAAACACATTTAGCATCCTTCATGATGAAATAACCTGTTCTATCATAAAAAGAACGATATCTACCTGCTCTGTACCACCTGACCTCAAACCACCAACTAAACTTTCATAGTGGTAAAATGCTGCTAATGCATCTGGTGTGTGTTCTATGTGTTCTATGTCCAACACTATTGCCTTTATACACTTCTGTCTATAATTACAAGTGAAAGATTCTGATTCTGAACCGTGTATCATTGTAACCCTCAGTATTGATGACTTTATGAAATTCTTCACAAATAAAATAGATTCAGTTCGAGAAAAAAAATCCATAATGTCTTCCCACTATTGTCTCTAGTTAATTATCAACTTATAACCAATCTACCCTTCATCTAAAAAACCCCAGAAAAGACAGGAAAAAAACAGTTCTGTGATCATTTACACAGTAATAATCTTTTTGAAGAGTTCCAGTCAGGATTTAGATCATCATAGTACTGAAACAGCACTGGTTAAAGTTTCTAATGATATTCTCATGTCCTCAGACAGTGGACTTGTGTCTGTACTTGTCCTGTTAGATCTCAGTGCTGCGTTTGATACTATAGATCATAAGATCCTATTAAAGAGGCTTGAATATGATATTGGGATTCAGGGAACTGCATTAAACTGGTTTGAATCATATTTAACAGAAAGATTTCAGTTTGTTCATGTAAATAATGAATCTTCTTCACGTACCAGAGTCAGTAACGGAGTTCCTCAGAGTTCAATGCTTGGACCAATCCTCTTTACTATATATATGTTACCGCTTGGTAAACTTATTAGACAATATGGTATGCTGATGATACTCAGTTATACAGTGGGGCAAAGAAGTATTTAGTTAGCCACCAATTGTGTAAGTTCTCCCACTTAAAAAGATCAGAGAGGCCTGTAATTTTCATCATAGGTATACCTCAACTATGAGAGACAAAATGAGGAAAAAAAATCCAGAAAATCACATTGTCTGATTTTTAAAGAATTTATTTGCAAATTATGGTGGAAAATAAGTATTTGGTCACCTACAAACAAGTAAGATTTCTGGCTTTCACAGACCTGTAACTTCTTTAAGAGGCTCCTCGGTCCTCCACTCGTTACCTGTATCAATGGCACCTGTGTGAACTCGTTATCAGTATAAAAGACACCTGTCCACAACCTCAAACAGTCACGCTCCAAACTCCACTATGGCCAAGACCAAAGAGCTGTCAAAGGACACCAGAAACAAAATTGTAGACCTTCACCAGGCTGGGAAGACTGAATCTGCAATAGGTAAGCAGCTTGGTGTGAAGAAATCAACTGTGGGAGCAATTATTAGAAAATGGAAGACATACAAGACCACTGATAATCTCCCTCGATCTGGGGCTCCACGCAAGATCTCACCCCGTGGGGTCAAAAGGATCACAAGAACGGTGAGCAAAAATCCCAGAACCACACGGAGGGACCTAGTGAATGACCTGCAGAGAGCTGGGACCAAAGTAACAAAGGCTACCATCAGTAACACACTACGCCGCCAGGGACTCAAATCCTGCAGTGCCAGACGTGTCCCCCTGCTGAAGCCAGGACACGTCCAGGCCCATCTGCGGTTTGCTAGAGAGCATTTGGATGATCCAGAAGAGGATTGGGAGAACATCATATGGTCAGATGAAACCAAAATAGAACTTTTTGGTAGAAACTCAACTTGTCGTGTTTGGAGGGGAAAGAATGCTGAGTTGGATCCAAAGAACACCATACCTACTGTAAAGCATGGGGGTGGAAACATCATGCTTTGGGGCTGTTTTTCTGCAAGGGGACCAGGACGACTGATCCGTGTAAAGGAAAGAATGAATGGGGCCATGTATCGTAAGATTTTGAGTGAAAACCTCCTTCCATCAGCAAGGGCATTGAAAATGAGACGTAGCTGGGTCTTTCAGCATGACAATGATCCCAAACACACCGCCCGGGCAACGAAGGAGTGGCTTCGTAAGAAGCATTTCAAGGTCCTGGAGTGGCCTAGCCAGTCTCCAGATCTCAACCCCATAGAAAATCTCTGGAGGGAGTTGAAAGTCCGTGTTGCCCAGCGTCAGCCCCAAAACATCACTGCTCTAGAGGAGATCTGCATGGAGGAATGGGCCAAAATACCAGCAACAGTGTGTGAAAACCTTGTGAAGACTTACAGAAAACGTTTGACCTCTGTCATTGCCAACAAAGGCTATATAACAAAGTATTGAGATTAACTTTTGTTATTGACCAAATACTTATTTTCCACCATAATTTGCAAATAAATTCTTTAAAAATCAGACAATGTGATTTTCTGGATTTTTTTTTCCTCATTTTGTCTCTCATAGTTGAGGTATACCTATGATGAAAATTACAGGCCTCTCTGATCTTTTTAAGTGGGAGAACTTACACAATTGGTGGCTGACTAAATACTTCTTTGCCCCACTGTATCTATCAATGAAGCCTGATGAAACCAACCAGTTAAAGAGATTACAAGCGCATCTTAATGATGTAAAATCTTGGATGATGCTTAACACTTAATTTTCTGCTCATAAATTCAGTTTAAATCAGAACCTACAACACACACACACACACACACACACACACACACACACACACACACACACACACACACACCCACAAGTGTGTTTTGTTATCCTTATGGGGACCATCCATTGACTTCCATTGATTTTAGTAACTAGATTTATACCTAACCCAAACCCTTTTACTAACCTTAACCATTACTGATCTATAACTAACCCTAAGACTAACTAAAACTCTATTCACACCATACCTATAAACCTAACCCCTAACCCTAAAAAGGGGAGTCCCCCTCATGGGGACCAGGCTTCGGTCCCCACAAGAACCCTCGGACCCCAGAAAGATAGTAAAAGTCAGGAAACTGGTCCCCAGGAGATCAGAAATACAAACCCACACACACACACACACACACACACACACACACACACACACATACTAGCATCAGTTGAATGGCAAATGCTAGATATCTAATGTTTATATACTGATTTGTAACAGGGAGTTGCTGCCTCAATACTCTTATACCAAAATAAGAAATAATATAAATACCCCATACATTAATGTGTCTCCTGAGCAGGATCCAGCTTTACTTTAACAATTTATGTTCTCTCTCTAAACTCCAATATGGCTTAAGACTGATAATCAATATATAAAATTAAATTAGACACAAAACTTCCAGATTAGCCGGAGTAGAGAAAAGACGTTGAGTTACAAACCCGTTTGTCTCCTTTGGTACTGATACGCAGCCCAGTTTGGCCTCCTGATATTTTAGAGCTGAGAGTCTGAGCTACATTAACCTCAGTCAAATAAACGCTCAATAAATCAGACAGACTGAACCAACATAGTCCAAGCAAACGAGTCCTCTGTGTGTGTTCGGCTGCACGACAGGAAAAACCAGACACGAGTACATTTCCATCACTAACTTAATTAGATATCGGACTTTAGGGCTGTTTCATGCTCTGATTTAACCTCACAGAGCCGTTTGTACCACGTTTCATATCTGACAGAAGGATAAAAATATTACTGACATAAATTTATTGATCTGTTATTTCCTTGTCACTAACAATCCCCTGTAGATCATATGCTTAATTTTTCATTAATATTGATGCTTTTACAGCACGTGGCAGCTGCCTGCTCATATATTTACTAGTTTATTGTAAATGAATGCTGTGGACACAGTCTGGGTCATACAGCTTTGTGGTGATTTATTTGACCTAATGTTATCAATCATGTTTTTATGAATGGTTGGATCTCTTAGAAAAGTTTGTACTTTTTGCTAAAACAAGGAAAGAACTGACAGAATCTGGTTTTAGGGTTTATTACATTCATAGAAGAGTTTAAATTGAAACAACACTGGGAGTCTTATAAGGTGCATGTTAACCAGTACAGATGTGTGTAAAATAATATCACTGTATTGTTATTAGACGATATGCTCACATCACAAACACATGCTGAATAATTTACAAATCTCACTGAATGTTAGACACGTGCAATAAGAGATTTACTAATAATGTCAACAGAGAGCCACCTGGTGGATAAATGAGGAAATACACAGAATAAGATGAAGGTTACAATGTGTGCTGTTAGGGACATTAAATAAAAGATACACAGAAAGATCCAGTGATGAATCTGAACTAAAATAAACAAAATGTGCATCCGATTACCTGTTTCTGGATTATTTATTGATTTATTCCTGCATTATATTAAACTGTCTGGTTGATAAACCTCCAGCTAACGAGAACTCATGAGTGACTGCAGCCAGCTGAGGTGACGCGACACTTTTTGGAAGATGTAACCTTGGCTGCAGTCGGCCCCCTCAGGCCGGCTCACAATACCGGTGAGGAAGAACACTTCCCTGTAGAGGGTGAGCAGGGGGCTGCCGGAGCTCATGGTGCAGTCACCGCTGCCACGTGGAGCGGTGCAGCCCATCTTATTGGTCATAAGCGTGGGGTGTGTCTCCACACACTGAGGCAGCTTCCTGTACTCCAGGAGGTTAAACATGAGTAAACCCTGGAACACGGACTCCTGTTCGGGTTTTTTCCAGCCGGTGATGACAGCTGGGAGGTCTCCAGACATCAAGCGTCTATCAGCAAAATCTTTTTCCGGAAGACAAACTGGAATGATGTTTGACTTAAAGATGATCCGGTCTTGGAGCTCGATCACAGCCAGGTCGTTCTCAGAACGGCCTTCCATGTAACGAGGGTGGATGTGAACTAGTTTTACATACAGCTTCTGCTCGCCATCTTCACTGCTGGTGCTGCGCTTACCTGAAGAGGAAGTAACGATGGTGTTAAACAACAAGCAGCTCTTCAGCTCCTTACAACATGTACCAAAAAGCTTGATAAGAGATTAAACATCAAACCTAGTTTGATATTTTCTCTGAAATCCCCGAGAGGATTTTGAATCAGGATAAAATAATAGAAACACCTCAGTTACAGCATCAAAACTCACCCACTGCCACTTGGAAGGAGCTGTATCTGTTGGCACACTGAGCTGAAGTTAGGACCAGCTTCTCATTCAGTATGACTCCACTACAGAAACCTGCAGACTCTGAACTCTTCAGAAGAGCCTGAAAACAGAATGATGATACTGTAGAACAACACAGACACATACAGGTGTAACGTGCAACATCAGGAATGTGTTTACCTGCCAAGGACAATCAGTAGATGTACAAGAGACTTCCTGGAAGTTTGGATTCATGGTGGCCAGTCTGTTCTTCCATTGATTCAGACTTCTCACCTTCCCACAGGGAGTCGAAACTGGTGAGACAAAGATGTTTGAGATCACTTCTGTTTTAAAGATCATGAGTTTAGAAAAACATTTATTATGAAAACTTAAGCACCTATTAGAAAAACAATCATATTCCACCTATCCTTCTTTACCCATCACTTCATTTAGTGCATTTTTATCAAAGGAAGGTTTCACTGGGACCTTTATTGACAAGGAATTTAGCCAAAAAACATTCAACTTCCAGAAAAATAAGATTTTTAGTGGGACAACCGTTTAAAGTCTGTGATGAGAACTAATATTTGATAAGCAGATCTGAAAAGAAAAAGACTTGTGATGGTTGTCTGTGTAACTGACTCAAAGCGACAATCAGAACGTAAATCTACAGAAATTTTAGGTTTTTTTTATTTTATATTTTTATTAAAATGACCTGAGCTGAAGAACTGGTGCAGATGCTGCTGTAAACTAGCTGCAAACACATGAGACACGTACCTGCAGGTTCACACTTGTCCTTGTCAGTGCGGTTGAGCCTCCATCCTCGGGCGCAGGAACATTCATAAGACACGTAGCCTGGTTTACAGAACTGAGAGCAGCCTTTGTCCTTTTCCAGCGTGCAGATAGTCCGATCTGTGTCATGGTTTAAAATACAATGAAAAAAAGGTGGTTCACGGCAATAAAAACTTTAAATCAGCAACCATTTTTTTTTTTTTTTTTACCTTCTTCACAGTGGACCCCAGTGAAACCAGATTTGCAAATGCAGTCATATCCTCCCACGCTGTCTGAACACATGGCTCCATTCTTACAGGGTTTCTCTGCACACTGATCTCCATCTAAACCAGAACAGAAGATGTAACGAATCACTAACGTCTTTGCACAGACAAAACAGTTCTTTTAAGGCAGAACTTACCAATATAGACTGACCAGAAGATATCCTGGAAGAGAAAACGCACATGATAAGTGAGCAGCTGCAGCCGCACGGTGGGGTTTTCTTTAAATTATTAAACAGAGGCGTGAAGAGAGTGTTTCATGCTCACTGTGCGGTACGAGTCCTGGAAATGTTTTCGAGCCTCCTCGTACGTGCAGACCTTCTCCATGCAGGCCTGCTCCAGGGTGGAGGACGGCGAGCCGACGTTCCTCTTCTGACGGTTTATCAGCGAGGTCGCCTGCTGCTTGTCCAGAAACACTGAGAGAACAATTATCATCTCAAGGATCTCCGAACTATCAACATATAATAGTAATAAAAGTTCAACTACAACATTTACAGTGCAGCTAAATCTCAGCATCAACTGTAAAATAATTTAAGTTTTGGTTTATAAACTATAAGAAATGTAAAGAGAACCAAGATCAGAAGAAATGTGAATGCTGCTGCAAGTGGCTTATTAGAGTTACCATGGTAACCATACACTTTAGTCTTTTACTTCCTGTTAGCAAAGCAAACTTGATGAGGGGGAGACAGGAATCCCAAGTAAAATGCAACTGCTGCTGCACTGAAACAATAAGTCATACTGAAAAGGTTCCTGGACTGTGAGTAGCAGGAAGTTCTAATAGTCACATCTTTATTTTTATATTTCTAGTGTTTTTTGTTGGAGATATGACGAGTTAAAAAGACCTTCACTTCCAGAGGAGAATATTTTCAGCTAAATATAACCAACGTCTGTGTGAGCTTGTGTTTAAATTCACTGCACTCTGAGGGGATCTGAGAGAAAATCATGTGTTACAGTGGTGAGAGAGACACTGAGGGACAGAAGACAAAACTGTCCAAGTTTTAATGTAGTTTGTATCAATACTAAAAACAGGGAGAAAGAAAAACATCCACTTTAAAAGTTAGTTAAATCTAAAAATAAAAGAATTCAATCTAAAGCCTCGGTCCCAATGACCTGTACAAATGCATTGTTAATACGAATCTCCTGTTTCCTACGGCATTTGGAGTCCCCAAGTGCAACTCACAGCAGTTTCAAATCATTGTGAAGATCCTCCAGCTTTCAGCATGTTGTGTCGGGGAATATACGTGGTGGAGGTCCAGTATCTCTAAAATTCTGTGTTGATCATCACATCTGCTCTGAAATTTGTGGAAAATCTTCTAATTTTCTAGATGAGGCAGAGCCTCTGCAGCTAGAACCAGGTTCAGCTCCATGAGCTGGCCCGCAAGCTGGTACGGACCATAATGAGCTGTTTCACTGAGTCGCCTCATGCATGAAAAATGAGAAGTAAGTGTAATTTTCTGGAAATAAAAGCTTTTTGTCAAAGTTTGTTTTGTTTTATATCCTTGTGAAAACATGCAGCTCTTTATAATTTCAGAGGTAAATAATAAAGTAAATAAAAAGTAAATGATCCAGAGGTTGTTTGGAAGATATTACAATGGTATTCCTACGCAGAGAGTTCATGTGGTGCCACGAACACTAGATTCTTATAAGTTTGCATTAAGGAGGCTGTAGGAAATGGTCCAAAACCATTAACAGTACCTTTGCAGGTGTTAGTACGAGAAACATGAAAGATGTCAAAATAGCAGCTCAGTCATATAAAGTCCTCTTAAGTTCTGTGACCCGTTTAAAACAATCCGACTCAGTGTGTCTCATGTCTGTCCTCTCACAGTGCAGGTTCCACTAAACAACCTTTAACTTTACACTTCTTTTATCCTCCAGATCACCTGCTCTCTCACCTGTCTGAGGGCTCTGACTGGCTTCCGCCGCCGCCGCCAGCAGACAGAGAAGAGCAGCGTACGTGGAGGAAAACATGATGAGCTGCAGGTGTCTTAGCTGCAGGGATCAACAAGCTCACCTATAAAAAAAAAACCGCATCAGTGCAGGATGTCAATAACAATAAAAAAAATACAATAAGATACAGCAGAACATTAAAAATATGCTGCAGAAATATTAACTTTATTTTAAAACATTATTTACTACTTAATGTCAATGTCTCTGTAAAAATACTTCCAGGTCTTTGACAGGTTTATTACAAGTCTCCCTGAAGACAAACTTCAACATCTTAAATGGAGGATCATTTCATGAGATACACTGGACACTAAATGTCCCTTCTGTAGTTGATGGACTAATTTGTGTCTATTAAACTTTGATTTGGTCTGAACTAGAATGAAACAATATTATTGAAAACAGATTCAATTTGCATGGTTATAAAATACTTTTTATGATGTTTCTCGTGACAAATAAAAAATGTTTGGTTTTTAAAGTCAGTGTCAAGATCAACAATTAGGATTTAGCTTGTGATTGTTGATGTTGTAGAAATAAAAGTATGGCAAAAAGAAATGTCACCATTTTACAGTAAATGTAACCAACCATTCATCTCTGTAAAGCTGAATAATGTGATCAAACATCCAACTGTCCCGATTGTGTTTTATAGGCCTTATTTATCACGTTATAATAAAACGCACATCCATCCCTTCGAATAAAGTGAACAGTCATTTTGCCAGAAAACATCGTTGTCTCGTTCCGCCTTATTGGACCTCGAGTAACTAAAACTGATATAATAGAACAGAATTTCATTGTTTAGAAACACACTTCGCCTCTGCGAGCTGCTCGTTAATAAATAACATCTTCGCCATTTGTTTCCAGGGCGGGTCACTTCCCAACAGGCCGGAGAGCGTCTGTGACGTTACGAACAACGAGGACAAGAACCAGAGATGCTCGGTACTTACCGTGAGGGTCCGAACCACGGTACCGGTCCGGCTTGCTCCTTCTGTCTGCTACACCGAGCTCCTGGACAGAGTAAGCCCCTCACAATCCGAACTGACGGTTCTGATCTGGGTCGGCGGCAGCAGCAACCCCCTCAGTGTTTACGGTTCGTGGTGAGTGTAATGACTCTAACCTGACAGCAGAGGGCGCTGTTAAACAGAGCAGTGCTACATCTCTGTGGGGTTTTAAAGAGTCAGAAAATAATTTACAATCTATTTTTTTAAAGATGACTGCGAGGAAATTAAATGTTCTCACTGCTCATTTTTTTATGTATTAGTTACATTTTTTACATATTTTAGGTTTTAAAGGTGGGATATGGAATATTTTCATAAAAAAGCAATATTTTTAACAAAATAATGCTTCCACTGGGTGTTTAGAGGGCTGTAGAATGAAAAGACAGCATTTCCTTAAAAAATTATACTCTAAGTAAAATATAAAATATTAATTTTGACAGGCACGACGTTGGCATTTTGTTTACATCTACCAGCCAATAACTGGCAGAGCAGCGGGCACCATTTTGGGTTGCCTAATACCGTAAATAGTCCGGCACAGCGAGGCTGGTGCTGTGGAGTCTGCAGGTCAAGCAGCTGGAAACCCCGGGGATATGTGGTGATTATATACCTTATTTGCTTGTCGTATGGGGTTTCCCCAGGTTCTGTGTGGAAACGTTTTTATTAGCAGCTAGCTAACACGTAGCTGCAGCAGGTCGCTGAAGTGGGGCAACTCAGGGCTCAGCATTCGACTTGAGGACACACCACGAAGGATTTTTTTTTGCTGCTTGTATAAGTGCAGGATGGTGCGTGAGGAGGACAGAAGATCTGCAGAAAGTTTTGGTTTGCTCTAGAAGAGCCGCGGGAAAACTATGAACTCTTTGCCACGGACTGAATCGATGACTGAGCTACAAACAGGTAGGGAGGAGCTGCTTTTATCAGAGTCAATGTGATTAGCGGGGCTGGAGAGCATGATTAGTGAGCTGAACTTATGATATTTTATTGTCCTGCTCAGATCAGGGATCAGAGTGGGTTTGGTGAGGAATATTGGTCGACCTCATCGGAGTGCACGCGGGGGGTTTAACGAGCCTGGCACCCAGATGGCTGAAGGCTTTGTGCTGTGTTACGATGTTCATATTCCATATCCCATCTTTAATGCTTCGCCATAATTTATGAAATATTTTAAAAATAAATAAATCCAGTGGCGGCTGGCCAATAGAGGGCGCTAAGGTGCTGCCCTCCCTATCAAAAACATAACGTGTCAACAAATAAGAAACATATTTTTTTTTATAAAAATTACATGTATTTAGTGTTAAAAACAATCATATGTATATTTATATACTGAGAAGATTGTATAAATGATTTCTGAAAGACAGAAATTGCTTTGTAAAATATGATTTCCTCCTGCTTCTCCTCTTCTCATATGTCTTGTTCAGCTCGGGGATGCTGGAGAAAGCGCCCTCAGGAGGTGGGCTCTTAGTTCGAATTAGCGAATAGCAGATCTGCATTGCCAAATGGAAGAACATCATTTAGCTAATAAACGCAGACAAAATAACTTAACAAAGGGCGATTTTTGAAGCGCCCCAAACCACGTTAAAGTACCGTGAGATTATCTGCTATCAAACAGCCAGTAAGTGAGAAAGGAAAGCAGTGAGAGGCTTCTCTCTGAGCTAGTTGGATGTAGCTATGCTTTTCCGTGTTTTCCGTGATTACTTTTAAAACAAGCGCAACTGATCCTGGATGGTTACAGGAGTGAGGAGGGATATGAAACAGTTGTCTAAAAAATAAGGACGCAAGGAACACCAGGAGACACGTGATAATCAAAGTAAGAACAATGTTTTCTTTTTCTTTTTGTTTTCTGGTATAATAAAACGGAACAGAAAGGAAACTTGCTAAACCCAGTGATAGATAGGTCTGTAAAGATAAAAAAAAGTTGTCGGGAAGGTTAAAATTATGATAGATGGTGTTATGATCCATTTATCAACAATATTTGTCTTACAATCTTGAAACATGATTTTGTCAAACACAAAAATTCAAAATGTTAATTGTTTTCACTTAAATTAAATCATATTGATGCCAAAAAAAGCCTTTAAAATCTCCAGAAATGTTTTCCAGGTGTGTGACACCATCCTGCTGCACATTGAGGAGTGTTTTGTCTTCACTCAGCATCTCGTCAGTGTGACCTGCTGCATGGAGAACTGTTTCTACAGCATAGTGGGAGGTTTCCTGAGACACACTGGACACAACTGTGGAGGTTTATCCAGTGCTGGACAATTAAAATGACCAAACATATTTAATGTTTATATTGTGTTAAATATTAATTAAAATACAACATTTAATGTTAATACACAGAATTTGCCTGCTTGGCTGACTAGATTAACCTGTTCTGGTGATTATTTTATTTATTTATTTATTTTTTGTTCATTACAACTTTTTTTTGAGTCAGCGGACATGGCAAAGGAGGGAGGAAATTAGAGAAAAAAGAAAAAGAAAGAAGAGGAAAAATAAATAAGAAGAGGTAGAAGAGAAGTTGGGAGAGAAAGAAATCTGCTTCAACACCTGCTGAGAGACAAAAACAAGAGCAGAGACACCACAGCATTGACCAACATCTATATTTAAACACTGATAATATCATCGTGGGCACAAACAAATAATGATACTGCTTAACACACAACATCCCCAGTGGCAGTTGCAGCCCAAGTCCATGAGTGTCTGTGAATATCTGTGTGCACACCTGTGTGCATGAACGCGCCATTGACCATAAGGTTTCTCCATAAAATTGTTTGACAGTGGGTGTGGAAAGCCCTGGCCCCGGCCGTTAGACCTCAAAGCAGACCACAGGGCTGACCCAAACCCGACGAGTCCAGGTCCCAACCCCAGAGCGGCAGAGCCTGGGCAGGCCACCGCAGGAGAAACCAAAGCCCCCTCCCAGACAAGACCATAAGTAACCTCCAGCGCAGTCACCCTACAACCGCAGTACAGGAGCCCTATGGAGTCATGGCGCGATTCCACAGGCCCCGCTGGCAGCCAGCCACCCCCAAGCACCCCAGGACACGGATCCAAGGCCCGAGACCCAAGGGCAGCCCCTCCCGAAGAGGGTATTGGACGGAGCCAGGAAGCACCAAGCCGCCGGGGGCAGGCCCGCACACACCCCAAGCACCCAGCCCCAAACTCTAGAAACCCCCAGTGTGCAGGCTGGTGGGGGAACCAGTAAGCAGTGGGGAGCTAGGTGGGGGGAGACAGGCCCTCATAAAGTGGTATAAGATATTGCTAGGCCGAGGGGGAGTCCAAGATCCACCCTGACACATAGACAAAGACAGACATACATACACAAACAGTCATACACATACACAAGCATACCTTCCTACCCTCACGCACACATAACCAAACTCTATCATACACACCAACGTGAACAGAAACCAAAATAGACACCACAGACATACTTACACTCCCCTTACACACGCTACACTCCCGGGATCTAGGTACCAGTACCCCCAAGGTGGCAACTGATCTCAGACCCAGGAGTTGATCCCTTCCCCTCTGAGGCACAGCAAAGCAGACCACCAGGAACACCGAAGTCACAGACCACCGCTACCCACTCCTGACCCTGGCTAGATGGCCAGGTCCTCCCCCGTCCCCCAGCCCCTGACCGCAGGCAGAGAACAGAGATGTAAAAAGACCCTGAGCCTCACTCCCCCCCTCTGATGAGTTGGTAGTGTTAGATGTTCTAGCGTGCATTTAAAACAGAGGTCTAGGGTCCAGCCCACCCTCAAGAGTCCTACGTGTGTGTAATGTGAATATGTATATGGAGAGAGTGTCTAAGCTGTGGGTTAAAATTGGGATGCAGTCTGCCACCAGGGCGGAGAGAACCTGCATCCCAAGGCCCTATGTTGCGGCGGGGATTGTGCGATGGAGCGGGAGGAGGAAAGCCGAACGGGATGGGGAGGAAAGGACTGGAAGGGGGATTCACTCCCAGGAAGCCAGCTCCCCTACTGGTCCCCATAAGCAACCCCGTTCCCCGCTGCCCACCAAGGGCAGGGGGACCCAGCAGCGGCTACTTCCGCGACCAACGGCGCCCAAGGCAAGCCGCCCAGCACCTCCCCAAAAAGAGAACCAAAACCCTCCCTAGCTTCCATTCAGCACTTATACTATAAAGAGACAGTAGACACCCAGGATGACATCCTCTCGAGCTATTCAGTTCATACAAAAAAGGAAACATTAAATATCACTGCTAAAATTTCTCCTAGCAGTGATCAGGACAGACTATTCAATATGTGTGTGCACATGATCAAACAGTGAGGCAGCCTGCAGTCATCGATAAGAAAAGCCTAACTGCAAACAAATACACAAGAGCACAGAAAAACAACAAACAGGCAGACCACAGACTGGAGCTCTTTACAAATCAGATAAACAGATGAGAGGAAATCTAAGTGGGCACAAGGATCAGATGGAAACGGTTACAGCTCCAGCAAAATAACAAGAAGAACACAGAACTTTGAATTTAGTTCTTTCATAAGAAGTTATGAGGCACCATTTAGAGTTACTGCATATTTAATATTATCTGATCAGTGATTCTTGTCTACAATGATCAAACACATGAAATGTTAAGTGCTGCTGAAACTAGGCCACAAAGAGTTGCATTTTACAGAACTAAAGTCCCATCTCAGTGGTCATACTTTAATAAGACTGTTTGTGAGAGCAATGCAATTTACACACAGGGCCGTGGGGGTTTTAGTCTCAGCTGCAGCTGTGTTAAATGTCTCTATTTCCCAAGTCTCATAACAGAAGTATAATAAGTGCCTGTTCAGACCACGTCCCTAGTGCAGGATGGGGATAGGAGCTGAAGTGGACAGCCCAGAGAGACAGAACCAGTATGGAGAACCTGTTCGGGCATGAGGAGCCAACGATAGATGTGTAAACGGGATTGAGATTGAGATCCTTTCCCTTAGGGTTTAAACGTAACCCCATGTGTTATCTGAGTAGATGCATTTATGTTACACACATAATAAAAAAAACATTGTTTATATTTATTGGTGCTTCTGCACAGGAGAAGCATGCAGTTTTGTTCTGTACTGTGTATGATCTGGTTTGCAACCAGTCGAGCTGGAAAGCATGCCCAATCATCCATCCTCCTTGCCTTTATGTTTTATTCAACGTGCCCCTCTCATATTGTCTCTCTCTCATTCTTGTGCCCATTTCTTCCCACTCCTCTCATTATTATTTGAGTGCCAGCTTTAAATTGGTGGGAAGCACTGCTCAGCCTCACTGACCTGCTTCTCTCTCTCTGCTAAAGCCCATCATCTAATTTTTACAGGAACACAAAACAAACACCTCGGGCATTACATAAGCGACATCAGTAATTAATGTCACCTGATGCTTGACAAGATTCCGATAAAATGAATGGGCTGGAAAGAAAATCTCCATAGACTTTTTACACGTTTGGGTCTGCGTTATTCTTGCTAGATGTTCCTTGATTCTCATCACTGGTTTCAGAGTGAAATGTTTTAACAGATTTCTGCAGACCTTCATGGTTTTGATGCATGACCAGGGACCAAAGGTTCCATTAGGTTAAGAACTGTTTGAAGTCCCCAGACAACATGTGTAATAATGATGTAATGGGTAAATAACATGGACGGACACACAGTAATGATCTGTAAAGACTTGTCCTACTACTGACCCCAAAGAAATACCTCATCGCAGAAAACAAAGTGTTCAGGAGGTACTGTGGTACTAGATCCATAGACTCCTCCAGAAGGAAAATATTACATAAATAAGTTCTATGCTGACAGTTCAAAAAACACTCCATGCACACCACAGTATTGCACGACGATTATGAGGGCTACTGATGATCCTGAATATTCATCATAGGCCAGTGTGACTCATTATCCCATCTAGATGGTGCATAAGGAAAGCTGGAGAGTGAAGAATCTGGGCTCTATGAAGTCATGTTTTGGTTTTACCTCTATTTAATTTTTCTTCCTTTCCTTTCAGTTGCTCCATGCTCTCCTCCCCTTCCCTGCTTGGTGTTTTCTTCCTCTTTTCCTTTGTAGGTTGCCAGTAGTCAGGTTCAGTTTAGTGCCTCCACCTTTGGGCGGAGACAAGTAATGTCACGTTTATTTATAGAGCACTTTAACATACAGCCTGACAGCTGACCAAGGTGCTGTATAAATAAACGTGACTTGACTTGAAACGGCTAGTGTCCAATCACACATCATAGCAACCGTAACTATACGAGTAGCTCCGGCAAACACTGAGTCCAAGCAGGACAGTCCCACGTTATTTGTAAATTGGGCACTGGATATCTTGATAGATTATCTGGAGTAGTTGTGTTCTTTTCATTCCCAAAGCTGAAAACACAACGTGAGAGGTGCCTACAATGGATAAGACAGTGTGGACGGCCCCACTCCCAGTTAAATGTATTGGGACATTACGAAGCATAAATACGTCTTCTCAAAGGTAAGGCTAACAGCTAACTACTTACTATGTTGTCTAGATCTACTAACTAGAGGCAAGAACACTCAACTCAATTTAGTTCTGGTAGCCAGCGGGCATGGAGGGATAACGATATGATTACCATGGAATCACCGTTGATCCCGACATTCTGTCCATGCCTGCTGATCACCCGGAGATTTTCCAGTGTCCTAACTGCCGAACTGGCTCGCTTGCGATTGGGCCGACAGTCACATTTCTGTGGCAATATGAACGACCTTGCAAAAAGATTGGATCTCACAAAAAATCGGAATTAAGCATTAAGACCTGCAGTCTGAACGTACTCTTACTCTGTGCTGGAAATGTGAAAACTCTTAACATTCAGACGTCCCGCTGGTCCCGGTACACACTACTTTACAGCCATGTGCGCGTCCCGAACGTCATGCACATCAACAATCTATATGTTATATGAAAGCTCTGATTCTCCTATTTCCAATAGTATAACCTATTTTGACATGCAACAACCACAGCATTGATAATAAAGCCTTTTTACAGAAAACCTTAAGAGTTAGCTTTTCCTACCTTTAACAGCTTTCTACATTGTACAAAAGCCATAATTTCCAGCAAGATGTTGGTCTCATTTTGTCCATTACAGTTCCAGAGATTACAGTGTTTCCCCTACATAGGCATTACTGTGGCGCTGCACCTTGGCTGAAATTCCAGCGGCCGCAAAATGCTGAGATTTTTTTTGCTGCTTCCAAAAGCAGCAGCATAAGGATCTCTCTTGTTGCATGTGAACATGAAGGGCATTAGAAGAAATTGTTGCATTACATTTATTTGTTTATGATTATGTACATATAATAATATAAATGTCAGGAGTCTGGAGTGAGCATGTGTTTTTTGTTTTGGTCTATTTTATATCTTCCTCCTTTCAGTTTTCTCCTAGCTCTCGCCCCCTCCCTTCTGGTATTTCTCTTCCTACTGCTTTGCTTTCCCTCAGGTCACCAGGTGGCGGGCATCAAGGACTGATTACTTGGACTGCCACCAGGCACAGCTGTTGCAACCATCTACACCTCTTTGGACTGCTTAACAGACAGGGCTTGGCCACAACTCGATGCCAGACTGTAGATTCATCTTGGGTATCTGTGCCGTCATAGTAGCGTTCTTCATAGTGTTATTTAACTTCAAGTATGTTTTTCCTTCACCTCGAAGATTCTTGTGCTTTTGGATTTACTAAGCTTCACGTCACTGTCACTTTGGATTATCTTGACCTGTGCCTACCTGAACCATCTGCATTCTCATCATCACTTCTGGATTCTATACTGTCACAAGCCCTGCCCGCTCATTCCTCATCTGGCCCGCCACCGGACCTCAAGTTCCCCTGTGCTCCTTGGTTTTTCTCGCTCCGCTCCTCCCTCAATACAGTTCTTGATTCTGGATCACATAAGCCCCACTCATCCTGCGTTATCTCCCTCAACAGTTCATCACTTATCCTAACCTGTTTCTACCCAGATTATCGTCATTGCACATTCACTGTCATTGTTTTGTACCCCCTTCCCTGGAAATAAACCCTTTTTTTTCAAAACGCATTGCTTGTCTGGGTTTCAGCATCTGAATCTGGCCTCTAGTAAATCATGACAATAAAATGGTAAATAGCATATACTTCTGTAGCGCATTTCTTAAGTCCAACGGCTCCCAAGGCACTTTACTCTACAGTAAGTCATTCACACACACTTACGCGTTTAGTAAAGTAAACAAAGAAATAATGTCCTGTATTTGTATAGCGCTTTTCTAGTCATTCAGACCACTCAAAGCGCTTTCACACTACAAGGTTTTACATTCACCCATTCACACAACCCAATATGTAAACCGGGGGGAGAGGGTAGGGGCTAACACTCACACAACCCGATACGCAGATCGGGGGCAACATGGGGTTCAGTGTCTTGCCCAAGGACACTTTGACATGTGGCAGTGGAAGCTGGGATCGATCCACCAACCTTCAAATTGGAGGACGACCGCTCTAACCACTGAGCCACAGCCGCCCAAATAATAAACGAAGAGCTTTGGGTTGATGTGTTGGCGCAGGATATGAACACGTGCAGCTGCGACTGGTCCTAGTGTGACTTGGTGCATTCCGTTCTAACTCTGGTTATTATGTCAAGCCACCTTTCAATACATTTTTCCTGCAGGCAAAATTCTTGGACTTTTTATAATTTGCTGGGTTTGCTTTTGTATTTCTTATTTTTCAATGTGGTAACAATTCCTCATGTTCATCAATTTTAAATAGAAGTTTCTCAGCCTGTTCTTCTGTTATTCCTTCCTCCACCTTTCCCTGTCTATCCTTACAAATATTTACAATTGCCTTTTGGCACCGTGAACACTCCTTCTGTAGCTCAGAAACTTCATTTTGAAGCTCAGCCTTTGACCTTTCCAACTGCTTTATTTTAATTCTTGCACCATTCTCCTCTTTGCTGATTCAGTTTATCTTTTTTAATTTGTGTTTTTTTATGTCTTCTAGCCTTGTCATTAATTTTTGACAGTTCGTCATATCTGCATTCAAGCTCAGAATTCCCTTCTTCCAACTCACTAATAAAGCTTTTTATTTCCTCATGCTTTTTTAGGGCACAATCAACTCTCTCTTCTAACTGCATCAGTTCCAAAGCACTTATTTCTTTGGATAAGGATTGGACTTTGGCTCTGATGGAAGCTAGCTGGCCCCTGGAAATGGAAGATTCTCCTTTATCCCATTTGCGTTCTAAAATTAGGAGTTTTGTCTTTATTGTATCTCTTTCTTCATTTAGAGCAAAAATCTGTTCCTGAAGAGACTGTTTTTTATGAACCAGTTTATTGGTATCAAGATCAGGTTCTCTCCTAATAACAGGCTTTTGTTTTATCTTTAAATGTGATGCATTATTAAGCTGTTCAGTCTCTACAGTTATGTCTTCATATATTGTTTTGTTCTGCTCCCATTTACAAGTTCTAGCACTTCTCAAGTCTTGGGGATCCTCTGCTTGCTCTTGTTTCTGACCTGATATTTCTATAACATTCTCATTTTCTTTCATGAGATTCTTTATCGTCATTTCAAGATAATGAATCGCTCCCATCATGGCATCTTTGTGAAATTCTTTCACTTTCATTTTATCTTTCATCCCCTTAAACTCTCTCATGGCTAGATGCACAGCATAAACACCAGTTTTATAGCTGCTGAGTTTGATTGACGCCTCAGTAAGTAACTTTTCCCTATGTTCGGCACAAGTTTTGATGAATTTTAGCTCCTGTTCTGCTGCTTCTGCTCTGGTCTCTGCAGCTCTTACCTTGACCTTCAATAAATTTAGTTCTTTCGTAAGTGCCGATGTAACCCTGTCAGTCACTGAAGTCTTATATATCTCTTCAACAAGCAGGGCATTTTGCTTAATTTCCTCTGTATACTGATTTACTTTTTCACGTAACATACTTATTTTTTCATCTCGATCTTCAATGGCCTCCCTCATGAGAGGAATGTGGGTGACTGAATAAAGCTCATCCTGTAGATTGAAGAGCAAGCGATCCTTCTCTGTAGAAACTTTGTTCCACTCCATAGTTTTGTTTAAGAATTCATCTGCCATCATGTCAATTTTATTTTGTAAAACCATTGCCCTAAACTCTGCTTGTTCCTTCTCATGCTTTAAGAAGTCCATCTTCCTATCGGATTCATTTAAAGCCTTCACAGTTCGTTTGTGGATTACTGTCATTTTTTCCATTTCTTCTGTAGACTTTTCAAGACTAGTTCTGAAATTTCTAGTCACTCTGTGTAGCTCCTCATTTTCATTGTTCAGGTTCAGAATTTGGTCTCTACATTCGTTAATCTCTTTGGTGGAATGTGTGAGCTGTTTTTGCAATTCCTTATGGCTTTTCTTAGATGCCGTTGAGATTTCCTTAAGTAAATGATTAACTTGGTTTTGAAGCTCTTTATTTTTCATTTTATACTCCTGACAAGAATTGTCCAATATAGAGACCTGTTCCTCCATTAGCTTCATGCCATCAGTTAAACTTTGGGAGCTACGTTTTTCTTTTCGAATGGTTTCGTTTGCTTCAGTCAGTTCTTCGTTTATTTCTTTGACCTCATTCATGAGACGGTCAATTTCTGCATCCTTTGAGGAAAAATGGTTTAGTTGTTCCTCCACCATTGTTACTTTTGTGAGTTCTCGCTCAGTTTGACTTTTCTCTTCACGTGTCTTCTCTAAACAGTCAAAGGTACGATCAAGTTCACTTTCTTTAAGGATTAACAGCCCCTGAAATACTGCAAGTAATTGAATAATGTCTGTTGGTGATTTAATGGCCATGTCACTCCATGTTTTCTTGAAAATAAACATGTCATAAATATCCTCTATTTCATCTGTGTCCAAATTTTTGAGTTTTTTTGGGTTCAGTTTGGAGACCCTATCCCAATTAAATATTTCAGACATTATAGTTTAATTAAATTACCCAATAAAAAATACTATGTCGTAAATGAAAAAAAACTGATTGAAAAGTCAAATGGTATTTGTAAATGTACTTACATATAAGACACCTACCTATGTACCGCTTGATTCAGCTCACCACAATGGCCTGACATCAAAGCTTTGATGACATCAAAGCTCAAAGCTTTGATGTCAGGCTCCGCCCACCAAGCAATGATTAGGTTCTATAGGTACTAGGCAAAGAACAAAATTAGGTTCCAAAATAGAATGTGAAAAGAAGAAAAAAAAAAAAACATATATTTTAGGGATGTAACGGTACACAAAAATCACGGTTCGGTACGTATCTCGGTTTTGAGGTCATTGAAACCATAATTGCTTTTTTTAATTTTCAACTTTTGTAAACAATGGTTTTTATATTTTCTTATAAGAATGAAACATTAAAAAATAAGAAAACATAAAAATACAAATAAAAAATTGAATACAGCTTAACTTACCAAACAGGAGAACTTATAGATAAAGGAGGGTGTTCAAGCTCCGGCTTGTTTACATTAGCCATGACGTCTGCTAGAGTAAAAAAAAACCTCACGCGGGACTCCGGTGCTGACAACAAATTTCCAGTCCGCCACTGAAGATGCTCCACGTGCAAAACAAGCCTGTTAACTAGTTGTAATTGGATCAGTGAACATCTGTGTCATACCAACAACCCAGTACCGCAACGGTTCGTATGAATGCATGTTCTGTTACACCCCTCTGCTCATGTATTTACTTCAATGTGTTTGTTTAGCACCGCTATGCATCACGCAATACAGCGTCCGTACGGAAACTCACCTGGAAACTACGGCTGTGTCCAAATTCAGGGTCTGCATACTTCGAAGGACCCAGGCTGTGTCCAAATTCAGGGTCTGCATACTTCGAAGGACCCAGTCTACCTGGTCAACGTGGGCCGCGTTCTTCTTCGACCGGGTAGACCGGATGTTAACGGCTGTGAATTGGGACAGGTCTAGCCTTCAGATGAACTCCCGCCCTCACCCCCGCAAATGTGCTGTCACCTAGCAACCATGACGACTCTGGCCTGAACAGTTAGAACTGCTTAAAAATGTTTGAAGAAACGGTCTTTAGTTGGTTAATCCCACAATAAATATTTGTACTGTTATTTTGTTTTTCTTTTTTATGAGAAAATTAGGCTCTTCTAACTTCTGTATTTTTATTATTTCATGTTTACCTTGAATATTTGTTCATAGCTCAAAAATTAATGTAGCAGGTTTATATATGTTTAACAAAAAGTTGTAAATATAGGTGTTAAAGTGATTTTACTCATTAATTTTTGATAATGTAAACATTGTCTTCTTTTGGCCCGAGAAGATATAAAACTCCGGTCACAATAAAAAAAAAATTTTTTTTAAATGAACGGAGCTGGTTACGGGACCTGCCATACGAGCCGAGACCACAATACAAGCACTTTTACCGTAACATTTCAGACTAAAATAACTTTCAAATAGTTTATGTAAATGACCAAAGCCCTAGATCTAACAGTTTTAAGCATGTAAATCCAATCATCTCCGGCTGTAGCTCTCGCTTAACCGTACGCCATTACTCATAAAAAAAAATCTCCCGTTTGACCCGCAATGCATGCTGGGATATGTCGGCTGGCAAAGGATACACTGTACCCAGCCTTCAAATCAGGGGGAAAAAAAGGCTGGATTCGTCGGCCGCATTCGAAGGAGTCTTCGAATTGGGACAGGCCTAGTTGTGGCGCCGTGATGTAAACAGCCGACGAATCCAGCCTTCGAAGTAGTATGCAGACCCTGAATTTGGACACAGCCTACTTCCGCTGTGCTTAATATCACACTAAAAATAAATGTATGAAAAAAAAATAAACCAAAACGGTACGCAAGTGGACCGAACCGAACGGTTCAATAGATTCCCGTGAACCGTTACACCCCTATATGTAAACGCATTGCTTGTCTGGGTTTCAGCATCTGAGTCTGGCCTCTAGTAAATCACAGGGCTGCCAACTCTCGCGCATTGAGCGTGAGACACACGCGTTTGACTGTCTTCATATGCTCTCACACCACACATCCATTTTCTCACGCTGATAAAAAAAAAAACATTGCACTACACACTCCCATACAGTTGGTTGGCGCGCCTTTCCAAACTCGCTTGCTAAAGAGGAAGTTTATAAACCGGAAAAACAACCGGTGTCGCTGTATCAGCTGACAACGGGGCTCCATCTTGTCCACAAAACATCTTTGTTGTACCGCATCACGTGTCCTCATTTGACTAATCATGGTCATGGAAACAGCAGCTCACCTTTAGCCACCTGGATAACGGCTGCCAGCCCAGACCGTCATCTTTACTGCTTTTTGAATGATTGTATCTATTGTTTTGAGGTAAGTGATATATGTCAACAGTTTAATATGTGATATCATGTGACTTATGTGTCCGATCTGTATTATAGGCTATTAACGCCGGTTGTCCCCGGTGTGCGCCTCAACACTAGAGTCCTGCTTCGAGGAACTTTTTTTTAATCTCGTTCCTCCGAATTTATAACAATTATCTCAGCCCCTTCTCATTGTCCCTCTCTTTCAATCCCGCCTCCTCGTAGCTTTATAAAGCCAAATAAAAATGGAGTTATATTCACCCTTTTATTATAGAAAAAGAATGAATAAAACTGCATCTAAAAAAATCTGTGGTTTGAATTACAATATTTACCAAGACAGCAAACTGACTGCAGTTATAGGAATATATCTTTATATATCAGTTATAGGAATATATCTTTCATCCCCTTAAACTCTCTCATGGCTAGATGCACAGCATAAACACCAGTTTTATAGCTGCTGAGTTTGATTGACGCCTCAGTAAGTAACTTTTCCCTATGTTCGGCACAAGTTTTGATGAATTTTAGCTCCTGTTCTGCTGCTTCTGCTCTGGTCTCTGCAGCTCTTACCTTGACCTTCAATAAATTTAGTTCTTTCGTAAGTGCCGATGTAACCCGGTCAGTCACTGAAGTCTTATATATCTCTTCAACAAGCAGGGCATTTTGCTTAATTTCCTCTGTATACTGATTTACTTTTTCACATAACATACTTATTTTTTCATCTCGATCTTCAATGGCCTCCCTCATGAGAGGAATGTGGGTGACTGAATAAAGCTCATCCTGTAGATTGAAGAGCAAGCGATCCTTCTCTGTAGAAACTTTGTTCCACTCCATAGTTTTGTCTAAGAATTCATCTGCCATCATGTCAATTTTATTTTGTAAAACCATTGCCCTAAACTCTGCTTGTTCCTTCTCATGCTTTAAGAAGTCCATCTTCCTATCGGATTCATTTAAAGCCTTCACAGTTCGTTTGTGGATTACTGTCATTTTTTCCATTTCTTCTGTAGACTTTTCAAGACTAGTTCTGAAATTTCTAGTCACTCTGTGTAGCTCCTCATTTTCATTGTTCAGGTTCAGAATTTGGTCTCTACATTCGTTAATCTCTTTGGTGGAATGTGTGAGCGGTTTTTGCAATTCCTTATGGCTTTTCTTAGATACCGTTGACGTTTCCTTAAGTAAATGATTAACTTGGTTTTGAAGCTCTTTATTTTTCATTTTATACTCCTGACAAGAATTGTCCAATATAGAGACCTGTTCCTCCATTAGCTTCATGCCATCAGTTAAACTTTGGGAGCTACGTTTTTCTTTTCGAATGGTTTCGTTTGCTTCAGTCAGTTCTTCGTTTATTTCTTTGACCTCATTCATGAGACGGTCAATTTCTGCATCCTTTGAGGAAAAATGGTTTAGTTGTTCCTCCACCATTGTTACTTTTGTGAGTTCTCGCTCAGTTTGACTTTTCTCTTCACGTGTCTTCTCTAAACAGTCAAAGGTACGATCAAGTTCACTTTCTTTAAGGATTAACAGCCCCTGAAATACTGCAAGTAATTGAATAATGTCTGTTGGTGATTTAATGGCCATGTCACTCCATGTTTTCTTGAAAATAAACATGTCATAAATATCCTCTATTTCATCTGTGTCCAGATTTGAGTTTTTTTGGGTTCAGTTTGGAGACCCTATCCCAATTAAATATTTCAGACATTATAGTTTAATTAAATTACTCACTAAAAAAAAAAAATACTATGTCGTAAATGAAAAAAACTGATTGAAAAGTCAAAAGGTATTTGTTAATGTATTTACATATAAGACACCTACCTATGTACCGCTTGATTCAGCTCACCACAATGGCAGGCTCCGCCCACCAAGCAATGATTAGGTTCTATAGGTACTAGGCAACAAAATTAGGTTCTAAAATAGAATGTTAAAAGAAAAAAATTATATAGTTTGAATATATGAAATGTGGTCTCAAGGGTATTGTAGTAAATTGTCAGAACGTTGTGTTTCTTGCTCAAATCAAGCTTTTATGCAACAAAAGCATTTTTACAATTTTCTCTTTTTTACCCTATTTTTCTTTTTACCTGATCCCTCTTTGTCATGTTTTAAAGGTTTGTTCAAACTCCAAGTTTACCCAGACTCCAAACACACACACACAGGACCAGGGAATCAGATGCAGGGATTTTAATATTTACAGTGCTGAATAAAATGTTCAACAGTTCGAAATGTGCAAAGCTGCTGGCGGGGAAAGCTGGAACAGGTACCGGGCTCGGGTGGAGTCCTGGCAGTGGATGAGAGACAGGTTAGACACAGCTCCTTCCAGAGTAGATATGAAGAGCTGCGGTGTGCTCGGAGTGTGCTCAATGAACTCACGGATGGAACGGTGCTGGAGAGGTAGAGGAAGGGTCCAGGGAACCAGCAGCGGTGGTGGTGATCCGGAGGCAGAGAGTGTGAGAATAGGTCCAGGGTGAGTAGGTGAATCCACGGAAGACGTTGAGGCAGGGGTGACAGCAGACGGCTGTTCCGGGGCAGGTGTGGATTCCAGAGGGGACCAGAGACAGACAGGAGAGATGGTCGTGGAACGCACGACCTCAGGAACCCGTGACAAAAGAGTCCTCCTGACGGCGCGGCAGACGGCCAGCGCAGAGGCACTCAGACCTGGAGGAGCGCTCCAGGCAACGGGACTAAGAGAGGGGAAGGAGAAGGCAGGTTAGATCGCTAACACTTTAACCGCTGTCAAAATCACACGCTCAGGCCACACGTTACCACATAAATGTTGTGGAAACAAACTGGTGTCTGTCGCCGTTCCTCCTCTGCTTAAACGAGCCACACCTGCAGTCAATCATCAGCTGCTGCCACGCCCTGCAATGACAATTAGTCCAAACACAAACACCACACACCAGCTGCTGAGATCCTGACACTTTTAAGAAAGTTTCTCAAAAATGACATGTCTGTAAGGCTTATGTAATGTCAGTGTACTTTTTGGTATTTAAAATTCGTTTTAGAAGTAAAATCCCAAAATTAAAGGAATTTTTGTACTTTGATTTTTCATTAAATAATAAAGTGAGAGAAAATAATGCATTATTTAATTCCTCAGTTAAAAACAACTGTCATAAAATTAAAATGAAACATACTTTTATGAATACATTTATAATTTGAATAAGGAAAATGCTCAAACACAATTAAAAAGGCGCATTTTTGTTATCAGAAACCGGTAGTACTTCTTTTTCAGCATGATCTTTGATAATATGTGCATACAAGATTGACCAAATATTTTAGGCAGCTAACATATTCTCTTCCCCCCTGTAACTTGGACAGAAAGACACCAAATGTCTCCATATTCTTTGGACCGATGGTCCTTGATGAGAGAATAAACCATGGTACAGGGGATATGATTTTTTCAAGCAGTTGAAAAAGAGACTTAATGTCTCCAATTTTACAACATAATTTTAATGATCTGAGAATAAACAATCAAAAAGATGATTAGTTAATCTGTCCCATGTGGTATAAACAGGCTGCTAAAAAGATTCTTCTTAATTTTTTTTAAAGAGAGAAAATATGTTTTCATACGTTACCGCTGTGGCAGATGTATTGTTCATGTATACTCATATAAGTTTCAAGTTTATTTATTTATAAAGCGCCAGTTCATGACAAAGTCATTTCAAGGCACTTCACAGAAAAATCAACCAATTAATAATAAAACATTTTCTATCTAAGGAACCAACCGATTGGGCTGAATTGTTAGTTCAGCACAATCCCCCATCCTGAGCAAGCATGATTGGCAACATATACTCATAAAGACAGAAATTAACAACTTGAAATATTTTTAAATTTATTAACGTAGCGTGCTCCTGACACAGGGGGAACAGAATTTGCTGGTCTCATGAAGATTTTAGGCCACGATTGGCTGTGTTCGGAGCCCTATAAGGAGCTGGCTTTAGAGCAGGGGTCTCCAGCACTGGTCCCTACTGGAGCTACTGTCCAGCAGGTTTTAGTGGCATTCCTTCTCTAACACAACTGAATCGGATGACTGGATACCTGGTCTTTGCCAAACTTGATGGCAGCTAAAGAGGTCCTTCGATCATTTTATTCAGCTGGATTAGAACCAGGGTTGGAGTGTTTTATTGGAGTGTACAGCTTTGCTGTTTTTTGGCAGTTTGCAAACAATGTGTTACATTACCACCACCAACTGGCTTAAAGTGTGGACCAATTAATCCAAAAAACTCAAATTCTTTAAATTGTCTGGTTGCACTGACTGAATATAAATTTTCTATACTTATAAAATAGGACTGTACACACATCTTAAAATGTATGCATAGGTTTCTGATAATAAAAATGTCTGTTTATTTGGTTTTGAACGTTTACATTTTTATTATTCTAATTATCAATGAATCCATTAAAGCATGTTTCATTTTAATTTGATGACAGTTGTTTTTAACTAACTTTTTTATTTTCTCACCTTTTATTCTTTGATGAAAAATCTTTACTTCTAAAATGGAATTTGAAATACCAAAAAGTACACTGACCTTGTAACTACAAGGTCTATTTCATTACTTTTTTTCAAAGAGCGTATTGAAGGGAAACTTTGAGATTTGTCATCAGTATCAGTCTATGTGTTATTGTTAAGATGGAACATTGTAAAAAAAAATGCCATCACCTAAAAACATGTACTTTTAGAATGAATAACTCTTTGGACAAATGCAGCTTCAACCTCAAATCTTAATGAGATATAGTTGCACATCCGACTATATAAACACAATAATTTCTGGCATGTAAGTATTCACACCCCAGTGTGAATATTTACTTAAGATTTAAACAAAAAGATAATGTTGCAATTTTGCAGCAACTATCTTGTTTAAATTCAAAGTGATATAAAAAACATCCCACATTCTTTAATTAATGTGGCAGGAAAGGATTGCTTTTATATAAACTAGGAAGAAACTGAATACTTTAGCATTTAGAGCATTTAATTTATCATGTTAGGCCAAACACAGAGGGACAGAGTGAAACACAGCAGTTTGTTCACACTTTCCCTACTTAGCTATTGTAACTCACCGGCCACTTTATTAGGTACACTTGTCCAACTGCTCGTTAACACTTAATTTCTAATCAGCCAATCACATGGCGGCAACTCAGTGCATTTAGGCATGTACACATGGTCAAGACAATCTCCTGCAGTTCAAACCGAGCATCAGTATGAGGAAGAAAGGTGATTTGAGTGACTTTGAACGTGGCATGGTTGTTGGTGCCAGAATGGCTGGTCTGAGTATTTCAGAAACTGCTGATCTACTGGGATTTTCACGCACAACCATCTCTAGGGTTTACAGAGAATGGTTCGAAAAAGAAAAAATATCCAGTGAGCGGCAGTTCTGTGGGCGGAAATGCCTTGTTGATGCCAGAGGTCAGAGGAGAATGGCCAGACTGGTTCGAGCTGATAGAAAGGCAACAGTGACTCAAATAACCACTCGTTACAACCAAGGTAGGCAGAAGAGCATCTCTGAACGCACAGTACGTCGAACTTTGAGGCAGATGGGCTACAGCAGCAGAAGACCACGCCGGGTGCCACTCCTTTCAGCTAACAACAGGAAACTGAGGCTACAATTTGCACAAGCTCATCGAAATTGGACAATAGAAGATTGGTAAAACGTTGCCTGGTCTGATGAGTCTCGATTTCTGCTGCGACATTCGGATGGTAGGGTCAGAATTTGGCGTCAACAACATGAAAGCATGGATCCATCCTGCCTTGTATCAACGGTTCAGGCTGGTGGTGGTGGTGTAATGGTGTGGGGAATATTTTCTTGGCACTCTTTGGGCCCCTTGGTACCAATTGAGCATCGTTACAACGCCACAGCCTACCTGAGTATTGTTGCTGACCATGTCCATCCCTTTATGACCACAATGTACCCAACTTCTGATGGCTACTTTCAGCAGGATAATGCGCCATGTCATAAAGCTGGAATCATCTCGGACTGGTTTCTTGAACATGACAATGAGTTCACTGTACTCAAATGGCCTCCACAGTCACCAGATCTCAATCCAATAGAGCATCTTTGGGATGTGGTGGAACGGGAGATTCGCATCATGGATGTGCAGCCGACAAATCTGCGCCAACTGTGTGATGCCATCATGTCAATATGGACCAAACTCTCTGAGGAATGCTTCCAGCACCTTGTTGAATCTATGCCACAAAGAATTGAGGCAGTTCTGAAGGCAAAAGGGGGTCCAACCCGTTACTAGCATGGTGTACCTAATAAAGTGGCCGGTGAGTGTAAAACTTAAATACTATTCGGCAGTCATTGTTTACGCTCCCGAACATGAGCTCTTATCGTGTCAGTGATTCTAACTCCACACTGACTGCATGACTTGGTTTACGGATCATTTTATTCAGTCTCAGCCTCCCTCACTCTGCTGCTCCAGCAGACCAGAGCTGAGGACGGTTCTGCTTGCATCACATGACAAAATTACACACCACAGTTCTGTACTTTTCCTTATCATCCTCTGGGATGGATCCAACCTCTGCAGAGTCATCAGACAACTTCTGAAGATGGCAGGTAGATGAACAGTCGCTGAAGTCAGTGGTATTGAGGGTGAAGAGGAAGGGAGTGAGGACAGTCGCCTCTGGAGCTACCGTGTTGCTGACCTCTCTGTCTGACACAGTTTAGATTTTATAACTAAGAATGCACAATTGCATATTTGGTACATTATGGAGAAACATATTCTGGAAGCACAGACAACCGTTTGTGAGATTTAACTTGTGGCTTGATTCTAGCAAAAAAGACTGATCTTTGGTTGAAGAGAGGTTGCCTGTCAGTTTTTTAAATCCTTAGCAGGCAATGAGATTGTTGCAGACTGGTGTAGCGTCTGCAGCAGGTGGAAAAAGCCCTCCAGCGAACAATATATTCACAACATATAGTGAATAAGAAAACCTTTGAAATCTAACCATGTGAACCCTCAATACATACAAAAGAAGAGTAGCAACATGGGGGGGGGGTCTCAGAGATTTCAGTTTTCTGTTACAGTTAGGAACTTATTGAGGAAATAGAAGACCACAGGATCAGTTCAAGTTAAGGCTCAAAGTGGCAGACCAAAAAAAATCTCGGATAAACAGAAGCAAAGAATGGTGAGAACAGTCAGAGTCAACCCACAGACCATCACCAAAGACCTACAAACATCATCTTGCAGCAGATGGAGTCACTGTTCATTGTTCAACCATTCGGCACACTTTACACAAGGAGATGATGTATGCGAGAGTGATGAGGAGGAAGCCTTTTCTCCGCCCACAGCACAAACAGAGCCGCTTGAGGTACGCCAAAGCACATTTGGACAAGCCGGCTTCATTTTGGAATAAGGTGCTGTGGATTGAAGAAACTAAAATTGAGTTATTTGGGCATAACAACAGGTATGGAGGAAAAAGAACACAGCATTCCAAGAAAAACACCTGCTGCCTACAGTAAAATATGGTGGTGGTTCCATCATGATGTGGGGCTGTGTGGCCAGTGCAGGGACTGGGAATCGTGTTACAGTCGAGGGACGCATGGATTCCACTCAGTATCAGCAGATTCTGGAGACCAATGTCCAGGTATCAGTGACAAAGCTGAAGCTGCACCTGGCTGGATCTTTCAACAAGACAAAGACCCTAAACACTGCTTCAAATCTACTAAGGCATTCATGCAGAGGAATAAGTACAATGTTCTGGAATGGCCATCTTAGTCCCCAGACCTGAATACAATTGAAAATCTGTGGTGTGACTTGAAGAGAGCAAGCCATGCTCGGAAGCCATCAAACCTGAAGGAACTAGAGATGTTTTGTAAAGAAGAGTGGTCCAAAATTCCTCCAACCACAATCCAGACTCTCAGTGGAACCTACAGGAAGCATTTAGAGGCTGTAATTTCTGCAAAAGGCAGATCTACTAAATATTGATTTTATTTATTTTTGTGGTGCACAAATTTATGCACCTGCCTGATTTTGTTTAAACAATTATTGCACATTTTCTGTAAATCCAATAAACTTCATTTCACTTCTCAAATATCACTGTGTGTCTCCTATATGATATATTTAACTGACATTTTTTATTGTAACAACCAACGATTTATACAGGAAAATAATGACTATTAACAAGGTTGCCCAAATTTTTGCATCCCACTGTATCTGCATAAACACTACACATACGCTATAGACCTTTAAACATGTCTTGGGGTTGTAATTTAATGCACTCAGCTACATATCCTACTGTACTAGAGATAATCTAGTGTTATCCATATAACATCTTCTATACTCCTTTATTATGGTTTCACAACTCAATTAAAGGTTCCACTAATCACAAATTGAGTTTTAAATGTTCTGCAATAATTGGAGAAAAATCTAGTCCTGCTTTTGTGTCTTTATGTCTTCATTTTGTGTATATATATCTTTTCAATAGGAGGCTTGTACCTTTTTGCTTAGTTAAATCACAGATTAAAACACAGATTGGACCAATGAGGTTATATTTATAGAGGGGACATGCCAGGCTTTTTACAGTGGCCGAAGTTGGCCGCCATTTTGAAAAAGGCAGGAAACAATGACAAATGGCATGGGAGGTCAGTAAAATCACCATAATGGGCTTAACTTCATACATATATACACACACACATCTACATTTTATACATGTATACGCAGAAACGGTGTTAACCAACCTTTGAAAAGTGGCGGGTGCATTGCACATACCAAAAGCCATGACTGAATATTGCAAAAACTGGTCTGGCGTTACAAATGCAGAAATCTCTGATGCTTGATCAGTAAGTGGCACCTGCCAATACCCCTTTAATGGGTCCAACTTAGTTACAAATTGGGCACGCCCAATGGTGTCAACACAATTTTCCACCCGAGGAAGTGGATATGAATCCATAATTTTAACAGAATTAACTTTTCGAGAATCGTTATGAAATGCGGTGTGCCATCAGGTTTGGTCTCCAAGAGACAAGGTGAACTCCATGGGCTGGAGCTTGGCTTAGCAAAACCATGTTTCAACATGTAATCTGTCTCACTTTTCATTAAAGCTCTTTTGACAGGATTTACTCGGGTGCTGTTTTATAGGTTTGGCACCAGCAACGTCAATGTCATGCTTAAGGACTGTAGTCTGTGTGGGTACATCATTAAACTGATTTGGGAAACTGTTAACTAAGGAGACAATGTCACTCTTTTGCTCCTCTGTTAGATGTAACAGCTGGTGAGGCAATACCTTTAACATCTGAGAGTTTGGCAGCCAAGGAGTTTGGTTAGAAATGGGACGCAAGGTCAACCCATCTTCACCAGCCTCAGAATAACCACTCACAATCAGTGCTGAAGAACCAACAGAGGGCAGTGTCTTACCTTTTTGAATATCACAGTTAACCCTTATCTCTCTGGCCCAATAAGGCTTTTTGCCTTATGTTTTATGTATGTTTTTGCCTTAGGTGCCTGGAGCCCACTGTAAAAGTGAGCATTTTGCTCACTTTTACAGTGGGCTCCGGGCACCTTTGTTTTTCCAACTGGTTTTCCTTCACATGAAAAAACGGACATAAACAAGTTATCAGACAAGTCAACATCATTTTCTGAGGTTCTCTTTAATTTTTGAGCTCGTGTGAGCACACAAGATGCAGTAACATTAGGCTGTGTAGCCTCTTCTTCCTTGTTATCAAGGCATGGAACATCAAATAATTCCAGTGAGGGAGTTACCTTACAACCGGCAATATCATTACCCAGTAGAAATGAAATGCCTTTAATTGGTAATGCAAGGCAAACTGCAACAGGGAAAGTGCCAGAAATCAGTTTTGAATGTAAATGTACTAAATGAACGGGTCGAGGAACATACCCCATTTCAACTCCCTGCAGTATAACACTGTAGCCACAGGAAGACTGCTCAGAAAAGGGCAAAGAATCAGCCAAGATAATAGATTGTGAGCCTCCTGTATCACGCAAAATGCGAACTGGACGATGATCTGCTGGCATTCCAGAAGGTGAAACTAATCCATCCAGCAAGAAGGGTTTGAAACACTGATCAGGAGTGCATTCAACTTCATTTTCTAGAATGTCTGCATTGCTCTTTATTAACCCCACATCCTTTGGTTTGGACTGGGAAGCATTCTGTTCTTTTCTTTTCAAAACCAAACAAGTGGCAACAACATGACCAGATCTGTGACAATAGAAACATTCTCTGTCATCCTTTTTCTGAGTTAACATGGGTTTTTCTGCAGCTGTTTTTACAGACACGGTCCTAATAGGTGTTGACAAGAAGGTAGATTTATGTGTGAGTACATATTCATCAGCTAAAACAGCAGCTGAGGAGAGAGAGTCCACCTTCAGCTCATTTAAATGTATTACAACACGCTCAGGTAGACAATTTTTGAGCTCTTCTAATAAAATACATTTTTTCAGAGAGTCAAAATTTGTTACCTTACTTGAAGCACACATCTATCAAAGAGGCTTCCCTTCTCCCTGGCGAACTCTACATAGGTCTGAGTGGGGCCTTTCTTAAATGACCTAAACCTCTGCCTGTAAGCCTCAGGAACAAGTTCATAGGCTTTCAAAATAGCAGCTTTAACCACCTCATAATTAAGGGTATCATCAAGAGAGAGGGCGGCTAGAACCTCTTGGGCTTTACCATGGATTTTACACTGGAACAGTAAGGGCCAAACATCAGGTGGCCACTGCAGAGCCTGGGCTATCCGCTCAAAAGCAAAGAAATATCTGTCAACTTCTGTTTCTCTAAACTCTGGTACTAAAGAGACATATTTTGTAACACCAAAGGGTCTGACAGAGGAGGACCCACTAGAGCTACTAGCAGAACTCACAAGGGTAGCTGGATTCTGGGAACTGGATTGATATTCAAGCTCAGTGCGTGTATCGCTTTAAGAAATAGTCACGTGACCGATACAGCTGCTGTTTCGTCTGACAGTCGCTCGTCAAACTGTGTTTAAAAGCAGGAGTGTCTCCATCTGTCAATGGGATGCTTCTCTGCCCAAAAGTTATCTTTTGAACCAAAATAAGTCCTGGAAAGTGACGTCATGGAGCCAGAAAGAAAATGCAAGGTTTCTGCCACTTGGGATCATTTTGATCTTATAAAAACAAAGACTTTTTGCCGATATGTCCTTGTTTCATCTGGTTACTCTCGGTTTCTGATTAATCTGCTAGAATTTTGATCCATTTTAAAAGAGTTTAAATTATTACTTCACATTATGATATATTTTAAACACAGTAGTCCCTCATTTATCGCAGGAGTTACATTCCAAAAAAAACCTGCAATAGGGGAAATCTGCAAAATAGTCAGCTTTATTTTTTACAATATTACAGACATTTTAAGTAAAACTCCTCATTGCACACTTTATAAACCTTAAGACAGGCATTGACACTCTCAAAATAACCATAAGTCCAATTTTTTGTGTGATGGTTTCTTTCCTCTGCCTTTTGGGTGCTACCGCAGGTGAATTTGATGGTACAGAACAATATTGTGGGTTTTTTGGGGTTGGACTGCTTGCAATTGAAGATTTATGTACATTTGGCAAGCTGAACGCAATGCATTCTATACTACTGTACAGGAGACAAGTCACAGAGCTTGCAACTATACATATATATTATATTATACGTATATATATATAATATACTATACAACCAATCAGGATACAGAACACAACGTGCTGTAAAAAAATGCAATATTAAGATAAAAAAAAATCAACTAAACAGCAAGGCAGTGAAAGGTGAACCGCGGTATAGCGAAGGACCACTGTATGACATAAATAATGCAGGTTACAATATGAAACACAATTACATAAACTTTTTTTTGTCTTATTTTATATTTAGTTAACTGAATCTGTAGGTTAGGTTGCCTTCAGTGATATTTAGGATCCAGCAGGTGCCACTAGACCAACACAGTATCAACACAGGGTTAATACAATTTGGGCACAGACCAAAAGTTTGGACACACCTTCTCATTCTCTTTGAATGAGAAAGTGTGTCCAAACTTTTGGTCTGTACTGTACTTGTCAACTCACTGACCCACAACTTTTGTCATTCTCTCCCAACGTGGTCGATGATTGCATTAGACTGATGTACATGACTTGTTATTTGATCATTGTTATCTTTAGTCTTTTCCAAGTCCTTCACATTATCCTTAACTAGCCCACTGTTACTTTGTGTCCCAGAAACTGAAACAAAAGTGATGCTGTTATTTTTGCATGTTTTCTATGTCTGTCCCCATTTATCTAATTTCGATGATGTTGACAGTAAACTTTGATTGTGTGCTGAAGTGGTCAGTAAGCAAGAAGAACAGTATGGAAAAACTTAACAGTTTTTGAGGAATACACCTATCCCTCTGCTTTTACTTGGTTGTAAAATTTCACCTTATTTTATTTATTTATTTTTTTGTTTGTTTTAAAAGTCTCAGTTTGTTTTAAAAGTCTCAGTCCGCTGTAGCACACTTGACCTGCTGATTTTGGCTAACAGATTTAGTGCTGAGCGCCAACTGCGTCTCTGTAGAAAGAGCTAGCTCAGGTTCACGCCTACAGCTGCAGCAGAGCAGTGTCTGCTTCACCTCATGATTTTTTTTTTTGTAGTTTATTGTCCATCACCAAGGATAATTATATCACAACCCTAAATGAAAGACCTTACACAAACTGTAAAAAGACAAGGTGTAAAACAAATCTTGGCAAAATTAAAAAAAGAACTGGAGGAACACTTGACAACTATTTAAATTCAATGGCAACAGCTCAGTAACGTGACTGAGTATAAAAGCAGCATTTCAGAGTGACAGAGTCTCACAGATTTAAAAATGTGCAGAGGTTCACCCGTCTGTGACAAACTGTGTCTAATATCCTGAATTTAAATGTGCCATTGAAGTTACCACTCAGCTTGTTATCACCAGCCAGCTCAAAAGCCTGCATCACTGATGGTTTGGGGTTGCATTAGTGTCTATAGGGTGGAAAGCTTACATATTTGGAAAGGCTCCAACAAGGCTGAAAAGTTTTGGAGCAACGTCTACTTACATTTACACAATTTCTCTTTCAGGAAAGGTTTTGCAGATTTCAGAAAGACACTGTTAAGCCACATACTGTATCCATCACAACACCATGGCTTCACATAGGCCCCTTTTCCACCGACAAATTGGCACGGCGCGCTTGAGAGCGGTACAGTATAGCGCGGATCAACTCGCTTGAGGCGGTGGAAACATAAAGCGGACGTAAGTGGGGATATGGGCGTGCCCATCTGGCTATGAAAAGAAGCGCAAAAGTCTTTGTCCGCGACATCACAGCGCGTGACACAACAACAACAATGGCGGATATACATGTGTTTTTGTACTTTGCACTCTGTCTGTGGCTCATTTTGGTTGGTTTGATTTTTGGTTCTTGTGGAGGAAGTCGCCATTGTCCAAAGTCAATTGTATTTTAAAATAAAATATTTGTATGGTTTCTGGGAGATTTTTTTTAAGCCTTTTGCGGGAGCGCTTCTATATCACACCACGTGAACACCACACACAGCCAGGCCAATCAGGGGCTACCACTACGTAGTAGTCGTGTCACTGGTAACAGTTTACTGGACAAATCAGTAGACAGGTGGGCGTGTGGGCCCGCTTTGGGCCGCTTCGGACCACCGAGGAGGTGGTCTGAAAAAAGAGGCCGGGTTGGCGCAGAATGACGCAGTTAAGACCCAAGAAAAGTGGTGGAAAAGGGTCCGCAGGGGGCTAAAGTGAACCGAGCCGTACCGTGTTCTGTCGGTGGAAAAGCGGCAATACTTAACTGACCTTCCTGCAGTCCAGATCGTTCACCAATAGAAAGGAAAATACAGCCACAAAGGCTCAGGACTGCAGAGAATCTAGAATCCTGCATCAGACAATATTGGGGCAACAGAAAACCTAGGAAGTCTGCAGTCCATCAAGAGCATTGAAAATCTGACCAACGGAGGCCAGCTAACCCAGAAAAGGCTGAAAAAAGACCCTTGGGATCCAAAGCATTCAGCCACTGCACACACCAAAGCTCCCCCAACAATAAGGAAGTCCAAGCCTTGAAGAGGCAGACCACCAACCGTGCCAGAATACCCAGTCACATGTCCTGAAACCAACAAGCGCCTAAATCCTGGGAGCAGGTGGCACAAAGCACAAAGAGGAGGGGCAATCCAACCCTCCACATCTAAATGTATTCATCAAGTGTCAAACCCAGGACCAGTCATACTCATTCACATCAACAAAACAAAGACACATACACAAAAACAGCCATCCACATCGACCCCATCGTAAGCTTAGGCAACTGAGTGCCACCTACCCCAAGAAGCAGTCAGCCCGGCCCCCAGAAAACAAGCCAACCCTACCCCATTACGGGCACAGAAAACCGGGTCGTCAGAAGAAACTACTACTACTTTTCACTACTTTCAGTATCCTCTTCCACTGACTCTAAATAGCATGCAAGTAATTCATTTTTTTTGTTTAATGTGAAGTCAAAGTCAGCTTTATTGTCTATTCTAGCATACAGGAAATGTAGAGAATCCAAATTTTGTTTCTCTTTGCCCGTAATGATGTTATCTGTCACTGAGCAGCAGTAACAAATCAGTGGTATTGCACACTAGTGTACACACTCTGCTCTGTCACAAACATCAAACAGATGCAGTAAGTAAATAATCTGTGAACATAAAAGAACATCATAATCTTTTTTCAAAATTGTTAATGAATTTATATTTGTCCCATGAACACAAAAATGGACAAACAAATCAAGCTGCTCAATCTGCTGTGTGCAAACAAGCAACCATTACTGACTTCCCTCAATAAAACATGATATAAAGTGTCACTGCAGTAAGAAAACGTCTGTTCATCATTTCAGCTGGTCATATTTAGTTTTAAAACTTTACCACTAACATTTTCGGTCATTCTGAAACATACACCGACTGTGCAAGTTGTCCCACTTAAAAAGATGGGAGAGGTCTGTAATTTTAATCACAGGTACACTTCAACTGTGAGAGACAGAATCTAAAATAAAAAAATCAGGAAATTACATTGTATAATTTAAAACAAATGTATTTTTATATTCTTGTGGAAAATAAGTATTTGGACACCTACCACTCGGGAATAATTCTGGCTCTCACAGACCTGTTACTTTTTCTTGTGTTGTCTCATTTAGACTACTGTAACAGTCTGTTTTCTTGTCTGAGCAAAGAAGAGTTGTCCCGCTTGCAACAGGTCCAAAATTCTGCAGCAAGATTACTGACTGGTGCCTCATATTACCCCATTATAAGAGCTCTTCATTGGCTTCCAGTAGTCTATTGGATCACCTTCAAAACCCTTATACTGACCTTCAGAGCTCTGCATGGTCAGGCCCCGGTCTATACACTCACCTAAGTGATTATTCGGAACACTTGTTCAATTTCTCCTTAATGCAATTATCTAATCAACCAAAAACACGGCAGTTACTTGAATGCATTTAGGGGTGTGGTCCTGGTCAAGACAATTCCCTGAACTCCAAACTGAATGTCAGAATGGGAAAGAAAGGTGATTAAAGCAATTTTGAGCGTGGCATGGTTGTTGGTACCAGACGGGCCGGTCTGAGTATTTCGCAATCTGCTCAGTTACTGGGATTTTCACGCATAACCATTTCTAGGGTTTACAAAGAATGGTGTGAAAAAGGAAAAACATCCATTATGCAGCAGCCCTGTGGGCGAAAATGCCTTGTTGATGCTAGAGGTCAGAGGAGAATGGGCCGACTGATTCGGGCTGATAGAAGAGCAACTTTGACTGAAATAACCACTCATTACAACCGAGGAATGCAGCAAAGCATTTGTGAAGCCACAACACGCACAACCTTGATGCGGATGGGCTACAACAGCAGAAGACCCCACCGGGTACCACTCATCTCCACTACAAATAGGAAAAAGAGGCTAAAATTTGCACGAGCTCACCAAAATTGGACAGTTGAACACTGGAAAAATGTTGCCTGGTCTGATGAATCTCGATCTCTGTTGAGACATTCAAATGGTAGAGTCAGAATTTGGCGTAAACAGAATGAGAACATGGATCCATCATGCCTTGTTACCACTGTGCAGGCTGGTGGTGGTGGTGTAATGGTGTGGGGGATGTTGTCTTGGCACACTTTAGGCCCCTTATGCCAATTGGGCATCGTTTAAATGCCACGGGCTACCTGAGCATTGTTTCTGACCATGTCCATCCCTTCATGACCACCATGTACCCATCCTCTGATACTTCCAGCAGGATAATGCACCATGTCATAAAGCTCGAATCATTTCAAATTGGTTTCTTGAACATGACAAT
Source organism: Pachypanchax playfairii (assembly GCA_006937955.1). Classification (NCBI taxonomy): domain Eukaryota; kingdom Metazoa; phylum Chordata; class Actinopteri; order Cyprinodontiformes; family Aplocheilidae; genus Pachypanchax; species Pachypanchax playfairii. The sequence goes on along the minus strand of SSNP01000020.1, from coordinate 1,692,970 downwards.
TAATTCACTGTACTACAATGGCCCCCACAGTCACCAGATCTCAACCCAATAGAGTATCTTTGGGATGTGGTGGAACAGGAGCTTCATGCCCTGGATGTGCATCCCACAAATCTCCATCAACTGTAAGATGCTATCCTATCAATATGGGCCAACATTTCTAAAGGATGCTTTCAGCACCTTTGTTGAATCAATGTCACGTAGAATTAAAGCAGTTCTGAAGGCAAAAGGGGGTCAAACACCGTATAAGTATGGTGTTCCTAATAATCCTTTAGGTGAGTGTATTTCTAACCTTTTGACACCTTACTCTACTCTCTTTGGTCCTCTGCCCAAAACCTGCTTAAAATCCCTAAGACATGCTATAAGATGCGAGAAGATTGGTCATTCCAAGCTGTGGCTCCCAAACTGTGGAATTCCCTGCCCCTGTTTTATATGTTTTATTTGCATTTCCTGTATTTTGTATTCTTATCTTGATGTTTGAACAGCGCTTTGTGATTTCTATCTGCGAAAGGCGCTTTTATAAATAAAACTTACTTACTTCTTTATGAAGCTCTTCCATCCTCCACTCCTTGCCTGTATTCATGGATTCTGTATAAAAGACACCTGTCCACATCCTCAAACTGACTGCAACCTCTCCACCATGGCCAAGACCAGGGAGAGTAAAGACACCAGGGACAAACTTGTAGACCTGCACAATAATGGTATGAGCTACTCTACAATAAGCAACAGCCTGGTGAGAACAGATTAACTGTTGGTGCAATTATTAAAAAATGGAAGAGGTATAAATTCACAGATAATCTCTAACTTAAATCCTAGCAGCAATGAATGACAAGTTTTATTTGAAAAAAAGGTTTATTTCTTTGTATTTTGTTGGTCAGATGTTTGTGGTCTGGTTGATTTGTTCCAGCTGGTGGATGGCTCCACCTAAACAGAGTACAGAGAACAATCAGTCAGTTTTATTATTGGAAATAAGTAAACACTAGTGATGGGTAGAGCAACACTGATGCGTCGGCGCATGTACCTAGCTCATACAGCGAAACCCTGTATCGGTGCGCGTATCGCTTTAAGAAATAGTCACGTGACCGATACAGCTGCTGTTTCACCTGTCAGTCACTCGTCAAACTGTGTTTAAAAGGGATTGTGCTGAAATAACAATTCAGCCCAATCGGTTGGTTCCTTAGATAGAAAATGTTTTATTATTAATTGGTTGATTTTTCTGTGAAGTGCCTTGAAATGACTTTGTCATGAATTGGCGCTTCATAAATAAATAAACTTGAAATAGACTTGAACTTAAAAGCAGGAGTGTCTCCATCTGTCTATGGGATGCTTCTCTGCCCAAATGTTATCTTTTGAACCAAAATAAGTCCTGGAAAGTGACGTCATGGAGCCAGAAATAACCTGCAATAAGGGAAAACCACAAAAAAGTCAGCTTTATTTTTTACAATATTACAGATATTTTAAGTAAAACTCCTCATTACACACTTTATACATCTTTTCAGACAGGCATTGACATTTTCACTTTTCTCTCTTGTTTAAACACTCTCAAAATAACCATATGTCCAACTTTTTATGCGATGGTTTTCTTCAGTAGCCTGACCAATCAGATCGTCCTGCATTATGTTTAAATGCGTCTTTTTAAAGTAATCTGTCAAAGACGTGAGGGCCTGGTTGATCAGGTAACGACTGCAGGTGAATTTGATGGTACAGAACAATATTGTGGTTTTTTTTGGGTTAGACTGCTTGCGATTGAAGATTTATGTAAAATTGTGAGGTTGAACTCAACACATTCTGTACAACTGTACAGGAGACAAGTCACGGAAGAGCTTGCAACTATATACAACCAATCAGGATACAGAACACAACGCGCTGTAAAAAAATGCAATATTAAAATTTTAAAAAATCAACTAAACAGCAAGGCAGTGAAAGGTGAACCGCGGTATAGCAAAGGACCACTGTATAACATAAATAATGCAGGTTACAATATGAAACACAATTACATAATTTGTCTTATTTTATATTTAGTTCACTGAATCTGCAGGTTAGGTTGCCTTCAGTGATATATATGATCCAGCAGGTGTCACTAGACCAACACAGCAACACAGTATCGACACAGTGTCAATACAGTTTGGGCAATGTGCCACAATGCTTCAAGAGGCCTCATCTACCCATCACTAGTAAACACTTACAGATAGTAATATGTTTTGTGTGGATTGTATTTTAAATGTGTAAATGTAACCCAACTTATGTGTCTTGCCTTCTCCAGAGTGTCCTATTAAGAGTTTCCCCCGCAACATGGACACCATTTTAAAGGTTCTGGGAGGAGCCATGAGTCAGAATGGGAAGGGGTGTTGGAAAATGGCTGTTAGGATGTATGGTGTTGAAATGTGAATTATAGATGTTTATATTTGGTGTGATGGGTTTGTATAGGTTTTAGGATTTGTTTAGATGTGAAATTAGTTTGGGGTATGAATATTTAGGAGGGAGTGTAATTATGAAAGATGCACAATCACATGGTTCTGTCCAGAGTACTAATGAGTTCCACAGTATAAAAGGCGCCATTTAACATCTGTACTGTGTTGCTGGTCAGAGCTCTACAAGCATGTGAGCACTGGTGAAAATAAAACTGGAAAACTGCTCCATCTGAGACTCTTCTGCATCATTTGTGCTGTCCCGCCTCCTACCGCTACCTGGTCCAGTCTTACAGGTTCATACAGGAAGTCTGAATGTTGTTCAGTGTATTTCTACTTTAATATACAGAATATTGAGACCGGGGTTTGTGGGATTTCAGAGGTAAGACTGGACATCTTTATTTTTTTCTGACAAAATACATATTTTGTACCGTATGTCCATGAGCCTGCTAACATTAGCTACATAGGAACACCAGTGTTTATTCATCTGACACTTTATAAGTTATATATCCCATAACATTGATTACAGCTGACAGAAGAATGCTAAGGTAGAAATAAATAATATTACTGGTTTAAACTCCCCATTGATGAACTTACTCACGATTTCTATAGCTTTAGTTCATTATCAACAGAAGTGTTTGTGTTATTTCAAAATAAACGTTTATCAGCTCTCTGGGGTGAGAACGGGAATAAAGTGTGAAGTAAGTAAATACGAATAAAATTCGAGGAAGAATGAAGATAATATGATTGATAATCTTTTTAGTTTTTTTGTGTAAACTCTAAAATCTCTGGTTTTGGATTTAAAGGTTTTCCTAAATTGACATCAAGAAGAAGTGGAAGGTGCCTGAAGAAGGGAAGGTTTTACAGACCCAGAGTCTTCGTTCTCTGTAGTAAACATTTCCAACCAGACGATTTTAATCCAACTGGTCACATCATCAGACTGATAGATGGAGTTATTCCGTCCATCTTCAGCTTTCTGGTTCATCTTCTATCAACATAAGACCCTGTTTTCATGTCATGTATTAAAACTCTAGTTATTATCTTTATTTATTATCTATGCATTTATTATTTATTTATATATAAATAGTATCATATCTTGTGCTCCCCTGCAGATGTTTCACATCAACCCCAGAATGCCCCAGTACTTAAATGGGAACAGATGATGTAAACGATAAACTATATTCTTTTAAAAATTTTTCATCTTTAATTTAGACAGAAAAGAAAAGTTTAATTTTGGGGTTTATCTCCTTTCCTGGAGGGTTATGTGTTTGGTGATTGCATTATGATGATTATTTTGTGATTATGATCACATTATAATATCTCCATTTAATTTTTGATTACTATAAAATGAGTTTTATAGCTCAAAAAAGGGGGATTCATAGAAGAAATTCAGGTTACCTCATGACAACCATGACACAGTTACAAATGATTATGATTTTAGACATCTTGTTCTTAGTTTCTTCATCAACAAGTACTTAGATTAGATTCTCATCATCCCATCAGGACATTCTAAACACAGAGTTCTGATGACGTCCAGGATTCTGATAGCCTCTCTGTATCAGCATCACCCTGGATGTCATCAGTACTCTCAAATATTTTTATATGTTTATCTTTTATATATCTTTTTCAAACTGCTTTTTTGCACTGATACTTGGAACAGCTCTAATTTTATTTTACCTCATATTATAATAATAATAAAAACATTCAGTAAAATAACAGATTAATAACTTCTGCTTCTCTGTTATATTTGTTGTGTTTTACTAAGTACTACTTAAGACCACTACTAATCTTAAATTACACTGAATCACTTGTTTATAGCAAGAAAACATGACAAAATCTCTTCAGTCTGCTGTGATTACACTGTAATGTAGTGGATTCTGTACCGGACTCAAGATGGCCGCCAATGCATTAGGCTCTGTACACAAGCTTCATTACGCACTTCCAGTTTTCGCCAGATATTGGCAAAGCAGTTTCCGGTTGTTTTCAAGCTTCATCCAGCACCATGAATTTTTCAAGGTGTCTCCAAAACCTCCCAAAAATATCAATAAAAGATGTCCATCGTATCGTGGATACCCACACCCCCGCTCCCAAGAGTAAGCGAGAAAAAGGATTTCGTCTGTACATTTCTAGCTACTTGCACCAGTACGAGGGTAAGTATGTGATGTTTTTCTTTAGCTTAGCTTGTTTCGCATTTTCTTGATTTTTTTAACGTCAGTTGTTGTGCTAACTGTATTAACTTTATGTCCCCTGCAGTGTCAGATAAAGATAAGAGCACAGGTGAAGTTGTCGTCAGGGCATTTTGTTACAGATCGATGAAGAAAGCTGAGAAGCCTCACAGTCTGAGTGTATGGTTAGGCCAGGATCGTTATGAGTTATAAACCTGTTGGTTTAACCCAGTGTTCCCGATGTTCATGGGGACTTAGCTAAGGTTAGACATTTTTTAAAAGTAACTTAGATCTGCATAAAACGAAAATAATTGTCAAAATAACAGGTAAGTTTACTTGTTTACCTTGCTGGTCCCCACTGGGTTATTGCATGCATTCTTTTTCATGATGTTGTCACCAATACTTTGTTATAATCCAGTGTTCCTGATGTTCTGGGGATTCATATAGGGTAATTCATGTTTGATGTAACTTAACAATAGAATGAAAACAGTGGAGAAGGCAGGTAAATTTACTTTGCTGGTCCCTACTGTGTTAATACGTTCTGGTTCATATTTTGTTCATCTTTAATCTTGTTCTTTTCACTGTTATTACCTATGTTTTACCTTAATAGTCATTTGTTAAAGGTGCAAGCTGGCATTGTAGAAATTAAGCTATCATGAACCTCAGTCTGCCTGATTTATGTATGTTACTGTGTTCTGTTTGTCTGATCTTGAAACAGGTTGTACTGGAATGTGAATTTCCCCTTGGGGATCAATAAAGGATATCTTATCTTATGAATCAATTAAATCAATTAGAGATATTGATCTAGTGCAGTTGCAATGTTATACAAAATAATCCAACACACAACAAATGTTATGTATGAACACAGACATGAACACAGATGTATTAACACAGACATGTATATCTGTGTTATTGAAAAACACAGATTTTGTCCTAATAAAGTGATTAAACTAAGCCAAGGTTAATAAGTATTCCCTATGGCATTTTACTTTTGCAGGTGGTACTTAAAGATTCCAATCCAGTGGAGCTGATGCATCACAGCTGCACATGTGTGGCTGGAGCAGCTTTATGCAACCACTGTGTGGCTTTGCTGTTCCAGTCAACACACTATTCTCAGCTGCAGATACCAGCTGTACCCCCTGTGCTAAGCTGTACAGAGGGAGAACAACAATGGCACAAGCCCAGGACTTTGGTAATTTAAGAAGTAACAAAAGAAACATATTCATATTATACTTGTGTTGGGAATATTTTCTTAACTATATCCTTCATAATTCGATAGGGTGTAAAGCCAGGCCCTGTAGATAAGATGGTTGTGCTGTCTCCAAAAACAAAGTGTGGAGCAACAGCAGAGGGTGTAAGGTAAAAGCTGAATATTATAGATTTATGAAATTGGTCACCATCTGGTATTTCCACAATATGTATAAGAAAAATGACAAAAGTGACTTCCTGTTTATGACTCCTTTAAAATGTCCTGCATGAATGTTTGAATGAAAAAAAATGTGTATGATACTTATACAAGTTTTATGGTTCGCACAGGAGCACACTCTACAAAGGCCTCAGTGGGGATTTGCTGGATCTCTCTGTCCTTAAGGTGAGGATGGTGCAATATGATAACCAAAAACTGGTATGTCTACACAATATTTAACTTGCAGTAGCCCATACCCATGTTTACATGCCGCTTGCTTAAATTATCGGGAATGTTTCTGGTATGATATCTTATATTCCTAGGTAGAAGAGATTTAGAAGGATTTCTCTGCAGCTGAAGTTCCAATGATCTGCAGCATGGGCATCAGCTGTGAAATTCCTCTGGCTGACTCTGCCCTTGGCCTGGTTCAAGCTGGAAGTCCATTGTCGTACCAGCAACCAGCAACAGCAAAAAGAGACCTGCTCTTCCATGCTGCCCCACCACCTCCATCACTGCCCCTTCAGAATTATCACCTGAAACCATCCAGTTGCATGTTTGTCTGCAGTGAACCACAACAGCTACACCTTAAAAGTCTTGAGCTCACTTGGGAAATGGCACACAAATATGAATGTGCTACCAGAGCACAAAGTTCATGTGGTGAGTGGCATCAGTTAAGGAGGCCTAGACTGACTGCCTCACGGTTCAGAGAGATCTGTCAGGTTCGAGAGAGCTCTGAGGACACCCTGGCAGACCGGATACTGCAGGGAACCCACCAGACTGCAGCTATGAAGAGGGGTCTTGAAATGGAGGCAGATGCCATCTGGGAATACTGCCAGATGAAAAGGGTCAACCACTACCCCTGTGGATTTGTAATCCACCCTGATGCACCTTGGTTGGGGGCATCTCCTGATGGGTTAATTTTTGACCCTTCAGAGCCATGTCAGTTTGGGTTGATTGAAATTAAGTGTCCAAATGTAAAAAGCTACATCGACTGCCCATATCTCAAAATGAGTTCAGACAAAATGGAGCTGAAACAAACGCACGCTTACTACTCACAGGTACAAGGCCAGATGTTAATAACAGGAATGAATTGGTGTGACTTTGTTGTCTCAGCTGAGGAAGACATTCTGATTCAAAGAATCTACAAAAACAGTGACATCTTTGATGTTATCAAAGACAAGGTAGACAGGTTTTATTTCCATGTCTACATGCCAAAATGCATGTAATGTTTTGTTTTTTTCCCCTAAAATCCAGGCACTTTGTGTAATGTAAATATTTTATGACGTAATGTCGACTGTAACAGTGTTCACATTCCAGCACATTTACTGCATGGAACATCAGATAACTGCTGTATTAAAATCTGAATAGAAGCAAATGAAAATCAGCTGTCATCTTTGATATTTCTGATTAAAAATTGATAAAAAAGTAAGTGAGAATTTCATTTTTATTTTCACAGAAAAGTGATGAAATCAACTACAGCCTGAAGGCTAAAAATGTCAAAATATTTATGTGTAAATAATTGCAGAAAACATGCACTAGTTTAACATTTTGTATGTACTCTGTAATATGTCAAGTCAATGCATAAAATTTAGTTTTAAAAAGTCGAAAGTATATAAAAGATGTTACAATCACTTCAACATGGATAAAACTCAAATGTAATTTACAATGGCTGAGGAATAAACATGTTCATGTTAAATCTCCCAGGTAGAGGACACGGCTACAATTTCAAACTTCATATCTCCATTTCTTGACCAGCATCCCATTTTGGTAATTTGAGAGGAGACATGCAACTGTAAAGAGCTGGTTTATGCTCCCTGAGATGGAGAGAGGGATGGTGGTGTCAAAGAGTTTATTTTCTTTCAGTCTTCGGATCATCCTCTCAACATGAACTCTCAAACGAGCAGTGGACTGCGTTTTCAGAACATCCACCTCTGGCATTTGCGTCCTCTTGGAGAGGAAGGCAGGGCGATGAACAGTCCCAGGTACAAGGTCATCAACCAAGAAGCCCTTATCAACCATGATGGCCATGTCAGGAGTTAAGAGCGATGTGATTCCTGACTGACGAAACACCTCCTTGTCACTCATGGAACCCTCAAAGAGTGCAGACACAAAAGTCAGGGCTCCATGTGGGGACATTCCCACCATGGCCTTGAAGGTGCAGTGGGACTTGTAGTGTGAGAACACTTCACTCTGAAGCAGCAGGGATGAAGGAGTTTGACACCGCAGCTCCGTGCAGTCCAGGACTACTTGTGTGCAACTGTAGGTGCCACCAAAGTCAGAAGGAAGATGAGCCTTCACAGCTGCAGGAGACATCCATATACAAACCGAGCCCAGCAGGCTGTAGAGAAAGTTGGCCCAGGTCACAATGATGTGGCTGACTGTTGCTCGATGGATGTTGAATCTATGGCCCAGCTCCCTCTGAGTACAGCCAGTGGACAGGTATGTCAGGAAGAGGAAGAGTTCATCTATGGGCAAGAGTTTCTGGGGGAGAAATGTTTTATGAATGAAATGAAAAATACTTTATTAATCCCATAAAGGGAAATATAACAACATTATTATTATTGTTATTATTAATAATAGTAATAATAACAATAATTATCAAGACATGCATGTGTGTGTGTGGTTGGTGGGATGGAGAGTACTTACAGTTGGTCTGGTGAAAGGGCTTTCAGTTGACGTGCTGGTGGCCAAGGTTTTCCTTGCTCTGGTGACCCTAACCATTTTGGTCGTAGCTGAACTGATCAGGTTCCAAAACGCAATCAGATGCTCATATGAGGGGAATCTTAAATGCAGTATTGTAGCTGGAATTAGTTATACAAGCTCATCATTAGAATTGAGAAAAATATATTAAAACAGACAATAAATGCGATCACTGGCGGCAACATCAAATGCTAATCATACAGCTATTAAGTTAACCATGTATGCGATGCGTGTGATGAAGATATCTTACCTGGTGTAAAACCTGATGTCCTCTGGTGACGACGCAAACCGCTGCAGTCCGAATGAGTGCTGCAAGCAGAGTGTTTGAACCTGCTCTCTCAGCGCCTCAATTTCTTCACGCAGTTTCTCATACTCCTCTCGGTCGACACAAACTGTGCGACTAGCTGCATAATCATGTTCCACAACTACTGGAACCATAGGTTCATTTCTGTCTTCGGTGTCCACCGGGCCGGGTTCCAGCGGGCATGATGGAGGACGACTCCGGCGCTCCCAAACACTGGCTCGTGTCTTGCTGTTTGTAAAGTTGTTCCATTCAAACAATGTGGCTAAAAGTCTTCTACCCTTTGGACCGATATGTATCTGGTCATTTTCGAAATGTCAGCTGCATACCTTTGTATGCTTGGTGATCGCAAATTCCGCCCTTCTTATCCTGTGTTTCCACTGCGCACGAAGTCCGGTGTCTTTAGGGAAAGAGTGGAAACTCAGTTCGCTGTTATACCGACTTGAAGCGCTACACAGTGGCACACAACAGTGGTCATTCGAGCCGCTTGTCCTTTTCTGGAGCTTAAAAGTGTTCCTGACAGCATACCTGGTATTTTTTTGCTGGTGGCCTTTCATTTTGCTGCAAAGTAACCAGAGCGGTAAGTAAACCGGAAACTACTTTGCCAATATCTGGCGAAAACTGGAAGTACGTAATGAAGCTTGTGCACAGAGCCTATAGGCTGCAGCGCTGGACGAGGCGCACTCCTTCAGCCTCAGCACCTTCCCACTCCTTTCTCCACTGGTTGGTTCCTCAAGTGGCCTCGGGACTCATCTACACTCCTGACACGCAAACACCGATTCCATTACCTGTTATTCCCGATTATAATAAACGTTATTTACCATTAGCTTGTGTGTTTGGGTGTTCATTCCTTGGTCCAGGCCTGACAAACCATGACATCCAGGGCCACTATCCTGCATGTTTTAGATATTTCCTTGTTTCAACACACCAAATTCAAATGAACGGGTCATTAACAGGCTTCTACAGGACTTGATAAATAACTGAGAATTTGAATCAGGTGTGTAGAAACAGAGAGACGTATAAAACATGCAGAATGTGGCCTTCGAGGTCTGGAGTTTAACACCCCTGCTCTAGAGGGGACATGGGTGAAAGAAATACTTTATAGTGACCACAAGATAAACAACTTGTGAACACAAGATACTGTTTTTGTCTCGTGTACAAGAAGGTAACTGGTGTGCACCAGAAACCAACTTTTTTAACCTATGGGCGGCTTTGTTGTCTTGCACTGCTATTGATGGAGGGTCACAGGTGAACAATTACAAAGGGGGAGTACAAGAAAATTAAAACAAAATTGTCCTCAGCTAGAAAAACCTCACAAATCAGTCAGTGTTGTGTTTCTGTTATTATCACAATAGTATTAATTGTCAAAATAAAATTTAAAAAAACAACAGTTTCCTTAAATTAGTATTTTTTTGTTATAATTTTTTATACTTCTTTTGAGAAAACATTTGAATGTGTAATAAAAAGAAAAAAGATGTTTGAAATGTGTGCAGAAGAAGAAGGCAGGATTTATCCTTGTGGGGTCTTTTACAGCTTGCATCAACTCTTGAAGGATCGCTTTTTCCCTGTTTGGCATTTTTCTGTGATCAATTCCTGTCATTTGGCTATATTTTATTTAACACATAATTGTTGTGCTCCCCTTCCCATATCCCCTGCAGCTCATTTGTTCGCATGTTGGAGAAAAGATTTAAGAGTATGTTATTGCTCCTTTCCACTCCTCTCCTCTACACCCATTCGCTCCCACATCTAATTCAAGTGGCAGAAAGACCATTTATTACTGGACAGTTTCTGTGATCAATTCCTCATCTCATACAGTGGCAAGCTCATAAAGGATCAATACATCATAAATTAAGCTCCAAGCAGGTGTAAAGATGAACCCTTTTTTCTTTCTTTTGTGATCCCGTTCTTTCTGGTACAGCTCCAAAAAATCTTTCTTTCTCTCCTTTTTGTGTAAAACTATTCAGTCTGCCCTCAGGTTCTTATCGCAGCCTCTGCACCACCTTTTAAATGATATATCGTATCTTGCTCAGACAGCAGAGAGAAGCAGAATGTGGATCTGTTTCTTCAGACCTGTGGAGCGGTGGTGTACACCCTGATAGTGCTGAGGTGGCACAGCTGACAGCTCTCTAAATGGACTGTGTGTTGGACTGTGTGCATGCCAAGGCTGCTTTGATGCCCATACTTTCTGCACAAGTAGCAAATCCTTAAAGCCTCAGGCAGTTTGTGCCGTAAATCATTACATAATAAGTAATGAGTTCTATGCATTGGCAGGAATAAATTAGTTATATGGCATATGAATTAGTTATGGAGGCGAGATGTGGAAAAAAAAACACCCTAAAGAAAAGAAAGTGGTGAGGAATCAGTTGTCATACACTCAGAGCCAACAGTTTATTAACACATCTAACTTTAATTAATGCAGAGTAATAACATTTACAGTTGTTAGCTTCTGGCGAAATTCTTCTAGAAAAGTGTTATATCTGCATGACAGTTCTGAGAGTTGTTATATATATATATGTGTATATATATATATATGTGTGTATATATATATATTTATTTTTATTTTTTGTTAAAGTCCTGTGAACTGTAAGTTCTACGCCATTGTTTAGTTATTGTCTTACAATACATTTATGCACTGTGCAATTTATTTATATATTTTTAGTGGGTTCCTTAATTTCTCAAATGCAAAAGTCCTCCCAGAAAGGGATGGGTATCGTTAAGGATTTATCGATACTACTACTCTTAACGATACTCCTTATCGATCCGGTACTTTATCGGTACCCGTATCGGTACTTTTTTTTTTTTTTGAAAGACTAAAACACAAGGGAAAAAAAGACCTAATAATGAACTATAATTATTTTATTTTTTAACAATTGGAACAGCAAAGCACAGAAAATAAATAACGACAAAATAAAAAGTACAAAATAAATAACTGTATAAACTCTGTATAAAGAACTTGTTTTACATCAGAAACTAAAAATACTATGTTGTCTATTTAAAAACATTTAATGTATTCAAATAAAAAATATAAGAAATAACTTCCTTATAAAACAGTGCTATTAAGAACCAAAATGAACGATTTTGAATCAAAGTGTATAGTGTAAAATAAGCCCTCTGATTCAGGGCTTGTTGTTGTTGCTGCAGAACTCAGTCACTGTGCATCTCTCTGTTTGTATTTGGTGTATTTTAACAAGGTGGTTGGTGAAGTTACTCGTGTTCCCACCTTTAAAAGCAAAAGTTTTTATTGCATTTGTGACAGCGTGCATTATCGGCATCTATTTTTCTAAAATGAAGCCAAATTTTGGATCTTTTCGTTCACTCTGCCATCGTATCTGCGTACCTGCTGGTGAGCGGAGCTTCTAGTGAGAGCATGACGCGAAGACGGGGGCACGCAGCTGTCCCCCCTCCCCGCGGTGTGTGTGCTTGTTAAGGAGGAGCAGGCTGACACTAGCTACGTTTACATGGGCACATTTAATCGGAATAAACGCCCAATCGGATAAAAAAGACGTCATGTAAACATGTCAATCAGAATGTTTTGATCCGATGCAGCCTGATCAGAAAGAAATTTACTTCCGATCGAGAGGGGTGGTTTTGTCCGATCTTCATTCGGATAGACGTGCATGTATACACCCATTCGGAAATAAAGGGTGAAAAAAGCCCACTGCGCATGCGTACAACTTCAGCGTGACGTCTTTCCACTTTTGCAGACCCAAGTAGAAAACATAGCGGGAAGTAAACAGAAGTGGTCTGCTGGTGCAGTCATCCTGTCATCCTGCTCTCCTCTCCTGTGGTGGAGGAGCAGTAGCAATATGTATTCAGCCGCTAGCTTGGTTAATGCGACCAGTAAAAACCCAAACATAAAGGTAATCACCCGCAGAGGGTCCATATTGGGGATAACGTGAGTCAGCTCGAGCACACGATGGGGTGGGAAAGACGTGCAGAAAGGACGGAGTTTGTTTACTTTTTTTTCTTCCCCCGGAAAGACAACTCGCTGTGCGCATGCTCAACTCATTTAACCTGATTGAGTGCTTGGTGCATGTGTACTCATGGCATGATCAGATCATTTCAGTTAGTGTCCATGTAAACAGGGATTTGGGAATTCAGATCGACCAAGATTTTGATCAGATTGGGGAAATTTGGCGCATGTAAACGTAGCTAGTGTTTGGCCTGTGTTTATATCTCCCGCAAAAGATAAATACGACCCTAATTTACCGTTAACAGGACCAATAAGGCTGAAGCTTCTCGATCCGGGTGGACCGTCAGAATCAGCCTAAGAATCAGGCTAATTTAATACCGGGGTTCGGTACCCAATTCTACTCCCAGATCTCTCCGTCTGAGTTTTAAAGAGGCCTTTCCATTAAAAACGTTTTTTCTGAGGTTTCTGGTGAATATATGTTCTTACCTTCATAGTGGGTGTGAAAACAGGTCAACAACTTCTCTTTCAGTTTTTATCTCTCAAACTACGCAGGTGGTGATAAAACCCAAGTTCAAACCGCCTATATTTGTTACATCACATCTCCTTTGCTCGTTAGTGTTCATCAGCTCCCACAGTTGAAACCATGCCTAGCATGCTGCTGGCTAAAAGCTGTAGCATAAGACGTGTAACAAACAAGAAGCGACTACGTCTGCATTTACCATGCGCAGCGGGGCAGGAAACAGTATACTTTGCTCTTATAGGCTAGTTTGTTAGCCAATCAGAGTCCAGCAAATTTGAATAATGAATATTAATGAGTTGCAGCACAAAGCCTGATGAATTTTGACGCAGACAGATTAAAAGGTCTGTTAATCAATGTTTCTTAACATTTTTTAGATAGAAAATGTTTCTTATTACAGGTTAATACTTCAGAAATAACCACAAAGTCATGAAATTTGTGTGAAATGGCCTCTTTAAAATAATTCCTTTTATTTTAAGAAATGATGGCGTTATATTTATTTTAGTCAAATCTTAAACTGTTATTCATTATCTCACACAGTGTTGTAAGATGTCACTTGATCTATTAGTAAGAACTGTAGCTCAGTACCTGTAAAACTGACTAGAAAACACAAAAATGGCTGTAAGTTAGCTGTGGCAGCCATCTTGAATGGGACTGATTCTAGTTGTCAACCAGATGTCCATCCAAACCTGACTTTCTGAGAGTTCTATTAAAATCTGACCAGGCGCAAATGAGATATTTTGCTTACAGATTGACACGGTTGACTCAAAATCTTAATACCTTGGACTAAGCAAAAATATTGCACAATGTATAATCCTCTGTGTGCTGACAACAACACAACAGTTGCTACAACATGTGTAACCCCTCCTTTCCACCAGATGCTTAAATGGCGCACTGCGTATCGCTTGTGAAAGTGTTCTATCCAACTGGTCCCCGGAGATCACAAAATCACCAGAGAATTGCAAAATCAAGTGTGATTTTGTCAGTACACACAACAAAAAGCAGGGAGAAAGACGACAACATTTATCCAGGAAGTATAAGGTTTATTTTCACACCAACTATGGACTTCAAACCCGTCATGCAAGCCTAATGTATTTTTTCATAGTCAAGCAACGGAAATCTTTGAGTGTCCTTTATTTTGAAACCTCCTCATATTTTACTTTTCACGAATGCCTGATTTCCTGTCTGGTCCAAACTAAACTTGCTGAGCTTGATGCGTTTTAGAAATGTAGTACATAAAAAATAGAACTACTGCATAAATTTAGGAGAGGGCCGTGACACTACGCTTCTGACACACGTCCGATTCGTGCTGCTTCACACGCGGTGGAAACAGTCCCATTGACTTTAATGGCGGCTATCAATTGCATATTATGCTTCACTGACGTTATGCGCTGCTTATACGTCCGGAGGAAAGGAGACGTAACAGCTCAAAATGTGCAAAATTGACAGCGTTATTGCACCTGTTTGTGTTTTCTAAGATTAGTTTGGTTGTGGCTGCCATCTTGATTTGGGTTCAGTGTTAATCAGTGGCCGATGTCTGTGTTTCGGAAATTATTAATAAAATCTATAGAGTCATTCTTGGAATATTTTAACACACACAGAGAAAAAATATTATCCACATCCACATTTTGCTTTTGGGAACATTTGTTGGAAATTCATCAGTTCAGGGATTCAATAAATGTTGTAAACATGTTCATTAAAAAAGTGCTTTAAAATATAAACATTTTAATTAAAAGAGAATTTGTTCTATATAATAAATGGATTATTTCTGAATAAATAATGTAAAATAGGATGTAGTTATGAAGCAATATTTTGGTTTTATATGAACTTTACCTTTTTCTTCACTGTTCATTCATCTTAAAGCAAAGATACACTCAAATGTTGTTTGATTTCAAATGTACAAATAGAAAAACAAACATAAAAGTGCCAAAAGTTCTGTTTACCACAGAGGAAGTAAAAAGCGTATTTATTTTGTTTCACCTCACAGACTTGCATCAGAAAGTAGATTTTGCTGTAAACGGATTCACAAACAAAGTGCTGTAATTGTAAATGGTCACAAGTCACCTGAGACTGTAAGAACACAACTGGATCGATGGAAAGCAGACCTGTTATCAGTTGTTATTGTCCTGATCATGTCTCAACTCAGTTACTAGACACAAAATTTACCTACTTGAGAAATAATTATTACATCTCAACAATTATATTTCTTAAAGCATCATATAGAGAATTAAAAAGTTAATTTCCTCACGAAACATTAAGGAGAAAAGATAAGAGCAGAAAATCCAAAATAATTATTGTCATTATCTTCTCAGGGATTTGATTGGATTAGATTTTTATCCAGGACTTAAAGGGCCTTTTTAACGCTTTATTAAATTCTTGTAAATCCAAATCAAATAAGGAAACAATTGCAATATTCTTCTCTTTTTACTGTCTGTGAATACAAACACAAGTTATTATTATGATTATTATGATGATGATGATGATGACGATGATTATTATTATTATTAAGAACTTGCCAGTTTTCACTCTGAAATAAACCAGACAGTTTGATTTTATTTTGTCATGCCACAGTTCATTAACACGCTTATGTTGGAGATTCAGTCTCTTCACGCTGCATGACAAATGAGACTGAGCAACCAATCCCAACCCACATCAGCCGCTGTGCTCACATGTTTGCTTGCATGAACATTTACTGTATGTTCATGCAGACAGGAAACAGTCTGGTAACTACATGTGTAATCAGTCCTTTCTAGAAAAAATCCTAAGCACACAGACAGAAAACGAAAAACTTGCCCTTTGTCCATTTCACCCTCCTTTTCTCTGCTCTCATCCACCACATCGGTCTCTTCATCAGTTTTATTATCTCTCTTTGTGTCTCGCTCCTAAAACACCTCCCTCGAAACATCCCTCCTCCGTCCCTCAGCCTCCCACCTGCAGCCTCTGCTCTGTCTCTCTTTTTTCCCCTCTCTGTTCTTGCCTAATTCATTCCCTCTCTCCTCTCCTTTCCTCCTGCCGCTCTCTCGACTCTCCCATTCCCCCCTCCAGCTCGCACACTCATGCAGCATCCTCCCCTCACCTCTTTTACCTTCACACTCACCTCCTCATGTCTCCCTCTCTTCGCTCTTCTCGCCTCCTTCCTCTCCATCACCTACTAACACATATCATTTCTCGCCACTCCTCCTTGTGTGTCGTCTCTCCCTCCTTCATCCCTTCCTATTTTCCCTCCTTCGTTCAGACACTCAAGCCTTTCTGTTTTTGAGCATGCACACATGCTTGTCTTGATTGGCACACAAGGACACCTCTCTCTCACTCGCACGCCGGCTATGATTTGATCGCGTGGCCAGACTTCTTGACACTGAGCTCAACTGAGGAAGAGGACATTGAAGGAGGAGTAATGGAGCACAGCCACATCTTCCCCGTTTTCCCCCCCAATGGGAGCACCTGGAGCCCGGGGCAGAATACTTCCGAGGTCGCCCAGGGATGCCCCCTCAGACCTTTGCCCGTCATCTATTACAGCATCCTGCTCTGCCTTGGCCTGCCCGGTAAGAGATGCTCTCCTGCACACATGCATGACTTGTTCCGTGTCAGTCTGCACACATGTCATGTTGGAATCTGTATTACTGGTTTGCAAGAGTTAACGCTTGGCATTTTGATTTGTTGTGCACTTGTTTGCTGGACTAGTGAGCTCTGTTCTGCTGCTCCTGAGTGTCATGCACAAATCCTGTTGATTTGTCATTCTGACCTTGTAGCTGTCACTAACACATGCAGGCTTACTTCATGTGTATTCATCTCTGCTTGTGCCTGGCTTGAGTTTTTTTGCTTTTTTTTCCTTGTAAAAAAAAATCGCATGTGAAAGGCATCGTTAAACAAGATAACTCATCAATTTTGTCACGTTCTTCAGCATGAAAAGTTTTGTGAGTGTAGATTCCGGTTCGACCTCTTGGACAGGTGTGTTTTCTAAAGTGACCTGATCCAATAACACACCTGTCTTTTTAATTAAATGATTAGTCCATTCACATTCACTGTCAGACCCGTTTATTGCCTCTGCCCCACTGCGTGATCTATGAGCACTGACCTAGTCTCACACAGGGAAGCAAAGCAGTGTGTGTGTGTGTGTGAGTGAGTGTGTTTGCGTGTAGCGGTTTGAAACTGAGGGACACAGACAGAAAACCTGGAGGTCAAACGAAAGAGGAAATCTCCTGATGTCTAATCAGAGGTCAAACTTCAGATGTTGAAAGCCTTCTGGACACTCAGATACCAAATAATGGAATTTATAATGGAAAAAAGTCCAAAGCAAATTTATCCAACTAGGTTTTTGTGTTTTACTAGGATATTTCCAGTTAACTTTTCTTAATCCAAATTTGAATCTCCTTTAAAGTCTGATTGCTTTTCCTTGATAAAGATTAAAAGTGAGACGTATGCTGTTCTGGGTCTGCAATGCAAAGTGAAGCACATTGTGTGCCAAGACTGCAGTTGCTCCTGAGATTTGCTACCTTGTAAAAAGCAAAGTCTTCCCTTTGGATCAAAACTCCCTGTAATTTTTTCCTCCTTGATAGCAGAAGCAATTTACCTTGCTGTTGTTTCTTTGACTCCGCCGCTGAGTTGTTTTTGCAAATGAGATTGAAGCTGTTTGTTTAATCATTGAGCAAACATAACCTGATGTCATGAGGCACAACAGTCCAGAGAGATGGGAGCAGCAACTTGTTCAGTCTTTAATGACACAGTTGTTTCCACTCAGGCTGAATTGTGGATGTTGCATGGGAGCAGCATGTGTGAGCAGCAGCATGGCCCAAGGAACATCACTTATTAAAAGCTCTTGATTGATGTAAGTCTATAATTTGGATTACCAGCAGGTGAGGGTTGGGGTTAGCAACAACAAAGTGCTCTCTAATACTTTGAAGCATTGACTCTTTGACCTCCATTCTACAGGCAGATATAGGTCACGTCAAGAGTTCAGATTTAAGGTGGTAGTTAGAAGGTGATGAGAACAGGGGCTGAAGCAAGTCAAGTGGTGGCAAAAGCACCACTGATTGACGTGAAGAAGTGATGAACTGCTCCCAAATTGGATAATCAGACTGAAGTAGAGAAGAAAAAGAGAACATAGAAGTAGGAGGATGACAAAAGAAAGACATCTGAGTGTTAATAGGAGAGAGAATATGAACAGCAGAGTTGCACCTCTGAGCCCTGAATGAGACAGAAGCAGGGGACAGAAACGACAGAGCTGAGACTAATTGTGACATTTTTAATTAATCGCTAACGCACGCTAGCTGTTTCTGTCTCTCTGCCCACCTGAGACCATACAGACATGTGCAGGCAAGAGTTCATCTTAGTCTTTGACAGGTTGGGATTATACATGTGAAACTTTCTCACCACATCTCAAAGCACTCAACGCTTAGACACAGTCTGTACAATGGGAAGCTATTAGATGATTATGAATGTCAAGTGAAAAAACTGGATACTCTGGAGAGGGTGGGAGGATTTATCATGGCCTATTACGGTAACTCAAAGGGAACCAAAAAAGAGGTACATTTCTTTTAGTTAATGTCTCTGTTTTAAAATGAAAGCTGACATTTTTAAATTAGGGTTCACTGTGAAAAAGTCATGCTGCACAGTGGTGCAGTGGGTAGCACTGCTACCTTGCCGTGAGAAGTCCCTGAGTTCAAAACCAGGCTGCAACCTTTCTGTATGGCGTTTGCATGTTCTCCCTGTGCATGTATGGGTTTTCTCTGGGGACTCTGGCTTTCACATACCAATAATATGCTTGAGGTTAATTAACAAATCTAAATTGTCCCTAGGTGTGTGAATGTTGTTTGTCTATGATGAACTGGCAACCTGCCCAGGTGTAGCCCCGCCTCTCACCCAATGACTGCTGGAGATACCAAGTCCCTATGAGACAATGAAAAGGACTAAGTGAATAAAGGCTGACTGACTGTAATAAAGTCAAAATACTGAAGAGGAAAGTCAAAATGTCAATGAAAAGGTTGAAACAATTTTTAATGTGCACTTCCCTGATATTAAGATTAAAGTCAGAATGATGAGAAGAAAGTTACTGTCAGGATATTTTAATACCTCTAAGTTAAATAACTATCAAAAAGATCATCAGTCAGACACAGAGGTATGGTTTCAATGAGCTTTGCAAAGGAGAACGCCCAACCAAGGTGTTGAGACGATTCTGATGTGTTCATCTTTGCATTGCATTTTTGCAAAGACACCTCCCATCTGGATGGAGCAAGGAAGGGAAACAAGTGTGGGTCAGATAATGAAGTCAGAGTGTAGTAAACAAACACATAATTGGATGAACAAAAATCACAGGTCGTAAACCAACTGGTTTCCAAGATGAAGACATAAGTGTTTATACAAGTCAGGGCAAATCTAGATCACTGACTCCTGCAACATGACCTGTAACCTTTTCAAAACATCGTAAAACCTTAAGATCTCCAACAGTGACTATTTGGATATTAAAAGGGTGAATAAAAAATACCTAACTCAGCATTGGTGCAAATACCAACAAAATACAGATGCCTTGTGCAACCAACCTATTGTGACACAAAAGGTTTTAATAAAAAAAGACATTATTTTTGTGCACACACTGTAACTTGAGTCTGGAGCTGTTCACTACATGTAAATAACTTCTCAACATTCCAAGCAGTTTGGGCTGCATTTTGAATTTCACCAGAGAACAACAAGAATACATTGTTTTTATAGTGTTGGAGGGTATTTTGAAACTGTTATTGTGAAAGACAGAAAAATAGATCTGTGAGTTCCTGTATTGTGCTTGATGATTCATAACAAAACTTACCTCAAAGCACTTTACAGAAATAAAAAGCAGTCCAAACACTGAACCCTGAGGAACTCCATGACTGAATTTCATACATGAATCATTATTTACATGAACAAACTGGAATCTGTTGGTTAAATATGACTAAAACCAGGTTAATGCAGTTCTTTGAATTCTGATCTCATATTCAAGCCTCTTCAATACGATCTTAAGATCTATAGTATCAAACGCAGCACTGAGATCTAACAGGACAAGTACAGACACAAGTCCACTGTCTGAGGACATGAAAATATCATTAGAAACTTTCACCAGTGCTGTTTCAGTGCTATGATGATCTAAATCCTGACTGGAACTCTTCAAAAAGATTATTATTGATCATGTAAATGGTTAACTGGTTTGCAACAAGCTTTTCTAGAATTTTTTAAATAAAGGCCTAATTGGATATAAATCGATAATTACCTGGAGATCCTTGATTAAGATCAGGGGTGGGGGTGTTAGATTGCTCAGCCATGATTTTCTTTTTTGAAAAAATATTTTCACTTTACCTTTAACATCTCAACTTAATTTCCAAAATAGGGAAACAAATACAATTTTGTCTTCTTTGTTGTGGAAACAGTCAGTTGCATGTAAAAGTTGCACCTGCGTCCAATTTAAACACAAGAGATGGCTCTTGTGTTTCCAATGTGCCTACGTTTGTCTCTTTTTAAGTAATTTGCAAAAGAATATTCACACCAGTGAAATGTGTTTTTTACTCAGCTCACAGGATTGTTTAAAATTTCTCCACTATAATGAACAAGTTTGAAAGTTTGTTCAGTTAGTCATTACTCAGTGGGATAAAGAACATTTTAAACTAATCTTGCACTGTGATGATTTACTCAATTATGTGTGAGTTAATTAAATTTACTGCATACAGACTTAGCAACGGGATTAAAAGGGGAGCAAAGATTATTTCCTTAAATTTCATTTAAGCTTCATTATAATTGTATTGACTAATAATTTAATTATCTGAAAGTTAGAAAATGATGAGTGGATGGATGAGATGGAGTGGAACGGATTACACGTATAGTTGGGGTCATTCCCAGGATGCTTTGGTGTTTTTGGCATTGTTTCTGGTTGGTCGTATTATTAAAGATTCACAGGAACGCTTAGGAAATTAGTTCTTGAAATCTATAGATATTCTTCCTGAAATTTAGTTAATCAATTTTCTAAATTATACACTTGACTGACATTATCTTGTTTCGAATGTAGTTTGGTTTAAATATGCGTTTTCAACATTTCAACTCAACGATTGCACACTATCAAACAAGACTGTTGACAACAGGAACATTAAGATAAGCCAGTTTCAGATAAAAATGAGTGACCGCTACCAAATGTTCCTCAAGGACACAATATTAGACTTAGTTATAAAATTGTCAATTATTTCAGTTTTTTTCTTGCTGTTTTTTTTTTGACACATTCTTATCTTATAACATTCTTCTGTGTTATGTTGCTATCTGTTTTTTCATGAAGCAGCCAGTAATATTCTTAATCTTCACATCATAAGAAATACAAGCAAAACAAAGTGAAAACAACCACATTTATTTAAATCTGCAGATAAACACTGCAGAGTTTCTACCTGTTCCTTTAGTGTTTGTCACAGCATTGATGGCTGCTCAGGATTCCGACTGGTGCTCGTTTAAGTTGGAGAACATCTCCTCCCACGTCCACTTATCTGCCCATTCAAGGGGAAAAGGTCGGGAATGCTCGACGTTGACAACCACTTCTTCTTCTGCGCCGCAGCGTAGGCCAAGTGTCAGCTGCTACTTAATGAAGAGATAGGCTCCATCGATTTTCAGTTTGAACTATCGATCCGTCAATCCGCACCAGAGACACGGCCTCTTTGGTGGGATGGTGTCTTGTTAACAGATATTATCACTCTAAAAGTTGGTAGGTTGTGATAGACTGGATGAGATGGAAAGTAAAAAGAAGACAGAGTAAAGTCAAATGAAAAAAAGGTTGAAATTGTAAGCATTGGTTTGTCCTCAGTCTGCAGCTTTAAAAGAAAACAGAACAGGTTAGAAATGTGGAGGGAGAAAGGGCAGAGAAGGAGAAAAGAGGAGGGAGGTGTTGTTTGAGGCAATAAATCAAAGATGTGCTGTGACAGAGCTGACTCTGTTCAACCAGCTGACAACAAAACGCTGTCACTCCTGATGAAAACATAACAAACTCAAGCCCTTGTGATTGTTAGACTATAGTTTCAGTCTGAGGATTAATATAGAACTGGGCTCATTTAACACAGATTCTGTTAAATCCTTATTTTTTTCTTTTCTTTCCTGATTTGTCCTTGTATTCTCCCTTCAAGCGACTTGTCTTTACAGCTGAACATTTGTGAAGAGGACAAAGACATCCCTGTGAATTTTTGAACCCACTAGGATTAGATCGACCTGACTCAGAACCTTGTCAACTATTGTGCAAATACATGTTGAAAAATGTGAGTGTCATTCCTGGGATTTTTTTATTTATTGGGGGGGGGGGGGGGGGGGGGGGGCTGTTCATTCCCTTTAAAGAGGATGAATGTTGGATTAAAAGCTTGGAGACACCTGAGATATTTAGCTGTCGGTAACATTGGGGGGGGTGATACACGTAAAATCCTTCTGATGCATTTGAACAGCGGCGGCTGGTGAAATATTTTTTGGGTGGGGCTGCATAAATCCAATTAAGTGACAGTCAATAAAAACATTGTAAAGATGAGTTAATATAAAACCCTGTATAGAAATACATTTTCAACTTCAGTTAAATATTTAACAAAGACTATTCAATTGTAAAATTTTAAAAAATAATCACCAGAACAGGTTAATCTAGTCAAACCAAAACAGGCACATTTTGTGTATTAACATCAAATGTTGTATTTTAAGTAATATTTAATATAATATAAACACTAAATATGTTTGATCATTTTAATTGTCCAGCACTAGATATAAAATGTTTCATATTGCTGGTTAATAATAACCACAAAGTCCTGAAATTTGTATGAAATGGCCTCTTTAAACAAACTGAGTTAGCATAGCTACATCCAGCTAGCTCCGAGTGAAGCCTCTCCCATTTAACAGCTGTTTGATAGCAGATAATCTCGCGGTACTTTAACGTGGTTTGGGGCTCTTCAAAAATCGCCCTTCATGAAGTTATTTTCTCTGCGTTTATTGGCAAAATTAAGTTCTTCCGTTTGGCAATGCAGATCTGCTATTGGCTAATTCGATCTAAGAGCCCACCTCCTGAGGGCGCTTTCTCCAGCATCCCCGAGCTGAACAAGACATATGAGAAGAGGAGAAGCAGGAGGAAATCATATTTTACAGAAATCCTTTATATCATATTCTCAGTGTATAAATATACATATGAGTGTTTTTAACTCTAAATACATGTAATTTAAAAAAATCTATATATATTTCTTATTTGTTGCCACATCATGTTTTTGACAGGGAGGGCGGTGCCCTAGCGCCCTCTATTGGCCAGCCGCCACTGCGTTTGAAGAACACCACTATATCAACTTAAAGGTGCTTTTAAAGGAATCTTGTTTAAGGACAAATGAAGGATCATTTTAAGTACCAACAAATTTGCCCTTGGTGATAAGGACCTGGTGATTAAGCAGATGTGCAAAGACTAGACAGAGCTGGGGTGGGGGTGGGGAATACTTGCACAGGGAAGATTAAATTTATAAACTCAAAGTACAAACTCAAACTCTTAGATTTGTTTTGCTCCTGTTCTTCTGGGTCTTTGTTTGCCAAACACCTTTCACTTGTTGTTTATTTATCATCAGTTACTTCAGTATACTGTCTCGTTTCATTTACAATCCATGTTCCTGTCTGGTTTAGATTTTGTCTACAAGGCTTTGGGTTTCTTTTAAAGTCTTTTTCTTTTCACCTGCCAGACTACAGCTAGTGTCAGCATATGGGTCTTCTGCCACGTTGAACTGTGACACTGTGGTCTGTTTGGAAAATAAATATCTCCTGATGTTAACAGCATTTACGTCAGTATTATTATCTGCAAAAAGAGACTCCTTCGTTTCCTCTTCCTAATACGTCCATTAAACCTAAATATCCTGCTTTAGTACATGTCTTTTTTTATTCTTGTCCTTTTTTCCTCATTTGATCTGTTTCTACAGCACCCCATTAACACCCAACCCACATATCAAACTTACCCATAAAATCTTCTCAAATGGTTCCATTTGCATCTCACACTCGGTAAAAATGAATACTAATAAATCACTTTTTTAAAATAATAAATGCATGCTTTTTATGGCTTTGCAATCAGTACGTACTCCTGGTTTCTGCTCAGGGGAATAAAAAAAATCATCCTGCTTTATGTTTAGGCTGACGTAGGAGAAGACAAAAAGGGGAAATGGTTGTCATCAGGAACAAAGTGCCTGTGACCTTTGAAGAAAGCTTTGATATTCACCCTTTCTCCATCTCTCCCCCTTCCTTGCCAACTGCTCTCTTCTGTATCTGTCTAAGTCCTTCCCTTCATTTACTTTCTATCATCTGCCCGTGTTTTAATTTGTGACCTTTCCCCTCAACTTCACTATTCCCCTCTTTTCATCTAATTAACGTCCAGATAAACTGTCAAAGCCTGAGCCCTAAAAACGTCCTCGAATAACTGCTTATGAGGAAGTCTGATGTACAAATAGGCATCAGTGTCTCTGTTTTGTGGGGTTACACTGTGTGGCGGTTTGTCAACTGGTCTGAACACGTGCCTGTAATGGTGGGATGAGTCAGCCTCGTTACACACCTCAGGGAACACGCTCTGCCTTCTCTTTTCCCGCTAAACAACGTGAATGGCCTTAGCCTTTCTTATATTATAGAAGCAGCAGGGGGAGAGGAGACACAACAGACAAAGGGGTCACCAAAGCAGACGCACAAGCCGAAGTAGATGGAATAACTCTCAGATTGGACTGTTATTATTCTAATCCCCTCTCAAATAGAGATATGTACTTTCCTTTTATTGCAGTGGAGAGAAAGAAGACAAAACTTTGTGTTTGGGATTTGTCTCTGAGATGAGATCTCTCATGTCCTTGCAGCTCTATCAGATTCCAGAGACAATATTGGTGAAAAAGGAGGAATCAATTGAAACGGATGAGCAACCCGTAACAGGGGCAGCAATACCGTTAAATGGGAATGTCAAGCTCACCACAGATCTCCTTTGTTCACTGGGGAAAAACAAACCAACCGGTGACTGTAAACATCTTATTTATCATTTCATGTTGCTTCTCTGCTTTTAGCTGCAGAGAAAGAGTTCATCAGTGCAACCAAGAAAGTGGATTTGTGATGTAATTAGCAGCAAACTCTCCTCCTTTAGAAACAGACACTGATAAGACCTCTTATGTTGGATTAACCAGGAGAGAGGCTGCAGTGACTCTCTGACTCGCGTCTGAAGTGGCTTTATTGGAAATGACACGTACTCAGACGTCTGGTCAACAAAGAGAAGGTTACAAAATGAAACTGATCAGACAGAGTGACCATGATCCGCCCTGTGTTGTGGGGTTTGGGGTTTGGCCTTCTCCAGACAGCATGTTTCAGCTCCTTTCATTTTACATACGATTTAGATCACGGATCATAGAAGGCCACTTCCGAATGATTCCATGTTTTGTTTCTAGACATTTTTGGATGTTTTTAGCTGCAGGATTTGGGTTATAATCCTTTTGGAAGAACATGACCTGTGACTGAGACCAAGCTTTATGACACTGGGCTGCACATTTCACACCTTGAGATTTCATTGTAACTTGCACAGATTCAAGACACCCTGTACCAGATGTAGCAAAGCAGATGTGGAACTAATCCAAACCCCCTCCATGTTTCACAATAAGCATGGCATTCTTTTCTTTTAATGCTTCATGTTTCTTCTATAAATATAGGGTTCCAAATTTGTTTCATCAATCCAAAGAATATTCTCTCTTGGTGATTCATCAACATGTTTTTTTTTTTTTTTTTACTGGAAGTGTACCGACAATTGTGTCCACATCTGTATGTCATCATTCGTGAAAAAGGTTCCTGTCAGCAAACATTTTAGGTTAAATAACATCATAAAAACAGCAAAACATGTGCCTTAAATTAAATCAGAGGGAACTGTAGTATAAACTGATTGTTTTAGATTTTTGTCAGTTGGAACAATGCAGTCAGTAGACATACACTTACTGTACACATGCTCATATACTGATTTGCAAAAACAATACGACTCTTATTAATAGTTATTGATTGGTTAATGAATTGTTGCATCTCTAATTAACTAATTGTGTGTACACATTAAGAGTCAAACATTTATTAATGTGCACGTTTGTGTTTTTCATGACTTGCAAGCACATCTTTAGTCATTACTTAGAGTCAGTTTTGTAATTTGCAATCACTTGTTAACAGCCGGGGCTGCAAAGTGTGATGTCCCAGACTCTGAGCTGCCATTTTTAATCCAATCCTGGACCTATTATTGCAGAGAGAGACACGATCACACATGCTGCCTGTACAGTGACGGCCGCTAACTGCATTAATGTCTCCGAGGCTGAACTGCAATGTCAGAAACCTTTTTATTTGCAATGACAGACTAGAGTCTTAGCTGGATTACTGAATAGCAAAATAAAAATCTTTGTGAGTTCAGAACAATCTGGCATATATGTGTGTATATACATTATTATGTCAAATTGTTTGAAAAATATAAGTACAAATACATCCATTTACCAGTAGTTGGCCATGCATTTCACACCCTGGGCCTTCAGTCATGCTCCGTCTGAATCAATCCACCCTACAATAACTATTTTATGGCTATAAAAACCATCTTATTATGCAGAATTGTAGTATAAAGAGCCATTGCATATACTGTAACTCGTATAGCCACAATAAATGCCTTTACTGGAGAAACAAACCAAACGTGTGCTCAAGCCTCCTACTGCAGCTACACACATAAAAAAGCATCAATAATAGCATCATAAAACTGCAGTATTATTTCGGAAAATAGCTCAATTTTACTCACCATAAATTCAGATTATTTTTAAATGAGCAGATTACTATAGAACTAAAGGAAAGTTGTCTGGTAATTTGCTCATTTAACTCAGCGGTTTTAGAGCAGGGAAACATCTAGAACATGAAGGTCAGTGTGCCTTGAGGACCAGGGTTGGGAAACACTTCTCTAACTAACCAATCAAATAGTGTGAATACACTGATGTCACCATACTTGCTTGCAGGTCTGGGTGTTGCCCAATCAAAATCTGATTGGTTGAAGTAACAGTTTAATCGATGCTTGTTTTCTTTTAGAGGGGCCTGCAGAATGATTGTGAAGATCTCCATGCAGAGTTATTGGACTTTGACCCTGCCTGGCAACAAGTGATTGCTGAAATGTGATTGGTTAAATGCATTAATATGAAAATGCATGTCTGGAAGCAGTGCAGGCAATAGCAATTAGTAGTCATTTTAATGGCTGAGTAATTGGAAATACTCGCGGAATAGCCTACGGATTTTGGGTTTGTTAGATTAAAACCTTCAAGTTCAAATTTTATATTAGGGTGTTTTTAAATTAACTCAACTTCCCAGCACTAAAGGGAAAATGAGGAAAATACAAAACTTTTCAGAAATTAAGAAACACTCTGCTCACCTGTCCCACAAGCATTTTAATTTATAAACAAGATCATGTGTTTACAAGTTATAGCAGCTCAGTGACCAGAAAGAGTTATTAAAAATTTAATGGACACTATTGGAGAAATTAGGATTCCTATGGTATGGTATTACTGTCATTCTTCCTTAGCAAGAAGAAACAATGTTTTATGCAAAGTCTTTTGCAGGTTAAAACTTGTTTTACAACACCATATATGGTCATATTGACGTTACACCTACTAGCATTAAAAAAGAATCTGTAACAACTGATGATTTATCAATCTCTTTAATGGGCATTTCTAATACTAGAGGATTATTTTACTGATACTCTTTACAACTTTGAAGTCAAAGTCAAAGGGCAGGTATGGGCAAAGGTGTGTTGGAAGGCAATATAGAGGAATTAGTTTTAGCCTTAATGCTATGATGCTATGGATTTGGGATAAATCACATTCAGGTCACCGTTTTTTATCCTTTTAAGTAAAAATGTAGGTCTCCTCCAGGGGTATTTATCTGTCCAGTGAAACAAAGCTGGAATAAATAAATAGCTGGAGATAGATGGGAACGTTAATGAGAAGCATCATGATACATAATGGTGGAGAGGCTGACAAAGAGAGGCAGACAGGGAGTGATGGGCTGCCCTTGTGCTTTGTTCCAGGAGCTAAATTGCTGGCGGCAGGCTGGCAGACAGTAAAGCCAAGGCTGTGATGCTGCACGTTGCCCTCGTGTTTATGTTGTGACTTTACCCTTGATTAAAGATAACAATTTGTCCCAAAAGGAGAGGCAGGTGTGGCAGGAATTACACAGCAGGTGTCAATAAGGAATAAAGAAAAGGCTGCAATAAGCGGTGAAAGGATTATTGTCCAGTGAACAATGACAGAACAGTTTTCATTTTCTTTTTATGTTGCATGCTCTTAAACTGTTGATCATGCAGAAAGATTTCTATCCACTTTAACGTCTTTTGAGCCGTGATTTTTGTTTGTGCTTCTTGTTGTTTGTACCTGCACTAGATCTTTTATGTGAACTGTTTTTGTACAACCATCTTGCTTATTGTTGGCTGTTTCAATCACCAGACTTCACTAACACTCAGTCTCTCTCCCCCCCCCCCCCCCCCCCCCCCCCCCCCCCCCCCCCTGCCCTAACCTGCACTCATTTCTCATCCCATTTCATCCGACTCTCCCACCATCTTCCCATGTCCATCTACTTTCCAATCACCCTCCTACATCCTGTCTCCTTCCAGCTAACATCTTGACGGTGGTTATCCTGTCCCAGCTGGTGCTGCGTCGTCAGAAGTCCTCTTACAATTATCTGCTGGCTTTGGCTGCTGCGGACATTCTAGTTTTGCTCCTCATCGTTTTCGTTGACTTCATACTGGAGGATTTTATTTTGGCCTCACCTCTGCCACCATCATTAAACAATGCCGTGCAGGTTCTGGAGTTCTCCTCCATCCACACCTCCATCTGGATAACAGTGCCTCTCACCATCGACCGCTACATTGCTGTTTGCCACCCTCTTCGCTACCACAGTGTCTCCTACCCAGCCCGAACACGCAGGGTGATATTCGCCGTGTACATTGGGTGCTTGCTCTCGGCAGCACCTTATTACTGGTGGCCTGAGCTTTGGCACAGCCTTCCTGGGGTTGGAAACACTGATGAAGGTGGAGGAGGAGGAAAAGAGAGCAACAAAAGAACAGTGGCGCAACATGTCTTGGTGTGGGCACACTGTGCCACCGTCTACCTCCTGCCCTGCACCGTTTTCTTCTCCCTCAACACCGTCATTGTTCAGAAACTTCGCAAACGTCGCAACTGCTTTAGACTGCGCGGATATTCCACAGGGAAGACCACTGCCATCCTTCTTGCCATCACCTCTGTTTTTGCGGTTTTATGGGCACCACGTACCCTCGTGATCCTCTACCACTTCTACTCGCCTCCACCGACATCTCAAAGCGCTAGCCGACTGCTCCACATGCTCACTGATATGGCAAACATGCTGGCATTGCTCAACACTGGCGTCAACTTCTTTCTCTACTGCTTCATTAGCAAGCGTTTCCGGGGCATGGCAGCCAACGTGTTGCGAGCTTTGGTCCACTGCCGGAAGCAGCCGCAACCATTTTACGCCAGCCACAATTTCTCCATCACAAGCAGTCCCTGGATCTCACCAGCCAACTCCCACTGCATCAAGATGTTTGTGTACCAGTACGATAAAAATGGCAAACCTATTTGCATCTCCTCTTGAGTCCACGACCAGCTGTGAGACTTGTTAACACTTGAAAAATGTCAACATGCCCGGAGAGCACAAGGAACAAGCTGATCCATTTGTCGGCGATGATAAAGTGCTTGGCTTGTGAGGCGCTACAGGAAACGCTAGAAGCACGGGAGAAGATGACAAAACCTCTTAAGTTCAATAACAGTGTGTCAAACAGATGCTGATTGCTCCCTCCATGCAAAAAATAAATACATTTTAAAGCTACATGCTGTAGGTGAGAAAAGACAGATGAGGTAATAAAATGATTATGAACCACTATTTGTATCATAAAAAACGACAAACAACAAGTTGACCTTGGTGAAGCATCGAATACGGTTTATCCTTAGAAGCTTTCTATGTGTTGGGATATTTCCAGGAAGCAGGTGCACACCTCACCTTAAAAGGTGATTTGCTCACAAGGAGCCAGTGACAATGTGTCCGCTGTCCGCACTCAAGACTGTCTCATAAATATAAAAAAAACCTCAGTCGTTTCCGTTTTAATACACAGAGACGTCTCAAAGGCTTGTTAAAAAGGGGCTTTTACAAGAAGAACATCTCTGCAACTCTTCTTGTGTGCGTGAGGCTCATTTTTATTAGAGTAGGTCACCTGCAAGTCAAAGCTCCCAACAACTGACAAAGTAAACTCGTGTCTAATCCCACAGGTTGTAGTAGGATCTCAGCTTATTGTTGGTGAAATATGTATTCATGGTAGACTTGACTGTTAATGTAGATTTGCAAAAAAGTGCTGGAGTGGATGGAGCACTAAGGTGTCATTAATTTAGCAACCAGTTTCCGTTATTAGAAAGAGGAAATTTCTCCTACCGGGAGATAGTCCTCTATTAACTATTAATAATCCTTGATGACTTACTGTTAGCCATTATTAAAATGAATATAATGAATGTAACTGAAGATGTCTTTAACCCTTTAGCTTTTTAAAAGACCAAGAAACAAAGAGAGCAAGAGAAGACACCAATATAAACTGTTATTCACATAACGTCTCAAAAGATCCATAAATAAATAAACTTTTTTGATTTTTTTGTTCCATTTTTGAGTCTGTAAATCAAGTTTTCAGGACAACAGTGACACACGTCAGATTTATTCTTTCAAGCTTGTGATGTTACAGTACCATTTTACACTAGAACACAGTCACATACGTTCATGGATCCTGCATCACTGCTACTTGGTAACAACAAATGAAATCAGGCACGGACGTATCTCATACTGCAAAGCCCACAGAACGCGTTGAGATCAATGCACATTCATTCTGTGGAGACCAAGGGGCATTAGCAGGGTTCATCCATCTACTGAGAGTGAAGCTGTACTAAAAGGGCACATTTCTGCTAAAACTCAGCTAAAGAGATCAGACACGTCAGGCTTTTAAAAAAAAAAAATATCAGAGGCTTTAAACTGTTAAAGGTGAAGCGTGTCGATCTTAGCTGACGTGCCCTCTAAACCTATCATGACACAGAAACGTCTAAGACACTTCAGGGAGTTCTGTTTTTATAGTTTATTTATTTCTTTATTTTCACAACAGCATGCATTAAGAATACATTAAATGCAGCTGAATATTAGTAAATGCATTGAAATTGTTAGCTTTACTGCTAATATATGAAGATTGTGAAACAGAAGAAGTGTTTAATAAGCAGAATCGATTTCTGAAATGTAACAGATTATCAGAAATAACAAGCAAACATTTTATATATGATATATTTATCATTTTTCGTTTTGTTTTGTTTTGTGGAGGGAAGAGGGCTTGCAGTGGTGCCTCTTTCAGGAAGTGACGTGACCCTAGGAAACAGCTTATTCCAGGAGTTGGCTCTGCATGTATATAAATATACAGTGTATATAAATATGAATATCATATCCTTGTTGTATGCAGCTCTTTGAACGACCTCAGTTTGGAGAAATAGTTTATTTTGATTGAACTGACAAGCTAACACACAGTCTGAGATAAGATCAAAGAGGTTTAATACTGCTTAAAAAACAGATCTCAAAAAGTCTCATGGTGTTTGATGCAATGTTATAAACTCTTTACATTTCCATAAAGTTTGCTCTACATGGCTTTTCATTTGATTAGCAGGAATTAGCAGCAGAACTAGTCATGTGTAGAACTGCTGGAATTTTAGAATTTCTCTGCCAGAATAACTATTTGAAGTGAATGTGATATAGAGCAGCGTAAACATAAACAAACCAAGTGCATTTGATTTTTTTAGATTAGGATTGTTTTAAAGTTGCAATGTGTAAGAATTAGACCTTGTGGTCAAATTGGAGTCCTGCAGATCATGTAGAAAAAAAAACCTTCCACTCTCACCCACTCATCCCCTCCCTTCCTGACTTTTCTGCTGGGTTGCCAGTTCCAATGTTGATCCTCGTTTTGTTTCTCTTGTATTTGTTCAGTTTTTGGGAAGGATGTGATGGTTTCTTTAGGTTTACTACAAGTTACCTCAGGGCTGCTTCTTTTACTGTTTGATACTGATCGCTGTGGAATTACAGCTGCTTGTTTTGAAGACTTGGCGACCTTGCAGACTCACATGTGATTCACTATGGAACGAGGAAGTCTGGACATGTAAATAATGATTCTGGTCCGTGCTAGCTTTTTTAAAATGACAGTAACTAGCGACACCCAGCCGGCTGAGATCGAGATCTGTTATAATGTGACTTTATATTCAACATCGGTGGGACATTAGATTGTTGTGTGAGTATTTCACAGTAAAATTCTTACATATTGAACCTTTAATATGGCAAAAGAATTGTTTTGTAACTGTTAGCAAGCCTGTTAGAATAACTAGCCACTCAGAGGTAATCTCTGTTTCTCTAAACTGAGGCTGTTGACTGAGTTGTCTACTACAGGTAAGATGTTAAATATTCAGAACCTTACATGACAGACTTTATAAGATCTGAGCTATCCGCTATGTTTAGAAGAGTTTTAAAGCTGGTTGAGAACGAAGTTTGCAAAAATGAAATATTTACAACAAATACAGCAGGCCAATTTATTTATTTAAAATATACAAACCAAAACTTCTTTATGACATCTCTGTTAGAAACATGAGGTGAAATGTGGGCTGTTTAAGCACATGCTTTATCGTTCATTGTTTTAACGTCTCCTACAGCTCAGTTTTGTTTATCTATGACTAAAAGAATTCAAATATTTTTCCATAAAATTAAGAAAAAAAGATATGCATATCATTAAGCGTTCTCATCGAAAACACCCACCAAATACTGCCAAATCATTTAAAATGAAGATAAAAGTGTGTTATGTAAATTCATTCAATGAGATTTTTTATAAATATTTAAGAGGTCAGATATTAAACTATCGTTATAGAAGAGGTTCTTATAACTGCTGATTGTTTAACAGGCCAGATGTTCATACATCATTTAAATAGTTTAGCGTGTTTTAGTATTTGTCATTAACTGAACTCAATCTTCTCAGCAATAAGACCAATATGAATTAATTGTTAATAGTTGTTGTAGTAAAGTTTAAATTGTTGGCTTAAAAACTGAAAATTACTTCAATTTCCAAACAAATTATTATGAATTTTTTAAGTGTAGTTACGTGAGTTCCACCGGTTCTTTTCCTCTTTCACTCCACTGATTCCACTGATGTGTTCTAATGGAGGACGTTGATCGGAAGATGGTGGATTTTGTGCTTTATTTATTGGAGATGAATGACCAACAGGATCAATAACCAATAATCACTCAGTGGCATTTCATAACTTAATGTATTTGATCATTATTTACAACTGCTTGAAATGTTTTCATAAAGCTGACTTTGAATCTGGAGTATTGATGTGAATTGGACCTGATATTTCTGTGAAGGGCCTTGAAATGACTTTTGTTATGAACCAGCGCTTTATAGATAGAAATGAATTGAATTAAAATCCTTAACTAACTTTCCTTCCTACAATCCCTGAATGTAAAACATGTGCTTTAATCCTAATCTAAACTGCTTAATGACCAGATTGTGATCTTTAAGGGTGTCAAGCCCCCCCACCCCCCCCCCCACCCCCCAAAAAAAGAAGCCTAGGGAGCTTTTACCAATTGATGGCTGCTGTGACATTTATGTTTCTCATGTTTTATCCAGTGTTTGGTCTATGTTAATGTGACATTTGTGTGGAACCTGCACCTTATTGCCATGAACGCCACAAACTGAGGGAGACATGCTGGGAAACCAAAGCAGTGGTTAAGTGTCACATGCAGACATCCCTCCCTCTCAAAGGTGAGCTAATTACAAAGAAAAATTTCCCATCACGAAGCAAAAACCCAGGATCTATATTTTTCTTCAGCCTGATATTAAAAAGATAATCGAGCATAAATCAATCAGAGGGAAAGATTGTATTTTCTCTCCAACGTGTTCTCCTCTGCTTGGTTTCCTCTCTCTCTCTCTCTCTCTCTCTCTCTCTCTCTCTATTAGCTCAGCTCTAGTGTGTGTGTATGTGTTTTCATGAGACTAAGCAACAGTTTGAATGATTGTGCGCATTTAAAGTTTGTCTTAGAAAGAAGCTTTAAAACAGTTTGTGCCATCAAACTAGCAAAGTATAAAAATATGTACTTATAATTAATCATAAATACAGAGCAGTATTGCAATGATATATACACGAATGTAAAAATGACGCTTTTGGCATTTTCGTTGGTATTTTAATAAATTGTGAATTTCCACGGCTAATTTTTTTAGCGGTCTTCAACAATGATTAGTTTTATTTGACTGTACAGGCTTGCATAATTAAAATTTTCTCCTTATAATGAATGTACTGACTGTGTAAAGGGTATGTATTATTGTCCTGTGAGAAGGTACGCAGTAAAGTATCAGCTAATATTTTTGATGAAAGAAATAAATACATTTGTCAAACAGTTGAGATACAGCACTGTCTGTGAAATGAGTCTTTTTCTCTTGAACGCAATCACACGCAGCAATGAACACAACTTTAGTCAATAAATAGAGAAATAAAACAAATTTTTCATTCTGATTTTCTTTGCAGCAGATTAACGTAGTGAATTAGCGTAAATTCAATTCAAATTCAGTCATACTTTATTAATCCTTGAAGGGAAATTAAATGTTGTAGTAACTTATTATTTCTTCAGAGTCATTTTAGAGGGTTCCAGCTGTTCCTGTTTGCTACGTCTTATGCTACAGCTTTTAGCTAGCAGCATGCTAGGCGTGGTTTCAACCGCGGGAGCTGCCGAATACTAACAAACACAGGAGTTGTGACGAAACAACTACAGGCCGTTCGAACTCGGGTGAAATAAATGGGAAGAAAAGTTTTGTCTTTTCATTTTCTTTTCTTTCTGCTGATCTGAAAAGGGATCCAATCCTCAAATCCAGAGTCCTTTCTTATAGAAGACATCATCTCCTATAAACTGGTACAATATGTACATTCATGAAGAATAACTGACTCTGGCCACAGTGAGTTTGATTTGCAGACCCTCATGGGGCTTCAGTAGACGTGCTGCTGCCTGATTTTTCAGAAACTTGTCCTGAACTCCTGCAGATCGCTCACATTGTCGTTCATCCTCATAGTATGAGTACTGTACACCACTAAACAGACGATCCCTCTTCTGGCTGTAAAATCCTGCCCTGTTCCTGTATAAATCGCATCATATTCGAAAACTCTCTCTTCAATGTCCAGAAAAATTCTAGTTGGTAAACCTTCACAAACTGTCATGTACCACGTCTCTCCATGCCACATCTTGCCTTTTTTCAGTTAATACACACCTTTTTTTATTCAGTTTAAGTAGTTTTGTGATTTAGTTTCTTAGAAATTTGAGTTTCTTAGTATCTTGTGTTTTGTTTTTTTCACTCCCTCAGTCCTGTAGTTTAGTTCATGCCCTGCACCTGCTCACACCTCGCTCATTCCACACACCTGTCTGTCTCTTTATTTAAACCCCCGTGTGTCTTTGTCACTAGTTTGGCAAATGCGTTCACGCTTCCAAACTCGTGCATGTCTTGTTTACCAGTCTTTCAGTCTGCTTTTTGATCACCTGTGTTTTAGAGCGTGGACCTCGACCGTGTCTCCGTCTGCTCTTATTTGGATGTGTATGCTTTCTCAATTGGATTAACTGGATTCGACCTGTTTTTTTGGACCACCACTCTGACTCTGTCTGCCCCAGTTCTCAGCCCATAAATCCCATTCAGCTCCACATATCCAACTGTTGACTTTGTCTAGTGTTTATTACCTTCCACAGTCCTGCCTCATCTACACATCAGTTCAATAAACATTGTTGAAAACTACCCTGTCGCCTCTCTTCAGTGCGTTTGATCTCAACTTCTTTAACAAAAATACAACAGAAATATTTACTGTATTATGATGTGATAAATCTAAGTCCTGTAAGCTAAACAACAAAACAGCATAAAGTTGTGTCCCTTGCTAACACATCACACATCACATGTACGAAACAAGAAGGTTCTTTAAAATTTAGCTCTTTAGAAGCAATTTTAGAATCAGAATCAGGGTTATTTGGCCAAGTATTTTACACACAAGGAATCTGGTTCCGGCTCACTTTGTACTTGTACAGACAGACATATAAGATAATAGACAGCGTTGGACATAGAACACATAGAACACACACCAGATACATTAGCAGCATTTTACCCCTATAAAAGTCTGGTTGGTGGTTTGAGGTCAGGTGGTACAGAGCAGGTATATAACATTATTTTAATAATAGAACAGATTATTTCCTAGTTAGGAGAGTTAATCATGTTTGTTTAACATGGTGACGTCCTGTAGGAAAAAACTGTTTATGTGTCTAGTGGTTTTGGTGTTCAGAGATCTGTAGCGCCGACCTGAGGGGAGAGAAGAGGTGAGATCCTGGATGAGAAGGTCCCTGCTGATGCTGCCTGTTCTTTTCCTGACTATGAAGGAGTCCAGGTCCTGGATGGAGGAGTCCAGGTCCTGGATGGAGGAGTCCAGGTCCTGGATGGAGGGCCGATCCACATCAGTGATTCTCTCTGCAGTCTGTTTCTGTCTAGTTTGGTTGCAGAACCAAACTAGACTGTGATGGACCAGCAGAGACTCGATGATGGTTCTGTAGAAGTTCACCAGCACCTTCTGTAGCAGGTTGAAATTGTTAAGCTGCGAGCGGAAGTTGAACCTCTGCTGAGCCTTTTTAGATACTGATGCTATGTTGGTTGTCCATTTCAGGTACCGGGGGATGGTGGTCCCCAGAAACCTAAATGTGTCCACCATAGTTACAGGTGTGTTGTCTATGGTAATGGAGGGCAGAGGTGGAGAGATTTTCCTGAAGTCCACTGCTATCTCAATAGTTTTGGAGTGTTGAACTCTAGATGGTATATTAATTCTTATCAATGTTAATTTGAATAAAAAAAAAAAATCTTAAATAAAAATGAACTTAACAACTGCCTTTTGTAACCTTGCCCTGGATGGATGGATTCTCACGAGATTTGGAGAATCCATCTTGTACTGCTCCAAATTAACTGTCCGACTCGACTCCACTGGTGGTTCGGACCAATCATTTGTTAGCATTGTGCTTTGGAGCGGATGTTCACATGACGATAGCAGCATGTGTCCAGGCAAAGTAAAACAAACATGGCTGCACCACTGGACGTACGCATAGAATCTGCTATTGAATCTGTTTTAAGAGAACTAGAGACGATTTCTTTGTTGAAAAATGAGCAAAGGGAAGAACTTTCTGCATTTCTTGATGGTAACGATGTGTGTGCTTTACTCCTGACTGGATTTGCAAGACCCTCCATTTTCAGACGCTTTCAGATGGAGCTATCCCAGATCTATGTTTCTCCCAGTTGAGAAAAAAGCACACACATCATTAACATAAAGAAATGCACAAAGTTCTTACCTTTGAACATTTGCAATGAAGAAATCATCTCTAGTTCTCCGAAAACAGATTCAATAGATTCTATGAGTAGATTCACCAGCGTGGCCATTTTTGTTTTGCTTTGCCTGCCTGGGCACTTGCTGCCAATCATACCTGAACACCCGCCCCAAAGCACAATGCTAACACATGATTGGTCTGAACCACCAGTAGAGTTGAGTCAGATGTTTTATTTGGCGCACTACAAGATGGATTTTCATGGGTTTGGAAAACTTGAAATCTCGTGAGAATCCAGCTTGCAGCACAAGGTTAGGGAGTCAACGAAATGATGCTAAAACTGGAGAAATTTGATCTCTCCTTCTGACACTCATCAGAACTTTGGCAGCAGCATTTTGGATCAGCTGGAGGCTTGCAATAGTCAAGTCTAGAAGTAATTAATGCGTGGACTTTTCCTGCAAATGTTGGAGTTGAGGTCACCAGGTGATTAATGTAAATGAATGTGATGCCCTCGAAATCGATGGGAAAACATTTTTGTGTATTTGTGATAAATGTCTATTTTTTTTTACAGCAGCACTGAATCAGCTGCTGTACTTGTCAGGAAAGGTGAGAAACAGGAAGCGAAATGTTTGTGAGAACTAACACACACGCAACTTGCTTCTTCTCCTGCAAGAATTAGTTTAAAATAAAGTTCAGGTGTTTCACCTTTCCAACTCCCCCCGGTTACGTCAACGGGCACAACAAGCCTTGCTCATATTCACAGTCTAACAGTTGCCTATACATCACAACATGCCAATTAACACCTCTAACACCAGAGAGAAAACCTGCTAGAAGATTTTATTTTATTTCCCTGCATAATGCACAATATAGCAGCAGCAGCTTTAAAGGATGTTTGTCTGTCTCAATAAGACGACCTTCCTCTAGCCTTTTTCAATAAACTCACATTACTCTGGATTATATGAGCTGAGGTCACAGTACTTTTCATCTCACAGTAATATAAAACGGGTTCATCTGATAAATGTCCTGCCATCTCTCAGCCATGTGTAGCTTATCCATCTCTGTGACCAGAGCCGAAGAGGGAAAAAAGGAGACAGAAATGAGAAAATGAAGGGAGGAAGAGCAAAATGGGGAAAGTGTGTCTTCACGTGTGTGTGCGTGTGGATATGCACGTGTTATTGGCGAGTCTTTGGAGTGTGTAGCTGCTGTAATAAAGATTGATGGGCCTGTCTGATCCTGCTGTGATTGCGCGTACGAGAGCAATAGTGCCCGTTTGCTTGTGCAAATGACGCTTTATTTATTCATTCATTCCTTCACAGTTCAGTCTGTTGTTGGCGCTAGAAAAATGTTTGTCAAATATTTTTTACCAATATTGAAAGGTTGTT
The DNA here is from genome assembly GCA_006937955.1 of Pachypanchax playfairii. NCBI lineage: Eukaryota > Metazoa > Chordata > Actinopteri > Cyprinodontiformes > Aplocheilidae > Pachypanchax > Pachypanchax playfairii. The sequence continues at coordinate 1,653,774 of SSNP01000020.1, read as the reverse complement.
CAGTCTTCCATAGAAGGGAGGAGAGAGTAGGTAGCTATATTTTTTCTAGTTGTTTTTGTTTTAAATATCTGAATTTTTTTGTCTTAACACTCAACTTAAATGATACGTTCAATATATAATATATAAAATGAGAAAATTTAATTAACAGTTAAAGCATATCACTTTATTTTACTCACTTCCTCTGTTCATGAATTTCTGTAAAGACAAGACTTCTGAATTGTTTAAAACCTCGTTCTCAATGTGCAAAGCCTTAAATATTTAATGAGCTCTGAATTCTAGGATTTTGCTTTATTAGATAAATATTATATTTTTAAAAAACACACCTGAGATGTTTTTTATGTTAAGAAAAACTCAGGTCTCACTTCATGTGTTTAAAAAGTATTGTGCTTGCATCATGTCTATTCCTTGAAACAATTTAAAATATACACTGAACAAAAATATAAAGGCAACACTTTTGTTTTTGCTCCCATGTTTTATGAGATGAACTCAAAGATCTAAAACCATTTCCACAGACACAAAATAACCATCTATCTTCAATATTGTTCAAAAATCTGTCTAAATCTGTAATAGTGAGCACTTCTCCTTAGTGGAGATGATCCATCCCACCTCAGAGGTGTGCCATAAGCTGCTGATTAGACAGCATGATTGTTGCACAGGTGTGTCGAAAGGCTACTTTCCATTGGACGCGTCGGCAGCGCCCAACGTTTTGCTCGCTTTGCTCGTGTAATCAGCAGCACATCCCTTCCTACCGGGAGCTCTTCATACTCGCATAGCGTCACATCCAGCTGGTCCTGGAAGATCACGAAATCTCATGAGAATAGCGAAAATGCGCGGGATTTCGTCAGTACTCACAATAACAAGCAGGTAGAAAGATGACAACGTGTATCCAGAAGGTATGTGGCTTATTTTCACACCACCTACGGACTTCAAACCCATCACAGGTACTTTCTCAAGCAAACGGAAATCCGCACATGTCCTTTTATTTTGAAACTTCTGGGTATGGATGCGTGATTTCCTGTCTGGTCCAAACTAAGCTGCTGAACTTGACGTGTTTTTGAAGCATACCGCGTAAAAAATAGAACTGCTGCAGAATGCTCGCAAGACTACGCGTCTGGGATGCGTCTCATGCACGCGCAGTGGAAAGGGTCTGATTGACTTTATTGGCGGCTATCAGCCACGTATTACGCGTCACTAACGTTGCGTGCTGCTCACGCGTCCAGTGGAAAGCAGGGGTTAGACTGGCCACAACAAAAGGCCACTCTGAAATGTTCTGTTTTGTTTTATTGGGGGGTTCTGGGGAAAACCAGTCAGGGCTTGACCACCAATTGCTTCATGCAGACCCCCTCAATAAAACAAAACTGAACATTTCAGAGTGAAGTTTCATTGTGGCCAGTCTAAAGTACACCTGTGCAATAATCATGCTGTCTAATCAGTATCTTGATATGACAAAGAGGGCCCTCAAATTTATATCTAGACTCTTCTACTTAGACTAAATGTGCCTGTTCTCATCTGGCTATGAATACCATTACATGTGAAAGATACGTGTTGTGGCAATTTATGTTAGTTCTGTTATGAGTCAAATAAAGACCATCATTAGGCCACAAAACTGGCCCAAGACCTTCAATGTAGACTTTCTTAATAGCAAATTGGATTTGTGAGAAATCAATTAACGCTTCTATTCTTTTGTGTAGTGCGAAAAGTAACAATTATTGTTCTAAAAACTGACCTGACCAGACTTCAGGGTCCAATCTTTAATCTAAAATAAATAACAAGCAAATAATGACACTGAATTAATGGTATTACAATTTAATTGACAATATTTAGTTAATGTTCACTACATATTCATTTTACAGTTTGTTTAATTAAAATGATTTGAATACAGTGTTAGACATGAACACAAACTGAATACTTGTGTACGGCAGTATTTACATTTTGGGTCCTGGAAATCAGCAGGAAATTAAACCAGAGAAGGAGAAACTTTTTCTATAGGCATTTTAATCCAAAACTTTTAATGTAACCTGCGCTGGAGTCATTTACTAGATCAGTTTAACTTATTACAGTGACTGTAACTGTAATTTACACCCAGCATATCTCACTGAGACATTTATTTAGTGTCACAGTATAGCTCTCTGCAGTGTTCACAGAAACGACAATATGATACAGATAATAAAGAATTATTACAACTGAAACCTTCAACACTGCACAGATATATTTGCTTAATGAAACTTTTACAAAGACTTTTTACTACTTACAGTCTGAGCATATGTTAAGCATTAAAGGTTCATAATGTGGGTTTCCCTGAAATAGTTACGATCAAAGAACAAAGTGGTAGTCCGTAGCTCGCTCATGTCGATTCGCGCTTTACAACATCAGGAAAATCAGAGCCTTCCTCACAGACCACACCACACAGCTTCTGGTCCAGGCCCTGGTCTTGTCCCGGATCGACTACTGCAACTCTTTGCTGGCCGGTCTTCCGGCGTCCTCGGTTAAACCTCTGCAGATGATTCAGAACGCAGCAGCACGTCTGGTCTTCAACCAGCCCAAGAGGGCTCATGTCACTCCGCTGCTCATTTCCCTGCACTGGCTTCCAGTTGCAGCACGCATCAAATACAAAGCTCTGCTTCTGGCTTACCAGACTCTAACACACACAGCTCCTACCTACCTTCACTCCTTCATCCAAACCTACATTCCCACGCGTCAGCTACGCTCAGCCGCTGAAAGACGCCTAGCGCTTCCACCACAACGTGGCATGAGATCATGTTCCAAACTCTTCTCCTCTGTTGTCCCCCGATGGTGGAATGACCTACCAAACTCGGTCCGATCCTCAGAGTCGGCAGCTACTTTTAAGAGCAGACTTAAGACTCACCTCTTTAAAGAACACTTTCAGTCTTAATGTGGGATTAATTTATGATTTATGATAGCGATTTGAGAATTTATCTCTCACTAAAAAAAAAAAATAATAATAATAATAATAATAATAATAATAATAATTTTGATACACTTGATGTATCAGCGTCGGAATTAAACTGGACTCCAAACAGTCCGCCTCCTTATATATATATTTTTTTTTTTTCCTTCTCTTTGAATTCTTGCTTGTATGTTCTCTCAATGTAAGTCGCTTTGGATAAAAGCGTCTGCTAAATGACAGTAGTAGTAGTAGTAGTGGTTTGCTGCCATCTTTAAACAGCTCCAATCTCAAAGATTTCATAGCAGTTGATGTGAACACTATTACAAAAACCTTTACTATTCTGTTATTTTTACTCTACTTGGTTATTTATAGAGAATTATTTGGTTACGTTCAAGAGCAACTAGCAGCCGCAGCTGGATTAATGAGGTAATGGGTAGTCTGAAAATAGATTGCTGCTGTTTTAAATCAATGCTTATCTCAAAAATGCCATAGCAGCTTATGCTAGCACTTTTTAATTAATCTTTTTACCTTCACAAATTTAACATTACACAGTTATTTGCAAAGAAGAGTTCTCCAGAGTCCGAACGGCCTGTATCTGTTTCATCACAACTCCTTTGTTCGTTAGTATTCGGCAGCTCCCGCAGTTGAAACCACGCCTAGCATGCTGCTGGCTAAAAGCTGTGGTATAAGACGTAGCAAACAGCAAGACACGACGTCTGACGTTGCCATGTGCAGCAGGGCAGGATACAGTATACCATGCTCTCATAGGCTAGTTTGTTAGCCAATCTGAGTCCAGCAAATTCGAATAATGAATATGAACGAGCTGCTGACGAAGCCTGAAGAAGCAGCCTGACGGAAGGAACCAGAACCACCCGAATTTTAATGCAGACAGATTGAAAGGTCTGTTAATAAGTGTTTCCTGAGGTTTTTTAGATATAAAATGTTTCATATAACTGGTTAATACTTAAGAAATAACCACAAAGTCCTGTAAAGTGTATGAAATGGCCTCTTTAAGATAAAAAAAACTGTCTGCAGGTTTAGCTGTGACACATTGCACTGATAGCTAATCAGCTCACCAACACTGACTCTAACAATTTTGTCAAGCAGATTTTGGCTGAAAAGAGTTCCTCATCAGGTTTGGATGAGGATGTGAACCCAGAGTCCAGACAGACTAAAGAAAGCGTTTTAAATTTTACTTGTCTTGTCTTGTGTTTTGGTTCAGGAGTGAAGACCCCCATCATGTGGGCATGAATGATTGGTCATTTCCAATCACATGAGTCAGTGTTGCTACTGGGACCTGCTTCCAAACCATTGCAAGTCAAGATACAAGCGAAAGGAGAATTTCTTTTCAAAGGTGCATAGTGTCTACCATGGAGATGAAATGTGTGCACTTGAATGGCTGAAACTGCACAAGTGTTGAATTTCTTGCATGCAGGGGTTTTGACTTGAATCTATTTCCATTATTTTGTATAATCCCCTGCACTCACTCCACACACCTGTTCAGTTCCCTTTATGTGGTTCCCTCTGCCACCAACACATTGTGAGTTTTTGAATGCTTTGCGCTTCCAGACCTGCGCTTTACCCTGTCAGTCTGTCTGTTTTTGCATTAGTTGGATTCTGACCCTGGACTGTCCCCGACCTCGTTTTTGCCTGCACCCAATTTAATTATCCTCTGGACTCTGCTTTTCTGGATGTCAACCTGTGTTCTGCTTCACAACATTGCTTCTGCCTATCCCCTGCCTGTCTGTCAGCCTGTCAATGTTTCAGTGAGTGACCATATTTACTAGTATTCGATTATGGATGGGATTTGTTTACCTGAATTTTCCTGTTTAAGATCCCGAGTACAGCTTTTATCCCACGCCAGTGATGTCAGTGATATCTGCTGCCTGTGCACCACCTGATGTCATCCATCTCTTGCAAACTGAGTTCAACTTTCACAGTTGAGACCATAGACATTAATACGTAGACGCCTCGTGGACTGACGTATCAAAGCGGCCGCCATCTTGGATAGGTTCTCATGCGCCTCCAGTGCATTTATTTCTACTGAGATAAGTGTATATCCAACTACAAAAACACATTTCATTACTCTCAACAGAATGTGACATATGGTATGGCATGTTATTAAAAATAAGAAATTCATTTTATAGTCTAATAAGCAAAACAAGTTTGATGGTTTATTTAAATTCATTTCTTTACTTTTCTCTCTGAGAAGCTGGAGAGTTACAACCCTTGAAAAATAACTTTTACAATGCATTTTAAAATAATCAGACATGGTATGACATCTTAATAAAAAATTATATTTTGATTAGAAAATATATTTTTTTCTCTCGTGTAACTTATAAAAAAATATTAGTGCAGATAATGCAGATTACAGGTAAATACTTAAGAAATAACCACAAAGTCCTGAAATTTGTATGAAATGACCTCTTTAACAGTGAAGACCTCTAACATGTTTTATTGATTTAAATAAATTCCTGAAGTTTGGCACTTCACTCTGTCATCTCAAATAGTTTTTTTTCTGAAGGTCTAAAGGTTTCATTGCAGAAGATACTGTGCAGGATTCAGAGTCGGCGCTGGCAGGATTGTACTGCATTGATGTACAGAAGATGGCTTTGCAATTTCTCCAGGGCCTGTTTGTGAAATAATCTTTTTTATTAAGCCGTTACCACTGTGTTGTTGTTTCCCCCCCTCTTTCAATAAAAAATTAACACAGCTACAATAATTCAACTAAAATGTAAAAAAACTGGAAACAGCAGCAGTAGTGTTGGTTTGTGACTCACCTAATGCGATTTAAGCTCTTCACACAGAAAGGTGCGGAAAGATTAAAATTGATTTTCAGACAGTTCTGCGCAGCTCATCGACATTCGTAATCTGCAGAATTACTCTGACATCTGTGTCACACCTGAGCCTCCCTGAGACTGCAGCAGATGGGAAATTACACTTTGTGAGTGACAAAATGACAATCTTGGGAGATGTTTCTATTCAGCGAGGTTCAGACAACATTCAAGGAAAGAGTGACTCAGGCAAATGAGTTGTATAGTTCAAGGAAGCATCATAAACGAGTCAACAGGGAATAAATAAAATAAAAGATTATGTGAAACAATGAGAAATAAATTCAGATTTAGAAGCAGCATTTCCAGTAGGTATTTGTTTGTTTAGAAACATTTCTTCAGCTTCTTAAATTTTAAAGGTTTTAAAGGCTTCAACAGCTGTCAAAAAACTTCAGTTTGGGTCTCATTGTACTTTTCTTTAATTTCAGCCTTCCTCATTTTATCTTCAGCCTGTACAGTATTTACATAAACTGGGTTTGACACTAAGACAAGACTCACAGAGCTTTAAAATGAGCCTCCTCTTTTTTTCTTAAAGAGGCCCTTCCATTAAAAACGGTTTTTCTGAGGTTTCTGTTGAATATTTTAGCTCCACAGGTGTTCTTACCTTCATAGTGGGTGTGAAAACAGGTCAACAGCTTCTCTTTCAGTTTTTATCTCTCAAACTACGCAGGTGGCGATAACACTTGAGTTCTCCCGAGTCCGAATGGCCTGTATCTGTTTCATCACAACTCCTTTGTTTGTTAGTATTCGGCAGCTCCCGCAGTTGAAACCACACCTAGCATGCTGCTGGCTAAAAGCTGTAGCATAAGACGTATCAAACAGGAAGAGAGAACGTCTGATGTTGACATGCACAGCGGGGCAGGAAACAGTATACCTTGCTCTCATAGGCTAGTTTGTTAGCCAATCTGAGTCCAGCAAATTCGAATAATGAATATGAACGAGCTGCTGCTCGAGGCCTGACGGAAGGAGCCGGAATCACCCCAATTTTGATGCAGACAGAATGAAAGGTCTGTAAATCAGTGTTTCCTAAAGTTTTTTAGATATAAATGTTTCATATTACTAGTTAATACGTAAAGGTCCCATATTATGAAAAATCGACTTTTTCTGGGATTTGGGGTGTTATTGTGTGTCTGTGGTGTATATACACTTATACAATGTTGGAAAAAAAAACATCCATGCTGTTTCGAGTGAGATAGGGGTTTCTAATATGTTTGCTGTTCAAAATTGTCCCGGCTTCTGACGTAGGAAGCTGGGAGGGGCTTGTGCTCTGATGGGGTTCACACATCCTCCAAGAATTTACTCCACCCACCAGGTACAGCAGTAACTTCCTCGGACACCCGCAATTTAGTTACCGATTTGAAACCACTGGTTCAGATTAGGAAACTCACCACACAAAATGCTGTTGTTGTTTGCTGATCAGAGGAACACAAAACAGTTCATCAGGTCCCAGTTGAAGAGGACAGAGGAGCAGCATTTGAATTTAATTCTAATAGTAGTGTCCCTGCTACCGTTCCGAAAAAAATGACCAGCGTTTAGCTGCTGCTAATGAAGAGCTAACACCGTTAACGGAGCCGATCTACTGCTTACTCAAGCTGTTCCCACAGAAGAACTAACACTGTTACATCTCTTTCTGAGTCAAACTGGTAAGCTTGAAGAACTGCATCTCTACCAGACGCAGCAAAACAACACAGATCCATGAGTAAATGTCAGACTAACCTTTCAATAACATGATGTTGAAGTCTTCAGACTCAAAGTTCCTCAGTCCAAAGTTGTTTTTTTTTAGTCACATTTTAAGTCAATTTCTTGGCACTGCAACACTTGTTTATCATTAATTGCAGTTTAATCAGCTGTTTGTTTACCAGTACCGCTAAAAGCGCCGATGTCTCACGAACACACAGGGAATAGAGATGGGCGGGGCTTAGAGCTTCTAGCACTGCCCAAGAGCTGTGCCCACATGAAACAGAGCATTTCAAAATGAGGTGAGATGAGACAAGTTTGGGAACTACAGATGAACTTTCAAAAAGGGCCAATTTGAACAGTGCATGGTTTTTTCATGTCATTGCGATGTAAAAAAATGATTCAGGGTGTGTGAAAAGTGCATAATATGGGAGCTTTAAGAAATAACCACAAAGTCCTGAAATTTGTATGAAATGACCTCTTTAAATATGAAAGTACAATCATTCCCTGGACTGGCTGCAGCTTGAGTTGGAGAAGAAATAATGACATTATTTTGGGTTATCTGTTGATTTTTTCATTATTATTTGAGTTTAATCTTGTGGTATCTTGTTTTCTCATTAACCCACAGATTTCCTCTTGTGTCCTTTGGGAGTCATTGTTTCAGCTCCATTCACACCTGAATATCCATATGATCACTTTCTGTTATGTAATCACCCTCTCCAGCATATAATGTCCTGATTTTCTTCCGCTGCTTTGCAGGTCATTTGTATCTAAGGTTTGTTTGTTTGTCTTGTTTTCACCCTTGCTTGTCAGATATTTTTACTTTTTGAAATTAAGTCATTAATTAATTTGTTTTAATTCAGCTATTGATTCCTGTTTGGCCAAACCTGATTTCTACCTTCCATTCCAAGTCTGACAGCTTAAATCTGGTAAAGAGGATTTTGTAGCAAATTTAGATGTCAAATTTACTGTAAAATCTTTTTATCAACATGTAGCAGTCTTGTATCTATGGTTTCCAAAAGAAAACATTATAATATTCATAAATCATAGGCCTGGTGGGGCTTAAAATAAAGTAGCTAATAGATAATGAAACAGGTTCGTTATCGATTAGCTACTAGATTGTCAATCACACTTCTGTACGTACCACGTAGTTTGCTTAGGCTTCAGGGCTGGTTCAGTGACTACGTTTACATGCAGCCAATATTCGGGTTATGATCGGGTTATGGTCAGTATTCGGGTTTCTGAAATGTTCACAATAACCCGTTTACATGCATAAGTAGAGAGAGTTACCCCTGTATACATGAAACTTGTAATAACCCGATTTAAATGCGGATGTTGGGGTTAGCGTCATGACGTACGGACTACTTCAAGATGCAATATGCGTCATTTACGATTCTTCTTCCTGTATCCCAAAACAACAACATCGATATCTCTGTATTTTCTGCCATCAACAAAACATAATGTTCATATTTTTCACCAGACTGATGAAAAAATTGGTTTCCTCCTCGCTCCAAAAGTGTGGTGCTGTGCGGCATCTCGCCATGTTGACCTCAACTTGTTGTCTTCCGGCGTACTGGCGCATAGTCTCTCCACTCAAAAGACCAAGATTCCTTACAAATAGAGCATGCGCTGAACACACGTTTTGATGGGGTTATGCCGATACGCGTTTACACGACTAAATATTCGGGTTAGAAAAGGGTTACCCCAGGGGTAAAATCCAGGTTTTTAAAAACCCGGTTATGAGCATATTTAGGTTTTTGCCGGTGTTTACATGGCCGTGCGGAACCGGGTTATTGTGAATATTCGGGTTTTTAAAAGGGTTATTGGCAGTTTTTAAAAACCCGAATTTTACCCCTGGTCTATTTTTTGCGCGAGCGTTTCACGTCAATTCTGGCAGGAAATAACACCAAGACACACAAGACAATCCGGTCAAAAATTAAAGCAATTCTTCAAAATAAAATACTGCGATTGACAAATGCGATCATAATTGTGTATCTAAACCCAAACAGCACAAACAAACACACAACGCAACAGAATGTGCTGACTACGTTGAGGGGGTTGGGGTTTTTGGGTGTCTGAACACAAACGGGGAAAGAGAGAGAGAGAGGAGTTGGAGACAAGTCAAGATGAACGATGTAAAATTAAGAGCAGGAGTAACTAAAACAAGCTCTCTACAATTATTTTTATGTTATTTACTTACCCATGGCAAAAAACTAGGTCTGGATGAACAGAGGTGCAGAAACGCTTTGGACCGGCGTGGAAAAAGACGCATCTAATGTGTGAACGGGAAAAGCTGAGCTGAGCTGAGCTGAGCTGAGCTTCCCCGTGCGGTGTTAACCAGCCATCAAGCTTCACAGAGATTATCCACACGCCGGCACTAGCATTTCAGCACTAGCAGCACTTGTACTGAGTAACAATAAACTGCCTTTTACCACTGATGACACCGAGATGTTTGAAGAAATAAAGTTGTCGTAGTTCCAGAAAAAACTCTAGCAATGCTTATGGTAAACAAACAAGGGGGGAAGGGGGGCTAAAATGCATGCGCACTATTTGAAAAACGACAAACAGCCGTTGAGCTTCTCATTCTCAAAATTCAATTTGCCACCTTTTAAATCTCTTTACTGTTTAAACTTATTAGCAGAGTTTCTACTGAAATCTTAAGAAATCTTTCACAATGAAACTCAGTGGGAGAAAAAGGATTAACGTCCAACGAAAAGCGTTAAATGACCCAGAGAAATACTGAACAAAAAAATTTAAAAGATCACATGAAAGAACTGACAAGTGGTGAAATGACAAAATGCTTCAAATTCTGTTACATTTGCATACATAACATTTACAATACAGGACACACTTATAAGCGTTGTATTCTCTTTGAGCAGCAGAAATCATTATTGTATCCATACAAATGTAATATCTTAAAGAGACTGATCTTAAAGAGGCCATTTCATACAAATTTCAGGACTTTGTGGTTATTTATGAAGTATTAACCTGTAATATGAAACATTTTATATCTAAAAAATGTTAGGAAGCACTGATTAACAGACCTTTCAATCTGTCTGTGTGAAGATTCGTCTGGCTTCAGGCTGCAACTCAATAATATTTATTATGCGAATTTGCTTGACACTGATTGGCTAACAAACTAGCCTATGAAAGCAAGGTATACTTTTTCCCGCCCCGCTGTGCATGGCAACAGCGCACTGAGTATCTTCTGGTTTGATACGTGTTTATGCTATTAGCTTTTAGCCAGCAGCATGCTAGGTGTGGTTTCAACTGCAGTAGCTGACGAATACTAGCGAGCAAAGGAGTTGTGATGTGATGATTGCAACAAATACCGGCCGTTCGAACTCGGGTGTTATCGCCACCTGCGTAGTTTGAGAGATAAAAACTGAAAGAGAAGTTATTGACCTGTTTTCACACCCACTATGAAGGTAAGAACACATGTGGAGTTAAAATATTCAACAGGATCCTCATAATAGAATGGCCTCTTTAAAATCACGTTAAACTTCTGCTGACTGTGAATCACTTCCTTAAAATCAAACAACATTTAACTTTAAAGCTTTTGTATTTAACTTTTACATCATATGTAAAAACAGCTTAAATTCAGCAGAACTGATGTAAAAGAAAAGAAAAATATTGATAAAAACGTTTTATGATTCGGGTGAATGTTTTTAATTCCACTGGAGGAAAGTTTAAAACATTCAAACTGTGACATGTTTAATGTCAGCAAACAAACCTGATGAAGCGTCCTCATTCACAGACCCGTGGCGGCTTTCTGTGGTACACAGTGAGAAATCTGTGCTAATTCCCGTTTCATCACACCTTCTTCTTCTTTCCAGCTGCTGGCTTTTAACTGTGAAAGCCGCCTGTTTAATGTAACAACAGTGACGCGCTTTCGCTCCTTTCACCCACCATCACCTTGATGTTGAAGCGGCGCTTCATTCAGGCCTTGAATCAGTCTAAAGAGAATAAACGAACACCTGTGAAGCTGACACACACCCACACACAGCGGTCTGAGGTGCATCTGAGAAATCTGCATCATAAAAGATGGACCACAGGATGCAGTTTAGTTAAAGGATTTACAGCAGCAGCAGCTCCGATGGTAACGCTGCTAATCAGAGAGTCACATGTTTGAATCCCGTCTGGAAAAGATCACTTAGCTGTCGTGTCCTTATGAGAGACACTTCACCCATCCTGCCTGATTGATGTTGGCCAGAGTGTCCAGTGGTGCCTGCAGCCTCACCTCTGTCAGCGTGTGTTCCAGCTGTGACTACAACATGTGTGTAGTTCATCACCACCAAACATGTGAATGGGTGAATGGTAAAGTGCTTTGTGTTGTCTGACTTGAAATGTATGATGCAAGTGCAGTTCAAGATTCAAGGTTCAAGAATCGTTTATTGTCAATACAACAATATACACAGTGTACATTGTATTGAAATGCTGTTTCACACAGACCCTCCATGGTGCATTAGTAAAGGAAAGAAATTGGAAATTACAAATAATTAATATTCAACTAAACTAAGCTAAACTAACCTAAGTGGCTCTATTTTTATGTAAACTATCAGTACACTAAACAGGACAGGACAGGAAAACAATACAGTGCAACGATACAAAGTAAACTTGTGCAATTGGTTTAAAGTACAGTGTGCGGGTTCAAGTTATTGCAGGAATATTGGACGAGACAAGACAGAGACATGTGCAATTTTGCCTAGTGCAAATCGGCATGAGGTAGGAATTTTCTTTGACAAAATACAGTATACAATACAGAGTGTGCAATGTGTGTGTTGTGCCACAGTCCAATTTGTGTGTTTTTGTCCTTGGTGTGCCTGTGGCATATTGTATGAGGCTTCAGTTTTTTTGTTTGTTTGTTTTTTAGGTGAGTTTTTGAATTTAGGAGTCCATTGTGTGTTTGTGTTGGGTGTGTGTGATTACGTGTGTTTGTTCAGTTCTATGCTGTCGGTGAGTTGAGAGCCCTTTCTGCTTGTGGAAAGAAGCTCTTGCAGTGTCTGGCAGTCACTGTTCTGATGCTACGGAACCGTCTGCCAGATGGGAGGAGGGAGAACAGTTTATGTGAGGGGTGGAAAGTGTCTTTCACTCTGCTACTCGTACGGCGGATCAGGTGTTTGTCGTAGAGTCGGGAGATGACTGGGAGAGGGGCTCTGATAATTCTCACTATCCGCTGCAGGGACTTTTTTTCAGCGGTGGTGCAGTTTCTGTACCAGACGGTGATGTAGCAGCAGAGAACACTCTCGATGGTCCCTTGGTAAAATGAGGTGAGGGTGGGAGGTGGAAGACTGGCCTTCTTCAGTTTCCGAAGAAAGTGAAGACGTTGTTGTGTGTTCTTGGTGATGATGGTGGTGTTCAGGTTCCAGGAAAGATCGTCTGCCATGTGCACCCCCAGACTCATCGTCGTTGGTGATGAGACCCACTACTGTTGTGTCATCTGCAAACTTTATGATGTGATTTGAACTGTGCTGTGCAGTACAGTCATGCGTTAGCAGAGTGAAAAGCAGTGGGCTGAGCACACAGCCCTGTGGGGAGCCTGTGCTCACTCTGAGGACCCCGGAGGAGTTGTTTCCTATGAAGACAGTCTGCGGCCTGTCTGTGAGGAAGTCCAGGATCCAGTTACAAAGAGGAGTGTCTATACCTAGAAAGTCCAGCTTCCTTACCAGCGTTTGGGCAAATATTGTATTGAATGCTGAGCTGAAGTCAATAAACAGCATTCTGTCAAGATGAGAGAGGGTGAGTTGAAGAGCAAGTGAGATTGCGTCATCTGTGGCGCGGTTGGGTCGGTATGCGAATTGTAGCGGGTCCAGAGTATGTGGGAGCTGTGACTTCATCTAACTCAGTACCAGCCTCTCAAAGCACTTCATGATGACGATGTGAGTGCTATGGGGCGGTAGTCGTTGAGACAGGACACAGTTATTTACCATTTACAGTGATGTGGTAACATTATTGCTCCCACTGTTAAAGCAATACTGAATAACTTTTCCGCAGCCGTGTCTCAGTGTTCTGCAGAAATATGCTACCTGTTGAGATGTGCTACACATGTGCCGTTCCACAGTCTTGACTTCAATAAACAGATTTATTGTTTATTTTTTTCTATATTTTTCCATAAATAAATTTTACCTATCAAATATATTCTCCCAGGACAGGAACACTAAATATGATGTTATTTTTACTTCCTTTGAATTGTCAGAGTGAGAGGCAAATGTTTGGAGACACCCAGAGAAGGAGTCAACAATGGCCGCCAAGGATCCAGAGGGCTTTTATATAGAAAATATCAGGGAAAGATCATAAAAATACCCTTAAACAATTAACAGGACACACTCACCATTAACAGGAATACCGTATATAATTCGAATGACATTTCATTATGAAATAAGGTGTCATTTTGTACTATGGCGGCATTTTTCTTCAGGGCAGCATGAATTACAAAGCCATCGGAAGGTCCGGAGTGATGTCTGATATGAAGCTGAACATGTTTTTTGGTGAGTATCCACTTAGACAAGTTTCAAAATTGTAGCTTAAAGTTTTAAAGCCCGTGTAAAGTAACAACAAATGTGTGTTCTGAGTTTGTCACTGCACAGGAATATTAGTTATTAGTCATCCAGCCAAATTTGAATGATTAAAAACACTGCGAAGCATATGAAATTTGGTTACAAAATAAGGAAAAAAGGATCCGTTTTCTCTGCTCTGAGACGCTGGGGGCGTGTCCGCTGCAGGCGCTGAAACCTGTCTGTCTCATCCTCTAGCAGCACCTCCTTCTCTTCCCCACATCACTGCATTTCCTCCGTTTCTGAGTTCCGGCTGGTTTGTTAAGTTTGAGGTTCTACCCACATGTAAAACTGCGCATCGCTGCTTTTTGAGGAGTTGAAATATTTCCACACAACCGCAATGCTTCAGACTTGTTGATCAGTGAAGGAGCGGAATGTGCTGCTACGCCATTCTGAGCTTTGTTTAGCATATGAAGGCAGCAGGTGGCAGAAGTAGCTCCTACCTATCATGCTGGTTTAGTTACTGTCTACTGTGTGGCTCCTCTGCACAAAATCGACCCAAAGCTTTTTCAGACGGTCATCCCTCGGATGAAGGAGCGGGAAAACCACTGAAGCTACCGCACTGTACGGTTTTATATGACGAGAGCAGCAAGGGGCGGGGTTATCCTAAAGGGCAGCCGCGTGTCGTCATGCGGCTGCCCTTTTAGACCCGCCCATAAAATCCTGAAACAGAAAACTCTTGAAACGCAATTTGAAGGCTAGCTCCACAATTCAGTTTTTAATTGTTGGGAGGTTTTTCACATGTTTAGAACAACATTTATTATGTTTATAATGTGCTTAGAAGAAAATAGCAGAATTCCCTTTACACGGTCTTTAACAGTTACTCAGTACTGCTTTAAAACATAAAATACCTGCGGTGTATCACATCTTTGCAAAGCTGAGTTCAGTTAGTCGCACTCAGGTTCAATTACTGCCACACCTGTTCACATTTAAGAAAATACTTTTAGACTTTTAGAAAAACATTTTGTGGACTGGTGAGAATTTTTTTTTTTCTGTGAACTGTGTGTCCCATTAAAAGTAGCACGGCATTTCTACTTATACTAACAGTAAAATATTGTGGTGGTAGTATGATGGTCTGGGGCTGTTTTGCTGCTACCTGGTAGACTTGTTGTGGTAAATGGAACCATGAATGTTGTTTACCAAAACTTCCTGAAAGAAACGTCCAGCCATTTGTTCATGACTCTTAATTCGAAGCCGACTAGGTTCTGCAGCAGAACAGTGATCCAAAACATGCCAGAAAGTCCGACTCTGAATTACTTGAGAACAACAAAATGAAGACTTGAGAGCGACCTGGTCAAACCTGACTCTGATGGAGATGCTGTAGCATGATCTTACAAAGGCGCTTCTTACTGGAAAAACCTTCCAGTTCAGCAGAATTGCAACAATTCTGTTGAGTGGAACGAAAATCCTCCACAGCTAGAAAAGTCACAGTTATCACAAACACTTGATTGTAGTTGTTCCTGCTGAGAGTGAGACAACCAGTTATTAGCTTTAAAAGTGACATGATTTTTAGTTTGTTTGCTCTGAACTCTCTCACAGGCAACAGACACCAGACCGAGACTCGAGTCGACCGGGCTGGGCACTACCGATCTGAGCAGGTGGAGAGCAAAGGTGAGTAACGGTACAGATGAGTGATGTAGGAATGTGACTAGGAGTGATAAGGCTTACGGTTCCGTTGCGGCTGGGGGTCCATGGAGGAGCTCAGGCGCCAGCGGGCTGTGGCTGGTGTGCATGTGGAGGAATGGAGTGTGATGGTGTCCTGGGATGATGATGGACGTTGGAGGGTGGACAGACCAGCTGACGTGTACGGTTCCTGGGGGCAGGTGTGTGATGCCAGAGCGGAGCGGAGATGGACCAGTGGAGAAGGAATTGACGGACGGCGCAGTCGGAACGGGCGAGCGCTCAGGGTTGGTGGTGCGGGAAACTGCCGGGAGAGCAGAGCCACTCGAGGAGCCAGGAGAACGGAATCCTGATGGCAGATGGGAGGGTCCACGGGAGCGTTCTGGAGCAGGGAGAAGGCAAGGTAAGTACAAAAACAGACTTTCCGTAGGATCAAAAGACTGATCAATAATTGAGTACGGCCTTGTTACCACACGGTAGAGTGGAACCAACTGGCGTCCGTCTCACGCAGCCGCTCTCCTTTTGTATCCAGAAGTCAGCTGATGGCTGATGGAACACACCTGCCTGATTGCTGATCCGTCACACCCTGGAAGGAAAAGGTAAGAACCACACACACACACACACACACACACACACACACACAGCACAGCTGACATCCTGACATTAAGGGACAATTACTTTTTCACACAGGGCCACGTGGGGATGGAATCCCCCCCCCCCCAGTTTCTAAGTAAACACATTTACTGTGAGTTGTCTTTGTCTAATATTTAAATTTGTTTGATAATCTGAAACTTTTAAGTGTAACAAACATACAAAAACTGAAAAATCCCAAAGGGAACAATTAATTTTTCACCCCACGTTATCTGTTGTACTGTGAACTGTAATAACCTCTTAAAGACATCTGAAACATGACAAAATAATCAGTATTTTCCTGCACAAAAAGGAGTTTACCAGGAATCCCTGGGTTGGAAACAATCAAGTGAGGTTTATCGAACGAGTCGAGCAGCTGACATTAAAGCTGTGATTCATGACCCCGGGAACATCCCGGCCTTCCTCGGGGAATATCAGGAACATACGGGAAGCACAAAAGAATGACCACAGGTTCACCCCGTTTATCTATTTGTCACAAAAACCCAAACCATCGTTTCAAACCAGACAATTAAAACCTTTTAAAATCTTTCTTCTTTGACTGCTTATCCTGATCACCATCATGGCATGAACCCAGTGACCCTCCCACTCAGTTACCCAATCAGACTTCACAGGTGTCTTCACAGATATGCACATTTGCGTTATAATTAAAACGTGTGGAAACACACGTATTAAATATTGCAGATTCAATTAGATGATAAACCTAAAACCTGCAGTTGGGATTTATCTGAAGGAGATGCACCGGTAGAAACGAGCAGGGAACTCTGACTAATAATACAAAAGTAAAACGTTTAATTGAAAAGAGGCTGGTGAAAAGATTGATACCACTTGGAAGTCGGGGCATAATTTCCACAGGGAATGAAATCCCATTTTCTGATAATCTCCGTGTTCCAGGTTGATTTTTCTTACTGTAGGAATGAACTGCAGGTTCAGCTCGGAGCTAAACAAGCATTTCTCCAACTCAAAAAAAGACGCCTGAATCCACCTCAGACAAGAAGCTGCTCATACATTAAACATTAGAAGTGAGAGGACTCATATTGATAACACAAATCAGATTTGGAGCGTTACTGGCGGAGCTGCTAGTAAGTGGATTTTCTTATGCTGAGTTGGTTCCTTTCTTCTCCTCCATTGAGTGGAATCAATTCTTTTGATTTCACTTCCATCAGGACGGAGAAGTTTTCCTTTATTTTCCTTTGATCATGCAGAGAGAGGACCGTTAATTAGATGAAACCACATTAGCATCCTCTCGTGAAGGGATGCAGATGCTGGTGTTCAGGGTTTGAGCTCCATCCTCCGCAGCGCCCTTTAACGCCCTACAGGAAGCTCCCTTTGAGCCCGTCACTCCCTCCAGGAGGAGAAACCAAACATCACTCCCTTCATCTACCACCAGCAATGAAGGCTGTGCTATCTGACACAGAGCAGACCCCCAAAAGGGATTCAGTTCTGTTGGCTGAGCGCTCTGTGAAACTTCAAAGAAAGGTGAACAAAGTCAGAGCTGCAGAGAAGAGAAGGGTGTGAGTGTGATGAAGAGGTGCGGGTATGGAGAGCGACAAGTTACAAGAGGACAAAAAGCACCAGGTCGCTCTCATTTTCTCATAAAGGCGTTGATTGGTTTGAGTGCAGCGTGTCAGCGAGGGACACGTGACAGGACGTTGCTCATGATGTAATTCTAGAAACCACAGAAGAGGTGGACATGCGCCAGTTAACCAGAAGCCACGAGAGATTTCCAACTCTTCATCACTTCTCGTCTCGCAGTAATTAGGTTTTTACAATCACGGGATGCAAATTGGACTTTGCTGACAGCCCATCCATCACATTTGGGCTGCAATCTGTTGAGCAAGGCAGCACGTCCTAGCAGGGATATCAAGCAGTCAGTCAGATATGTTTTGAAATTACAGGTGTGTGTGTGGGATGCGTCAATGATCCGGTTTTATACAGAGTTTTTTTATTATTCATGTCATAAATGTCATTTCCGTGAGGAGAAATAAAGCAAGCAAATCATGTCTGACTCTTCTGAGTGAAATTGTGTGTTTCATCTGAATTAATATAGATAAATTTAGCTGTTTGTCGATGTGGGTGTGAATATGTGCTTGTTTGGAACAGAAAGGATTTATCAGACATTGTTTCCATGTTTAAATGTTTAGAAGATGAAATGCTTAAAAAAAAAAAACTTAAAATGAACAACAAATGAAATTAATAAATCAATACTGACATTCATTTCTGTGCTTGTTATGTTGTTCTGCCTCTTCCTGTTTTCAACATGTTCAGGTATAAAGGGTAAATCTGCAAAGGGTCAAAATCCCAAAAAGCTCTTAACCCTTTTCTTAACAAATTGACCTTCATCGATTCAGCTTTTTATTTCCTTTCTTACTCTGATGTTTTACATGTAACAGCACATAAATGTGTTCAAATCAAAGATATCCGTCAACTGGTAGTGGCAAGTAAAAATACCATTGATACATTTAAAGGCCTGCTTGTCTTTATTCAGAGGATAGAACTGGTGCAATCCTGTCACTTTGGCGGTGAAACGGTTAAATCGATGGGGTATCATGAGAAGATGTTTTGCTGTATTTTTACATGCTAAAACTAACCTGGCTCTGTCAGATCAATGTGTAGCCCCACCTCTTGTCTAGTCAGGGTCATGCCTGAAGGTTTGTATGGAACTCTAATGTGAACCCAGACTTCAGACCAACACACAGGAGACTTACGAAAAGTTAAACAGTGTTTAATATTTACAGTGAATGACAATAAGGGAGAATGTGCGAGTGGCAGGAGATCCGGGACTGGAACGGCTCGGGAGGAGAAACAGGTTAGTGGATGGTTGATTATTACCAGAATAGCGCTACAACTGGTGGCAGCTTGTTGGAGTAGCTCTGTGACTTTGCTAGCACTTGCTAGCATTTTTTTGTTCTTTTTGAGTGTTTCTTGCTAGTTTTTTCTTTTGGAAATATTTTCTAAATACTTTCCTTCTGATTTGGGTGCTGTGCTGATTGAGTTTTTTGCTTGATTTGTCACTTTTTTGCCACTTGTTATGATGCGTAACCATGGCAACAAAAGACTTGTTTACAAGAAAGAGCAGCTAACTGACATTTCTAAGGCTGAAATAATCCTCAAATTGAAAGTCTGGATCCCTGATGAGCTCAAAAGAAGAAGACGTGGATGCAGAGCAGGAGCAGAGTGAAGAGAGAGAAAGAGGAAGTTTAAACCTTCACTTTCATCAGTCATACTGACAAATGTGAGATCTCTTTGCTAACAAAATGGATGAACTTGAAGCTCTGCTGAAGACCCAGCCAGAGTATCAGGAATACAGCATCACGTGTTTTACTGAGACATGGCTAAAGGAGCATATCCTGGACTCCAGCGTGTCTCTGTCTGGCTTTCAAACAATACGAGCAGACAGAGATTTGAAGAGGAGCTGCAAAAGAAGAGGAGTTTGTCAGCTGATCACATCTGCAGTCACCTGTTGGGGGCGGAGCATCAGAGTATGTGACACGAGGAGGCTGAACAGATTGATAAGGAGGACTGATTCTGTCCTGGAGACTGAACTGGAGTCTCTTGAGTTGACTGTCCAAAGGAGGATGAAGAACATGATGGAAAACCCTCATCATCCTCTTCAGAACACAGTAACTCAACAACAGAGTGTCTTCAGTCAGAAGATTCTTCATAATCCGCTGCAGCACAGACCGCTACAGGAGATCCTTCCTGTCCACACCTAGAACCCTCTACAGGAGATCCTTCCTGTCCACAGCTAGAACCCTCTACAGGAGATCCTTCCTGTCCACAGCTAGAACACTCTATGGCTCCCTGAAAAAGAACTGAGCTACAACAACACTTGAATTTCCCTTCGGGGATTAATAAAGTATTTTTGATTTGATTTGATTTGATTTGATTATTACTTGAACTGAAGTGCTGTCTGCGGTGCGCGGGGAACGTGCTCACAGAACTTACGGTGCTGGGAAGGCAAGGAATGCATGGAGGAGGACTGAGGAACCAGCAGTGGTGGTGGTGAGTTTCCAGGAGATGCTGATGATGAAAGTAGTCCAGAGTCGATGATAGTGCCGGGTTTGAGGATGAGGCAGGGGTGACAGCGATGTTGTTGCACTGACCAGGGCAGGTGCGGGGGATCCAGAGAGGACCAGAGACAGACCAGGACCAGGGAGACAGAGACGGTCGTGCCGGACCACGACGGAACCAGAAGCCCTCCGGACGGCGCGGCAGACGGCCAGCGCAAAGGAGGCGCTCAAGACCAGGACCAGGAGACGGGAAGGAGAGGATCAGGTAAGTACACTAGTTACTAAAGTTGTGCTCAGGCTTTTGATAATCAGGCCACACGTTACCACAGTAAGTGTTGTAACAAACTGGTGTCTGTCTCCAGTTCTTCCTCTGCTTAAATACCCAGCCACAGAGGACTGGGTAACGAACCGCACCTGGAACCACTGATCAGCTGCTGCCACGCCCTGCAATGAGAGGTTAGTCCAACAAAACACAAACACCACACACCAGCTGCTGAGAACCTGACAGTCAGGGTCACACATACATCTGGAACCGCTCCATTTGAAACCGTCTATAAAAGGGAGGGACATCAGGTATATTTTAAACTGATTGGAGGACGCGCCAGCAAGCGTCTGCATAGTAAATCAAGCGCTTGCATATCCAGTCGGTAGTAAAACACACACATCGTTACCACTAAGAAAAGAAAAGCACATCTTTACCATCAAGAAATGCACAAAGTTCTTACTCATTTTCAATGAAGAAATCCTCTCTAGTCTTAAAACAGATTCAATAGCTGCTTTTATGCGTACATCCACCAGCAGCCATGTTTGTTTTGCTTTGCCTGCCTGGACACTTGCTGCCAATCATACCTGAACACCCGCCCCAAAGCACAATGCTAACACATGATTGGTCCGAACATTTTATTTTTTACCGAGATAGACGGTTTTATCTGGAGCAGTACAAGATGAATTTGCATGGGTTTGTAAAACTTCAAATCTCGCGAGAATCCATCTTGCAGTGTGAGGTTATGCTAAAACAACAAATAAACTCATTTAATTGAGTTTTTGTCTTTAATAAATACATGAATCCAGGCTTTAGTGCTGGTGCAGGTAAATATGTAGCAGCTAAATCCAACATAAATAATCAACATTAAAAGTGTTGTATTTTTTATTAGCTGGAATGCTAACAAAAACATGTTAGCTGTAGCATTGTAATAGAAGAGGGCGTGAATAAAAATAACACAAAAGAAACAGAATTACTTTAGTTATGTCTCTTAGTGAATCACCTAACTTGGACTGTCCTTGACTTCATCTTCAACCTCAGCCTTCTTCACATCAGATAACCTGGAAACAACTAGATTGGATTTCACCTTTTCTGTCTGGACCATCTGTCGGTCTGTGAGTGAAAGTTCCAGATTTATGAAGTTTGAATACTGGATTGTTTGTTGGATTGGATTTTGGGATGTTGGATTGGATTCTTCTGTAGGTTTGGATTACATGTGCATGACTGCTGCTTTGTTTACCTGGTTAACCATCCTGTCTCGTCCCACCTCAGTGACATCACTCCCTGCAACATTCAGTTGTGTTTGCATGTAAACTGTTTATCCCACAGCTCAAGCCTCATCTCAGGAAAATGGAGCATCTTTTCCCTCCTGGAACACAGACTCATACTCACCTTCATCCTCTCCATCCTGTCGACTACCTGTGTTTTCTTACCTTCCCTCGACCCTGCGATGGTCCGACGTCTCCTCTGGAGGTCACCTGCTAACTTTCCACACTACTTACCTACAAGATAAAGGTAACCAGTCAGTCAGCTATTCTGCGAACCAGCTCATAAACACTGCACTGTCCGGGTCACAGAAGGTTCAGAACCAGACGTGTGCAGCTGCATCCCGCTCTGGTGTTCCTTCTCATGTGCACATTTCAGAAATAAATACAGTTACACTGCCTTTCATTTCTCATTGTGGTGCATTCAAAGTCTATTAACAAACAAACATTACAGTCTAGATAGAACACAGCAACAAAAAGACTCCTGTCACCAGAATTACTTTGGAAAATGGAAGTTTATAATATGTAGCATGACACAAACAAACTCCTAAAATGGGATGGTAGCCAAAATGTAAAAGTAATTACTGAGAATAACACACACACTTTGCAGGTCTCTCTGCTCCATCATTCCCTTGCAATTTCTGCAGTCTTGGTTCATTGAGTTCATCGTGTTTAGCAGTCTGCAGAGCTGGATGCAGACTTGTTTTGGTTTTTTCCTCTCTCACCAAAACCTTCCCCTGGACTCAATACAAAACAGTGTGATTAATTAGCATGGCCAGGAGCTACAAAGGGGCCCAAATAAGTTGTCATCATCTCAGGTCCCCAGGGTGCCTCTCTCTTTAGTGTAATTCATAACTGATCAGACTATTATTTCTCTCACTTATACCTCGTTGTAATGTGCCGACACACATTTAACGCTACAAACTCTAGGGACTGTGTGTCTAATTTGTGGTTGATGGCAGCAATACGGGTAATTCCTACCTTTGATTGAAGCTGTAATGAGACGTTGTGGTGAAGTTCAGTCCTTTAATATTCTGATCAGTCGCACTGTCTTCACGGAGAAAGACTGCAGCAGGCATTTAATAGCAGCAGTTTTTTTTTGAAAGGTACTTCAGACTGAAAATTGTAAAAGAGAAAAGAGCCCAACCCCACCCCGTCGTAATTTCCTTAACAAAAAAAACCATAGCAACAGTTTAACAATCAATACGAAACTGTACACATACCAAATAAATTACAAGTATCATTTATTAACCTGTGTGGTTAATGTGTTACCTGCTTG
Source organism: Pachypanchax playfairii (assembly GCA_006937955.1). Classification (NCBI taxonomy): domain Eukaryota; kingdom Metazoa; phylum Chordata; class Actinopteri; order Cyprinodontiformes; family Aplocheilidae; genus Pachypanchax; species Pachypanchax playfairii. The sequence goes on along the minus strand of SSNP01000020.1, from coordinate 1,630,717 downwards.
TATCTTCCACGTATTATTATTTTTGTATATTTTTTAAATAGAAAGTTGTTTCTGATATGAAAATACAAATATTGTAATTAATTTTCACAATTTCTATAAAGACAAATTGGTGTTGTACAGCACAAACAACCCAGATGGAGAGAGGACGAGTCATGAAGTCCATCACAATTAGTGACAGAGGTCTTTTAGTTTGTCAGAGAAGGAGAATCAAACAGAAGGACATACAAGTGAAGATTACAATGAATACACAAAGGCTGTGACAATAAAAAATAAATGCTTTTAGATTGTATTTAGATATTCCTGGTTACATCATCGTTATTTGTTCAAATTATGCTAACTCTCACTGAGAAGTTTTATGTCGGGTTACAGTTCCAAAACATGACCACCAGAGGGCAGTAAAGAAGCATCTTCCTTCACAGATAGAAAACAGGTTACTGCTTTATAGAAACGTCACATGTACAAAAAAAACAACAGTACATGAGAAATATGTTGTTATTTGCTGTTCTTCTTTTTTAAAAAACTTTATTAGATTAGCCACTTTTAGTTATGACCGGTTCAAGGAAAAACACTTCAGCTTTTTCTGTGCGTAAACCTTCAATATTGAGACATTTCATTGGTTTATTCATTCATGAGTGAATTGTTTTTCCACGCCACTCTCATGCTCCAACGTTCTTATGCCCCGCCAGGCACAGGCTTCACGCATGCGCAAAAGGGTTGTTGACTGGTAACGTGCAATATTTTAGTTGAACACTAGATGGCAGCAATAAAACTCCCAAACAGTCAAGACTCAAGAGAAGGAAGATGTGGGAGGAAGAAAACAAAGAGAAGTGTGTGTGCTTTTTAAGGGTGTGTTCCTCAGGATGGTGTATAAATGTTTGAGTCAGCTGCAGGACTTAGTTGCTACTTGCTGACAGTTAAGCGAGGTTTAACCCATTTTTAGGTATGTATCGGCTGCTCGACTTTAGGACATACTAACGTGAAGTTTGAGCTTTTTCCAAAATTAAACATGTGAGCTGGGCATCGTTTTGTATCTGCTTTTAAAGTTAAAACTGTAAGCCTGGACTCCAGCTTGTTGTAAAAAGTTCTGTTGGGCAGGTTGGCTGTTTTTTAGGACGTGCACGCGAACACGTCGCGGTTAGTTTACGTTTGGTAGACGCTCGTAATGTTTTGAGATTGTTTTTAAAAATACTTTTACGGGTGAGTTAGGAAAAACGGGATTTAGTTTTCATCTATAAAGACTAATTAATAGCTACTACGATGTGATAATATTTATATTTCTGTGCCTTTAAAACCCCCTGTGTTGTCATAGCAACGCGACAGCCAAGACCCCTAAAAGCTTCTAGCTAAACATTTAGCTACAATCCAACAAGAAAATGTTTTGACTTGGATTTAATGTCAAACTGAAGCCAGAAAAAATATAAAGTCTGTTCATTTTTTGTTAAAATATTGGAAATTATCAGAAACGTTTACTTGTGGTCAATATTTCAACCAGGCAGCATCAGCTTTAAAATGACTTAACACAAGACTATTAGATGTCTGTGGAGAGACTTCAGAGGTCTTAGGATGGACCCCCTGATCGTCTTGTAGAGACCAGCGGAGAACTGACACCTCTGTGTTGATTTGAACCTGTTAAAGCTTTCTGTTTGGTCGCAGGTGTGCTGAGATGCAGCGGAGCAGCAGCAGGTTGATCCAGCAGCTGTGGCAACGATGGATGACGTTTCTAAACCACCTTAAAGATGATCCAAAGGTAACACCTGTAGTTCAAGATGGACACATAAGCTAATAAAATGGTTATGATTTAGCAAATTTTAGTGAGCTGAAATTTCATGTGGTTGTAGCTGAGAGTCGTGACATCTCCTGTAACGTTATTTTTACTAATGACTTAGTTGTGTGGTGTTTTCCTTAAAGCATTTCTACTCTTCCCCTCCGACCGGCTGTGTATGATTCTTCAACAGGTTGTACAGCTGATGAGCACGAGGCTCGGGCAGTACCTCGGCCGACGGCCTTTCTTCGCCCTCATGCTGCTGCTGTTCAGCGCCATGGCTGCCCTGCCTGTTGGATTCTTCCTCATGTTCGCCCTTGTAACCCTCGTCATATCAGCAGCAGGATTTGTCTTCTTTGAGGGTGAGTCCAGCTGGATTGGAATATCTGTTGTGTTATTGCGGCTACATTCTGTTATTTCTGTTTCTGGTAGTGTTCTTGCTGCTGATCGGAGGGCTGACTCTGCTGTCCATCCTCTCCGGCATCGCCCTCTTCTCTCTGGTGGTTTCCATCATTGTCAATGCCATTTTCATCACCATTCCCGGCTTACTGAAGAATTATTATCCACCTCCAACAAAGGTAACGTGCACACGCTGCTCTGATGGTCTTCATTGCTCACACGCTTGGCGTCTGATCCTTTTCCCTTCTTCTTCCTCTGAAGGCGAGTGAGAGCGAAACATCAGCATCAGACGAGACACAGTGATTCACTTCATCCTCTTAACTGGATTAGTAAGTCTGCGTAACTGAAGCTACATGATCAGGATCCCAAATCAGAGCTGAATGAGCCGTACGGTGGTTCATCAGCTCTCAAAGCACAGAAACTCTAAATGTTCCTGCAGTTATGGAACCAATTCAGCATGAAGTTTTATCATCTGTATGTGGTACAATATGTTAGGAATTATTTATAATGATGGATTCCAATGTTTTTGCAAGTATGGTCAGTTTCAACAAAATGCCACGATGTTCTTGATTTGATTGTTTCTGAAACTGGAATGGGAGAAGTTTTTAGAAAATGTATTTATCAGTCTAATAAATTGGACCAAATAATTTCTATTTCAAATGTTGAAACTAACCATGATGTTGACATTTTGTCCCTGAACAGTTTGTTTTTTAATCTTTTTATTTTTGTTTAAGAATAAAAAGTGGTTTCAAATATTTGATTAGCCTTAATATCAGTGATCAGTGAACGGAGGAGCATGTTGGTGCTTTTGTGAAGCCATGTTTATTATTGTGACAGAAATGTCTGTATTTAATATGATGATGGATTTAAGATATTCTGAGTGAAATGTATTTTCCACTCTCACATACACTGTTGGAGGAATTCATTTTTAAGATAGTTTAAATCAGTATCTGAACATTCAGCTGTGAACTTTCATCAGACCAAATAAGAGTTATCCCATGTTTTCCGCCTTAAAGGTGTTTTCTAAAGGTCTTTCTTTACAGTCTGCTGCCATCCTGCTGGACCTGTCCCGTTATCCAACTCATCCATACAGTTTTATTTTGAAATTCACAAAGAGGAAATGCATAATAGTAAATTGTGGTTATAAGAAGTAATCATTCATCATGCACTCTTTTTTACAGTTTTCTCTATAAACAAGCTTCTCAGGGTAAATATGTTTCATTTGCACCAGTGAAACAAATCCAGAACACTGTATGTTGATTAGATGTTTTTATCTCTGAGAAGTTTATTATGGTACGAGTCATGTGACTAAACTGTGTTATTTGACTTAGTGTTATTTGTCTGTAAGTCTTTTCAATTTTAAGCCAAAAAAATTCTGTCAATAACTAAATAAATGTGTATTTACTTGCCAATTTTATGAATTCTGAATTTATTTTGTTTTTCCAGAATCATTTTTGAAAATTTGACACCTTTTTAAATAATTTAAAAACCTGATTATGATCCAGGGTCTCCAGGTAATTATCAACCAGCATATATAAAAGTCTAGAAAATACAGTTGCAAACCAGTTATGTGATCATTTACACAGTAATAATCTTTTTGAAGAGTTCCAGTCAGGATTTAGATCATCATAGTACTGAAACAGCACTGGTGAAAGTTTGGCCTCAGACAGTGGACTTGTGTCTGTACTTGTCCTGTTAGATCTCAGTGCTGCATTTGATACTATAGATCATAAGATCCTATTGAAGAGGCTTGAATATCAGAATTCAGATACAGTGGGGCAAAAAAGTATTTAGTCAGCCACCAATTGTGTAAGTTCTCCCACTTAAAAAGATCAGAGAGGCCTGTAATTTTCATCATAGGTATACCTCAACTATGAGAGACAAAATGAGGAAAAAAAATCCAGAAAATCACATTGTCTGATTTTTAAAGAATTTATTTGCAAATTATGGTGGAAAATAAGTATTTGGTCACCTACAAACAAGTAAGATTTCTGGCTTTCACAGACCTGTAACTTCTTTAAGAGGCTCCTCGGTCCTCCACTCGTTACCTGTATTAATGGCACCTGTGTGAACTCGTTATCAGTATAAAAGACACCTGTCTACAACCTCAAACAGTCACGCTCCAAACTCCACTATGGCCAAGACCAAAGAGCTGTCAAAGGACACCAGAAACAAAATTGTAGACCTTCACCAGGCTGGGAAGACTGAATCTGCAATAGGTAAGCAGCTTGGTGTGAAGAAATCAACTGTGGGAGCAATTATTAGAAAATGGAAGACATACAAGACCACTGATAATCTCCCTCGATCTGGGGCTCCACGCAAGATCTCACCCCGTGGGGTCAAAATGATCACAAGAACGGTGAGCAAAAATCCCAGAACCACACGGAGGGACCTAGTGAATGACCTGCAGAGAGCTGGGACCAAAGTAACAAAGGCTACCATCAGTAACACACTACGCCGCCAGGGACTCAAATCCTGCAGTGCCAGACGTGTCCCCCTGCTGAAGCCAGGACACGTCCAGGCCCGTCTGCGGTTTGCTAGAGAGCATTTGGATGATCCAGAAGAGGATTGGGAGAACATCATATGGTCAGATGAAACCAAAATAGAACTTTTTGGTAGAAACTCAACTTGTCGTGTTTGGAGGGGAAAGAATGCTGAGTTGGATCCAAAGAACACCATACCTACTGTAAAGCATGGGGGTGGAAACATCATGCTTTGGGGCTGTTTTTCTGCAAGGGGACCAGGACGACTGATCCGTGTAAAGGAAAGAATGAATGGGGCCATGTATCGTAAGATTTTGAGTGAAAACCTCCTTCCATCAGCAAGGGCATTGAAAATGAGACGTGGCTGGGTCTTTCAGCATGACAATGATCCCAAACACACCGCCCGGGCAACGAAGGAGTGGCTTCGTAAGAAGCATTTCAAGGTCCTGGAGTGGCCTAGCCAGTCTCCAGATCTCAACCCCATAGAAAATCTCTGGAGGGAGTTGAAAGTCCGTGTTGCCCAGCGTCAGCCCCAAAACATCACTGCTCTAGAGGAGATCTGCATGGAGGAATGGGCCAAAATACCAGCAACAGTGTGTGAAAACCTTGTGAAGACTTACAGAAAATGTTTGACCTCTGTCATTGCCAACAAAGGCTATATAACAAAGTATTGAGATTAACTTTTGTTATTGGCCAAATACTTATTTTCCACCATAATTTGCAAATAAATTCTTTAAAAATCAGACAATGTGATTTTCTGGATTTTTTTTTCCTCATTTTGTCTCTCATAGTTGAGGTATACCTATGATGAAAATTACAGGCCTCTCTGATCTTTTTAAGTGGGAGAACTTACACAATTGGTGGCTGACTAAATACTTTTTTGCCCCACTGTATATTTGACAGATTCTTGTTTGTTCATGTAAATAATGAATCTTCTTCCTATACCTGTGTCAGTAATGGAGTTCCTCAGGGTTCAGTGCTTGGACCAATCCTTGTTACTATATATATGTTACTGCTTGGTAAAATTATTAGACAACACGATATAAAATTCAATTTTTAAGCTGATGATACTCAGTTATATTTATCAATGAAGCCTGGTGAATCCATTTAGTTACAGAGATTACAAGCTTGTCTTGATGACATAAAATCTTGGATGACACACTCTCACGCTGCAGGTCTGTTTCTAGGTTCCTAGAGTTTGTTAAAGTAGAACGGGAGTAAGAACTTTCAGTTATCAGGTTCCTCTCCTGTAGAACCAGTTTTCAGTTTTAATGCATGAGGCAGACATTCAGGTTTACTTTATCCAGATTAAACGCTTACAGATTACAGGTTGAACTTAATATATTCAGTGTTTTGTGTGTTAATGTACAGACTGGAGCGTTTGCTGTAAGATGATTTCAACACAGTTCATTTTCAACAATCACATATTTGAATAAATTCTCAGCAAAAAAAAAAAATCTTAAGTTTCATGTTGGGTTTTTATATACATGTTTATTTACTGGGAGACTGTTGATGAATTTGACACATTCAGATGTTATTGTGAGATGTGGTGAAAAATGGACTGAAACACAGACAGACAGGTCAAATCTGATAAATGAATCTAAAACAAAAACAGACTAACAAGCGTGACTTGACTCAACATCACATGATAAAACTAACAAAAAAAAAAACAAAAGCAGTGATAAATCCCTGATAAATAACTGTGAACCAGAGAGTTAGATATACTGTGAAGTTTGATTACTGACGGCCAGGTGAGTGATTAACAAATGAGAAACAGCTGTGAGAACTACGAGGCAGCGATGGAGGCAGAAGACACCCAACAGAAGATAGAATCACAGAAATAAAACTAAATTACACTAAAACTAGAAATGCAGAGAAGGCACAAACCATGATAACACGAATAAACATCATGAAAAGAAAAATATTAACTCTCAGGCCAAAAGATCATGAAACAATATGTAGCAAATAAGAGCGTCGGAGACAAACACGTGACCAGAAGAGGCCAATGAAACTAACTTCCATGATACACAAGGACAGACTGAACACGAGGAGCCAAAATAGTAAGAAAATAACAAAAAATGTAGCCACGACAAAAAAAAAGATGCAGGCAGATGTGGATAAAACATTCTTGAAACATAAAACAAACTGTGTGTCTGAAGTTGGAATTTCGGTGGTAAATTTCTGGCTTGATTTACAGTTTTATGGTTTTTCTTCCTTTGAATCGTGTATTCGTGCTGTAACAAACTGACAGTGAAGTTTTTGTGAAGTTGCCCTTGAAGTTTTTCACAGTTTAGCTGAAGCGATTAGAAGATTCAGGGATGTGGAGTTTATCTTTCCTCCGAGGGTTTCTAACATGCTGAGAACTGTTTCATAATTAAAAGATTTTTTACTGTCTTAATTTGACAGTGTGAAGAGTCTGAATGTTGGTCTGCTGAGATTTTTTTAGTCTAATTTTACAGTTTCTAACATTTTAATTCAGAAACATTTCGTCTCTTTGCTTTTACATAACTAATTAAGACAAAAGCTTGAAACAAAGTTCAGATGTAATTGACTCTTCAAGCTGAATCTGAACTGGAAATAAATATTTAATAAACCAGCGAGTGATCCAGTTCATGAAGGATCCTAGAAGGTTCGGCATCTGTGGAGCTTTATCAATTTAAATAAATAAAAAAAAACAGTTCCAGCCTTTTATAATGTTGTAATTAATCCATTTACACAAGTTAACCTCCCCTCATGAGGGTCATTAGTGTTGTTATTGGTCTGGTGAGGCGTTTTAGGATTTGACTGTTGGATGTTTGAGATGCATCAAACTTTTCATTTCAAAAATCAAACAAATAAAGAGTGGTTATCATAAAATCTTTAATGGAGGTGAAATCATGCAAAAACTTTGTTTATTTCTAAAATCATCTTTAAGGAATGCCTACTTTAAAAAATTTGATGAGGCTTCTTACAATGAATAGAAATGCACCGTTTGAACCCCGTCACACGCGCCCAAATCTTCACTTTGATAAAAAAAAAACTTGAAATCTACTGATGCAAAAACGCAGGATTTTTCATTTACAATGTGTTCAGAAGTTTGATACTGGAGTGCGATAAGAGCCAAAAAAAAAAAAAACAGCTCCATCCGAGGATTCTGTAAGAGCCAAAAATCAAGCTGCAGATTTTAAACATTAATGCAAAAACAATGGAAATCATTTAAATATTTCCTAAATTTTAAATGTATCAATGCCTCCTTACAAAAGTTTTTCTATAAGACAAATCTGTTCAAATGTTTTTAAGAATGCAAAATGTGTAAAACAAAACGATCAATAATATTTATACAATTACTTGGCCGAATATCTGGATTTACATAAAGAGAAAATAATGAATGAGAAACTGGACGTAATCCTCATCAGGCACTCTGATACGTTACTCTTTAATAGCACTGTACATTTAGTCAAAGTACTCCTTGGTGTCAAACCTTTTCATGACTTTATAAAAAATTAGAATTAAAATGAGAAAAGAAGCGTATACACCTCACATGTAAGGAACAAAAAAAAAAATTTCATCTTTTGAACAGCAATGAAAAGAATCTTAAGGCAAAAACGCTGAACACAGAAATCCAAAAGGTTGATCCGGGATGATCTTTGTTCAGCTCTGGTGTTTTGTTGGCATTTACCAGTTCCATCAGCAATCATCAATCCCACTAGTGTTTTCTCCCCCCCCCCACCCACCCCACCCCGCTGATAGTTGGCGCTCCATTTCAGGCATCCATCACTGTAGATCACGAGATTCCACGGTGTCATCTCTGCTCCCCCTGAGGCTGCTGGGAGTCGCCGTCTCCGGTTCGTCGTTACGCCGGCAGACTCAGTTTCTTGCCTTTCAACACTGCAGAGTGAAAAATTAAAGTCAAAACCAGAAAACTGTCACTTTATGTTCATGCTGGTAGTTTCACAGCAACGCTGGATTTCTTCTTTAAGAACTTTGTTGTAACAACCGTCCTGATTTCAAAATAAAAAGAAAATCTGCATTTAGCTCTGGATTTTAACAACACTGTTATGGCACGTTGTCAGCAACGTTCATAACGCTTCAAGTTTGATGCTTGAAAGTTGAAGCTTGTAACGCCTGACCATTAAAAAGAGCGCGTAGGCGGGGCTTCCTTTGTTATCGGATGTTCTGAGCTATAGTGGATCATATAGAGAGAGTGGCTTGGCTTTATTTACTCCGTTTGTGGATACACCCCATTCTTCAGATGCGTTCTGAGTTTGAGGAGTTAAACCATTTGCTCCAAGAGCTACATATGGATGAGGTTAGCTTCCAGCGCTACTTCCGTCTGTCCCGTGCCCTGTTTGAAGACTTCCTGCTTCATTCAGGTATGTCACTACGATGAGACGCTCTGATTGGTTGACATGCCGCTTCAAGAGCGTCAAAAGTTCAGCTAGATGAACTTCTGCGTTGCTCGTGTTTCAAGCGTCAATGCTTGAAACGCTTGAAAAGTTGACGCTGCTCACACTCACAAAGCGACGCAGAGACTCTGACGCTGGTCTGACGGACTCCACCATAGACTTTACATGTAAACTTGACGCTTCTGACGTCGACGGTTGGGCCGGTGTGAACGCACCGTTAGGTTGTATTCTCACACCTGATAGTCCGGTAGACTTGGTTAAATTGGGGACCAAAATTGTAACATTGTTGCTGTTTTTAGTTGGTGCGGTTTGGATTCACACTACAGTTTATTAAAACTATCGAAGCTTAGAAGCATGTTTACATCCCCGCCTGTGGTGGCGCTGTGGTGTGGTGGAGTTTGTTTCAATTGAACTGAGACCCACGTTTTTAGGAGGACTAGAGTTCTATTGTTTGGTCTGAATCAGAGTTCGGTTGCCCGTTCACACCTCCTCAAACGAACCGGACTTTCTGTGCAAACGAACTAGAGTTTGATTTAAGCGCACTAAACAGGGCTGGTGTGAATACATTCCTTAGTTTCTGGAAACAAGAAGAGATCAGAAAATAAAAAGGTCTTAAAATAAAACAAAGTATTTTTGTTTTTTGTGGCTGTGGCTCAGTGGTTAGAGCGGTCGTCCTCCAACTTGAAGGTTGGTGGATCGATCCCGGCTTCCACCGCCACATGTCGAAGTGTCCTTAGGCAAGACACTGAACCCCATGTTGCCCCCCGATCTGCGTATCGGGTTGTGTGAGTGTTAGCCCCTACCCTCTCCCCCCGGTTTACATATCGGGTTGTATGAATGGGTAAATGCAGAACCTTGTAGTGTGAAAGCGCTTTGAGTGGTCTGAATGACTAGAAAAGTGCTATACAAATACAGGACATTTACCATTTTACCATTTAAATCCATCTAAAAATCAGTCATAGGGTGCATTCACACCAGCCCTGTCTAGTGCGCTTGAATCGAACTCGAGTTCATTTGCCCAGAAAGCCCAATTGGACCAAACAACCAAACTCTAATTCGCCTAAAAACGTGGGTCTCGGTTCGATTGAAACAAACTCTGGAGCGGTTTTGAAGACATGGGTTTCTGAATAGTGGAGTTCCTCAATCAAACTCATTTCAGATGAGATTCTGATGTCCCAGGACACTCAAACCCATCAAGATGGGCCGGGGTACGTGGTAGGATGTTGTGAGAACGAGTCATGACAGAGTGTGGTGAAGGAGCAGAAGAGCATATCAGGGAGTATTTACCAAGTTCTCAATGTAGCCATGTGTCATGACTGCTGACACACTGACGGATTTCTAAATGTGCCACAATCTGACCACAGTTTAATAGGTCACAACGAGCATGATGGAGTCTTCATCCAGTGTGACGGGCCCCTGACTGACATTATATATCCTCAGTTGTTATGCAGGGATAAAAAAGGACTTTTGTCTTTACAGACTGTAACTTTGATAATTAGTTACTACGTTCAGGAATTTCAATAAACCTCAAAACCTCCGATCAGCTAAGGTTGAACTTTCCAGGGTGGTTTTACAAGGAAACAGGACAGACAATCTTCCCATCGATGGAACGTTTCAGAAGACTCTCATATGAGCTTAAGGTCTAATTACATCAACTGATGACGCACATGAGAGGAAAAAAGCTTCTTGTTGAAGTTGATAAAGATCATCAAAGAACCTGATAATTTAATGTGTATAAAAAAAAATGTCTGAATCAACTGCAGAAATAATAAGAAATCCTTCGTTCTCGTACCTGTTTAATGAAACTCACCTTTTGTAACGTAAAGGTAGAAGAAGTCACAGTACAGGATGGTCTGGACCACACCAGCAACAATGGCGATCATGTCAAAGAAGCCCTCAAAGTAGTAACGCCAGATCCAGTTGAAGAGATAGAGGGCCCGGTACAGGCCCAGGCAGAACAGGTAGTGGGTGGTGATGGTCTCGGCCTCGCCGGTCTTACTGATCATAAAGAGCTGGGGCAGGATCGCCACCGACTCCAAGTAGATGGAGAACGTCCAAAGGATCTGAAGATGGAGATTTATCAGTTTTATCAGTCAGTAGCTCTTATATATCTGACTCCAGCTGTTAGACTCACCTCTAAAGGGGAGAAGTCGTGGTTGATGAGAACAGAAAGACCCCCAACAGGAACAACCAGGAACTCCACCCTGAAGCTGTCGTGGTTTCCATCATAGGTGGCCCTGAACTTCATGTAGATCAGGTAGACAGTGGCGTATGAGCAGCCGATGTAGATCACCTAACGAGCGACGCAGAAGGGTTCACACATGAAGAAGAAACACTGCGTCTTTTCAAACGTTACCTGTAACAGATCTTACCTTCATGGATGTGTTGTACAGCGAGATGAAAGAGGTGAGCAGATCCAGGTAGCGTGTGGTGAACACCAGAGCAAATAGAATCTGGCTCTTTCCAGAGATACCTTCAAAACATCAACACAGATCAGGTCAACAACAACATGGATTATCCATGAGGAAGGTTTCCCTTGAAGCACAGCGACATCTACTGGACAAAAAGTTCAGCAAGCAGAGAGGTTCTAACGTACATCTAGTTTTAAAGTTCCAGAAACGGACCCCAGCCGAACCTTAACCCAGTTTCAGGAAAATAAGACTGAGATCCAAATTGATTTGTTTCTTTGACGTGACGGAAACAGGATTCTGTCTGAATTTGTTTTCATATCTGACCATCTTTATGTACATAGAGACTCAACGTTTAATCCCCTCAAATATCAGAATATTTACCTTCAGAATAACCGCAGTAACAGACAGCTGCAGCGAAGCCACACACAATGCATTTTATTCTTTTATTTATTTATTTTTATGAGTTGTTTTTTTCTTCCCTGAGCTCGGGTTTCCTCCCTTATTGGAAAAAGATACAGACTAGAATTTTTAGACAAAGTAACGTGACGTGAAACACAGACTATTGGTAAATAAACACTGCTGAAGCTTGATGAGGTGGAGGTGTTACGCTGTGATGTGTCCCCCATGTGCGGTACTTCATGAAGCAACGGCTCAGTTGAATATATTTCATAAAATGTGTGCAGGACTTTTTCTGATAAAGACATGGAAAACTATTCTTAATGTTTCACCCATCAGGTTGTGTTTCATGCACTGAAATAGACAAAAACAGGATTTTAAATTACCCATTTTAGTTTTTATTTCCTTTAATTCCCATGGTCTTAAACAGCTAATTATAACAGATGTTCAATGTTTTTGTAGTGAAACAATTCACCATTTTATTAACCCTATAATTTGGTAATTTGATGGGAGATTCTTACAGAAAGATACAACTGTATAGAAACAACAATTAAACTATAAAACTTTATTTGAATCTACAAACTGAAAAAAAATGTATGACCTGAACTGAACCACAGTGGCTTCATTAAAAACATAACAGCTTTTATCATAAACTACTTGAATCTGTTGGCTTTTCTGTAATCTGGACGTGTAAAATTATCTCCTTAAATAAAAAGTATCTGTGCGAAAAAAAAAAAAAAAAAAACTTCAACCTAATTTGAACTTTAAGTTACAACTTAAACTAACTCGTAACAACTTGTAGATATTCCCAAAGACTTGTCTCCTTAGCTAAACTTTATGCTTGCTTGTTAAAGCTTTAATATTCACATAAATCTTTTTAAGAGATGTAAAAGATTAACTTGGGTGTAATTAAAGAAACTATTAGCATGTTGGCTACTTCCGTAGCTCCTTCCAGAACGCCACGTCAGAAACGAGACTAAAAAAATCGAGTACCGAACTTTGAGTGAGCGGAGCAGGATGCATGAAGGTGTGTAGAGCTGAGAACAACCACCCGGTGAAGCTGCAGCACTTTGTATCTGCTTTATATAGAATTAATACAAAGTCTGGTCGTTTGTTTAAACACCTGACTAACTGCATTCCTTCAGTCCACACTTACTTCCATCAATGAATGAATCAATGAGGAAAAACGTTAGCTAGTGGCTAACTGGCTTCAAAAACAAACAAAACACAGACACTGATTAAAAAAACTGGGTTAATTAAAGACGAAGGGGAAACTAAAATGTGTCCTGTCTGATAAAACACGAGCTTGGACTCACCGGCACACGACCTGCTTTTCCATATTTTGAGGAGAAGGATGATGATAGCAGCCAGATGAGAGAGATCTCCTGTCAGTCTGAAGATGTTCATTTCTGCAGAATAAATTCACACACGCAGCTGACAAAGATGAAACGTTTGACTCCGAATCCGACTGCGCACACTTTCTGATCCCTTGTAAGTCTCTCCCGGTAACTTTGGGGGGGTCACACACACAGATCTGCGGGATCCACAGGGTTGAAAATATGGCGAGAGTGCAGGTCGACGTGGAAGGGGGCGTGGTAAAACACATATACTCCTGCTGATTGGATGAAAATATGACTGACAGCACACATGGATCCGCCTACAGAAATTTAAAGGCTTCTGAAGAGGGAAAAAAGGATCGAAAGACTTTGTATCAAAAGTCGATATTAAATACATTTTTAGGACCAATATTTTGACTAACAAGTTTTTTGGCAGCTGTAAAACAATCACAATATTCTACTGAGTGCAAAAAAAATCTATCAAATGTTTATGTGAAAACAAATGAATAGATGTATTCAGATGTAACATGTTCAACTGTTTTCTACATGTAATACAAATCTAAACTGGTATAATTTACAACTATCATATACTGTATTAAAAATGCTCAGGGAAACTTCAGATGCAAACAGGCCTTCCACACAGCAAATACTTTAAATTTCAATAAATCTGTTTTTTGTTTGTAAATTGAAACATAATCAGTGATTATCACATTTTTTTTAATATATGTAAATCTATAGTTTCCATACACTTCGAATGCCATCTTGGATTTTTAACACAACTTTCCTTGATTGCTGCATCGGTCATGTGCAGACACTTTCACATTTTCAGAAATGTTACAACAGATAGACGAGCCTTCCTGTTTCTCCTCTCACAGACACGGGGAAGAAGAATCTTTAAATATTTCTGTTAAAACAGCAGAGCATTTAGTATTAACATGCTCCAAAATATAACTTAAAAGGTAAGTTATATTAAGAAACATGTTTTTTGTGATGATGATGTTAGAAAAAGGTAGCTCAGTAAAGGAATATAGGAAGTAAGTGTTGAGGAAGTAAAGTTAGAAACTTGTTCTCATGCTGTCAGTCGTTTTTATCACCTCATTCAGGAAATCATAAGATCACTGACATGCTGTCAGACTTCAGACATGAAGGAATTGTTCTGGCTCTCGCTCATTTTCACCCTCCCTGCTGGGACAGGTAAGAAATCTGACTTCATGATCTCAGAAATTCATTTGAAATACACCAACACAGCTTCTCACTTTTAGTTCTTTAATTGTTTTAAGAAGTCTGTCTTTAAAAATAAAAGCTGTTAAAGAAAAAAAAAACTATTTTTTATTCCAGAAAGCATAGAAAACTGCTCATCACAACCACACAAGGTGATCTGGCACAAAACGGGACAATCAGCTGTTCTCCCCTGCAACATCAGCTCACGCTGTTCGACTAAAAACATCAATTATTACTGGTTTGTTTTCAAAAAGGATTCTCACTTTAATCTCACCCTGACCAGCAGGCACAGCCTGCACAGTGCATCTTTACATATTGAGTCACTTAATGTCAATGACAGTGGAATCTACCTCTGCGCTGCAGAACCAATAGATGCAACAAAATGCTGCAAACAGCACGTAGGAGCGGGTATGACACTTGTAGTAAACGGTAAGGAGGGTCAACCAGAGAGGAAAGGAACGATCACACAGATGTTTCAGTATTTTGAATAAAATAACCAGTTTTCTTCTCTGTTCTAGAACGAGTGAACTTTGTTCTATGGTTATCATGCGTCCTGTTGGCTATCTATAGCCTGACGTTAGTGGCACTAACTATTCTGAAGAAGGTAATTCATGTTAAGTCTAAATAAAATCTCTCATTCAAATGTATCGGAGTTTACATGGAAGCTGTGAACTTGTTTTATTTCTGTTCTAGAACGGTCACAACATCTGCAAGAAAACACGCAAACTAGAGAGAGTGAGAGAATCGTCTCTTTTTTTAACACCACTTCAAACGTTTTGTTGTTTTTTAAGGCTGCAGAAACAAAAAGAGGAACAATGTGTCAATGAAAAATTTACAGAACTCCAGAACTGAAAATCATGCTTTTTTTTTTTTTTTTATTAAAAAGAAGAAAACTAGTGCTGTGTGTTATATTTTTACATTTTTCCTCCAAACAGAACAGCGTGAGGAAACAATCCCAGTTTCGGGACGTGCTGCAGGAACTTAACAGCAGACGAAACTTTAATAAAAGCAAACAGACGAGAGAAAACCGTCCTCATGCTGAGGTAAACTGCATTGCAGCATGTTGAGGTTGGGTTTACCCAACACAAGTCTTGCAACAACTTCTTCTGTTTTTATGTCTTTTAAAGGAGCTTTTATTTCGTTGTAGGAAGCGAGCGTTGACAGGAACATCTCCACTGATGACATCTATCAGAATGTTTAAGGATCATCGGATCTCTTCTAGACTGAGAAGATAACGAGCTGTGAATCATCTGCAACAGAAGGAACAAGCCTGGACTCAACTTCGCTCATTAAATAAGACACAAACTCCAAGTTGATTCAGTCTCATCGGCGTCACGCAGACGTGCAGCTCACAGAACGTGGAGATGAAAGAGTCTGTCGTACATGTAGCAACGTAGGGTGAATAGTTACTTGCATTATGTGATTGACATGATTTATAAGTGTTTACTAATATGATATAATATGTGTATGAACTACTTCTAAAAAGCATGTTTGGACAAAAACTTTTTTCACAACTTTGTAGTAACAAAAACTTTATTCTATAAAGTTACAATAGATAACTTAGGATTCTGCCTTGTTTCTTCCTGTTTAAAATGATCCAGACTTTTATTATGGGGCGTCAGGGGCGTGTCTAGAAAATTTTTGTTGGGGGGCCAGGTAGGGCACAGATTTCCAAAAGGGTGGTACATGGTTTGCACATTACGGTATTTTGCTCCTCATGTGATTTTCTGTAACCAAACCCGTTCCAAATTGTGGAGTTAGCTTCACGATTTACAACAAGCTCGTCCTCAGCCTCGCGTCTGCCTACCGCCATGTTAACTTTCACTCAGCACGTGAACAGAGAATCAGGCGCGCACAAACCTATGTCATCAACATGACTTATCGTCACGAAGGGACAAATTTTTATCTGCCCTAGTACACCTTCATTAATTTAAAAAAATTGGGGGGGTTGGTAGGGTTGGGGTGGCCCCCCTGGGCCACTCCTCTGGATACACACCTAATTAATCTGCCAAGACCTGTCACAGAGTTTTTTAAGGGGGCTTTGGCTGCTTTTTAACTGATTTTCATTTCATAATACAACCATTTTCAGAGGAATGACGTTTGTTGAGCCACAAATTCCAATGAACAAATTATTCAGACATAAAAAGGGTGAAGAGTTGAATCAATGTTTTATCATAGGTGGAACTTAAACATGACAAAAAACGTGTCTCTGGCAGCTGGTGATAAAAGTGCTTAAAGTTTCAAATATAAATGCGATTAGACAGAAAATCATTCAGTCAGGTCAGAGGTTTGAGCCCGTTTCACTTCACAAGTCATCTCCACTTCCTCACGTCAACTTCCACCAGGACGAGCAGCTTTCAGTCCCAACTGGACTGAGAATTATGGCCATAAACAACAGGACTAGAAATACATCATCTAAATGTCCAATTAAAGTTGGTTACTTGTAAAAGTGTGATGTCACAATCAATTATTTAACAATTGTACTCGAACCCCCACACAAAATTGAGATAATAATGAAAAAAAAAAGTTTCAGAACTCTGCAGAGTGTATGAATAAAGTTTAGAATCAGAAGTGGATTAAATACATTTATTAAAATCTTAAAAAAAAAAAAATCACATTGACAACAGGAAGTAAAGTTTAACATCAACCAAACAGATTATAAAACAGGCTGGGTGAATATGCGGAGGTTTTCCCTTTACAACATGAGTTTTGTATTTGACTAAATTCACATTATAGAAACCAGACAGTATGATGACACACTTTGTACAGGTGTATCTCTTCCTGTTTACTGTAAACACAAACCCATATAAGCAATGTGGATTCTTATACAAATCCTTTAAACATTGGCATTTCTACATTTCTTTCCTTTCTAAACTCCATGAACCATAAAACAGTGCTGCTCTGAGGAGTGTTTTGCATCAAGTATTGTTTAAGTCACTTGAACCATGATTTTTTTTTTTTTTTAATTAACGATTTGAGTTTTTAATCCTGCTCTTTAAGGACAATAAAAAATGTTTTTCCTCACAGTGTCAGCATCTATCATTCTCATAAAAAATCATTTATAATATTAAACCATTTCCCTTTATCATAAAATGCATTTTATTCTACAAAACCACTTCTACACTAATCAAAGTACCACATATGACTTTTAATTCGTCATGCAACCAAACACACGCTACCGATATCTGGAGTGTGTAATAATGCAGCTCCCTCATAATAAGGCTGAAAATTCTTCCTGCATCCTCCATCATACAAATAGTACAACTTCATAGTAAAGTAGAATGTCTTCTCTTGTGCAAAAAGTTACTGTTAGAATAATAAAATCCATGTGTTTAAAGGTTCAATAAAATTGGATCTACTTTGATTCAAAAGAGTGCTGTGTTGTAAACGTTAGAAAAATCTCAATAATATCTGCTGGTTTCTGCTACAGTGAAGTGATTCAGATGAAGTTTGAAGATTAAAACCAGGAATATGACAATTATCCAGCAAGATAGTTACTTTGTATTTGCATTTCTATCTGCTGAAATAATAAAGTTTGGATTTCTGAATATAAAGCTGCAACAACTGGATTGTACAAACATTTTTGACAAGTTATCAGTAGATTCAAATGAGTCTGACCTTCATCACTAGCCGGTTGCGTAAGCGGCACGGCGCATTTTGCTCGCGAAATCAGCCGTGTGTCCCTTCCCACCGGGAGCATTTTAGACGTGTATCACTCACCAAACTAATCCATCCAGCTGGTCCCGGGAAATCACAAAATCACAGGAGAATTGCAAAATCACACGTGATTTCGTCTGTACACACAACAGCATGCTGGGAGAAAGACTCAACATGTACCCAGAAGGCATGTGGTTTATTTTCACACCACTTCAAATTCGTCACAGGTCATGTATTTTTCATAGTAAAGCAAACGGAAATCTGCACATGTCCTTTTGTTTTGAAACTTCTGGTTTCCTGTCTTGTCCAAACTAAACTGCTGAGCTTGACGCATTTTAGAAACGTAGTGAGTAAAGGTCGCAACACTACGCTTCTCAGACGCGGCCGATTCATGCTGCTTCGCGCCCAATGGAAACGGTCCCATTGACATTAATGGCGGCTATCAGCCGCGTATTACAGTGCCTTCACGCCGCCCAACGCGTCCAGGCAGCAGGGCAGTTAGATTACATGCAAAGTCTATAGCACCTACGCAGCAGGTGTGTGCCACGCAGCTCATCGCATGCATCAGTGCAGCGGGCATCAACGCATCCACGCAGCTGCCTCATGAAGTTGGAAAGATTGAACTTTGGGGCAGCAACCAATCAGCAACTCTTTGCACTGAACAATTCATCAATGCCTAGATCGGCCAGTCAGTCAAATTCATTTCAGAAAAGAGAAACTGATCATCGCAGTCTGTAACCACCGCGAACTGTATGACCCATCTTCATCTTTTTATAAGGACAGGAAGAGATCGGACCTTATCTGGAGGAAAATATCGGAGGATATTGGCGAGCCAGGTAAAGAGTTTAATACTTTATTTAAACTTTCTTGTTAGCTTACGCTAGCCAAACCCGGCGTTGACGTTGTATAGCTTTATTTATTAAAAAAAGCCAGGCCACTCTCTCGACATGATCCGTCATGTTGTAAGCAACAGAGAAATCCCCCGCCCGCCTGGGACGTACTGACATACTGGCGTGACGCGCGGACATGGACTGTGCAAAGTGTGCAAGCAGCTGTGCTTTTTGTGAAATTAAAGAAGCAACTTTCATCCGTTTGAGCGTTTTGCTGCCTGGACTCGTTGGATGGTGTGAACACACCATTATGCTTCACTAACGTTATGAGCCGCTTACACGTCCGGTGGAAAGGAGAGGACTTTTCCTGATATGCTTGTGTGCTTGTTGTAAAGGCAACAGTGCAGTATATTGTTCCTGTCCCTCTGTTTCTTCTCCTGAGATGTAAATACCACCTGTTCCAAGGATATTCTGTTTTAGGAATTAACACTTTTTTGCATTGGCACCAATTTCCATGAACACAGATGGGTTTTTCCTTTAAATACAAGGAGGAAACCTGGTTTAAAAGTGATCAAAGAGCACCAGCGCTAAGAGACACTCTCCGGTGTGTGATTTCTGATGCACCTGTTCCTTTTTCACAGTTCTGATTACTACCATGAGAAATTCGATTGTCTGAGTTTTTATACATCTAAAAAAAACTGGAACTGAGAGTTTGTCTGAAGGATCAAGTCTCATACTGAGAAGGGCTTGAAGAAAAAAAAAAGTAACATTTGTCTCACAGAATCAACTTAAACTCTCACCGTAGTTAAAAACCCAGATTTGATTTCAAAAGTCACACCAAGATGCTCTAATCATTCCTTAAATTAAATATTAAATCATTTAAATATAGTTTTAATATGATTCTTTAATTAATCTCAAATCCCAACAGGATACTCAGCTTATTTTAGAATTCAGTCAACACAGACGTTAACTGTCGATGTACTTTGAGTCAACCGTGTGACTGTTACGGATGGAGAACGGCCTCCACGCCAGGACCTGTACAGCAGCAATGCACATGGGAACCAGGCAGACCAAGTAGAACATGACACCATGGAGGCGTTCCAAAGCACTGGAAACAAAGAGGGACAAAGTGGTCACAGCTTTACTTTTATTTAACACAGATAAATATTCTAAATTTATTATTAATTGGTTGCTTTTTCTGTGAAGTGCCTTGAAATGACTTTGTCATGAACTGGCGCTTTATAATTAAATAAACTTGAAACTTGAACTTAAATGTTAAGCAGCAGCTTGTGATTGTTTATCGTGTCTGTTTCTGACATTAAAGCCTTGATGGATTTTCTAATGAATCACACACATGAACAAAAAACAAATATTTCCTCTCTGAATTATTCTGTACAAGGTGACCTTTGGGACAGCAGCAGCTACCGTCACCTCTTTATCCTTTAATTAAGACAAATATTAAATAGATGGGCAAAATCAACATTGTTTAGTTTTAAGGTACCAGTAATTATTATTTGCATGATTTAATCTTTTAAAAAGAAAAAGTCCTCTCTGGCCCGGATAGGGCAGCATTAGGTGACCTCAGTCTTTTGGCTTAAAGACCCACTCCGATGAAAATCTGGAATTCCGTGTTGTTAACATGTTCTTGTGGCATTTTTCTGATGCTAGACAACATATCTCAAGAAAATTCACCTCAAAGTTGCATTTCTGACTATTTCTGCATTCAAATTGCTGTTAGCATAAACACGTATCAAACAGGAAGAGACTACGTGCGCTGTTGCCATGCGAAGCGAGGAAGGAAACTGGAAGCCTTGCTCTCATAGGCTAGTTTGCAAGCCAATATGAGTCCAGCAAATTAGTATAATGAATATTAATGAGTTGCAGCACGAAGCCGAATGAATCTTCATGCAGACAGATCGAAAGATCTGTTAATCAGTGTTTCCTAACGTTTTTTAGATATAAAATGTTTCATATTACAGGTTAATACTTTAGAAATAACCACAAAGTCCTGAAATTTGTATGAAATTGCCTCTTCAAGAAAAGCTGCCAGCTGTCAAAAATCTCAGCAACACTGAAGAATAAAGAAACAGGATATTTACTGTTTATACAAAACCATATGATCCATTCTGATGTGCATTCAATGAAGATTTGTACTCAAAATGAATAAATCTTTAAAGCTTTTTTATTTTAGTACCTGGGATCTGAGTCCTGAGACGCCTCTTTCAGCTGCTCGTATCCAAACTGATTCAGGATGCTGAGAACAATCATCGGAGCCAGAGACTGAGCCGGTTTAGTGAACAGCGCGTTGGT
Source organism: Pachypanchax playfairii (assembly GCA_006937955.1). Classification (NCBI taxonomy): domain Eukaryota; kingdom Metazoa; phylum Chordata; class Actinopteri; order Cyprinodontiformes; family Aplocheilidae; genus Pachypanchax; species Pachypanchax playfairii. Next base: position 1,609,526 of record SSNP01000020.1, on the reverse strand, counting down.
TCCGAACACCATGGAGGAAATAGGGGAACTAGAAAAAATTTAAAATAAACAAGAATAATTTGCTTGATTGGAAATATAAAAACTATTATGAATGAAATAACAAGAGGCAGATTTTTGTGTAGAACTCTTCCACATCAAGGACTTTAGTGAGAACTGCAAAAAACCCCAAAAGTACAATCTGGATTAGTACTTAAAGCACTTTCACTAAATGTGGATAAACTACAACATTTATGCCGACGTCTTCCTTCTTGTTCTTGTATTTTGTAAGATGTATTTTTGTTGTACTCCAACATCAGATTATTTTTTATGTCTCACCGAGTCACAATTTAGTTTTACAGGTTCTGACTCCTGATGCCCAAGATGACTCTGTCAAGATTTTGAGAGGAAAATTACAGATTTTCAAACATGTTATGACTTCCTGTGGCAACAGCGAGTCCCTGCGACTTGTGTGAGGAACTTCAGAACTGTGAACTTTTTGAGACACTGTGGAAAATCCCTCGTTAATGATGACACAACCCCGTGCAACACAGGATCTATTAAAGCTACTCTCTTACTTTGGAGGAAGACATAAAAGCTCCAACACCAATTTAATGAAGCATTAAAGACATTCATTAATTCAGTGGAGCTTCACAAGTTTATTAAAACTTTGTTTATAGAGACATAAATATGGGAAAGAAAATATTTTCTACTTTCCTGTTTTCAGAAGTTACAAAGAGATTAAAGGTTGAATATGGAACAATTTCATAAAAAGCTATCTCAATGGAGCATTTAGAGGGGTGCAGAATGAAAGTACAGTATTTCCTTTAAAGAGACCATTTCATACAAATTTCAGGACTTTGTGGTTATTTCTTAAGTATTAACCTGTAATATGAAACATTTTATATCTAAAAAATGTCAGTAAAAACAGACCTTTCAATCTGTCTGCATTAAAATTCGGGTGGTTCCGGCTCCTTCCGTCAGGCTGCTTCGTCAGCAGCTCGCTCATATTCATTATTCGAATTTGCTGGACTCTGATTGGCTAACAAACTAGCCTATTAGAGCAAGTTATACTGTTTCCTGCCCCGCTTCGCATGGCAATGTCAGACGTCGTGTCTTCCTGTTTGCTAGGTCTTATGCTAACAGCTTTTAGCAGCATGCTAGGCGTGGTTTGAACTGCGGGAACTGACGAATACTAACGAACAAAGGAGTTGTGACGAAACAGATACAGGCCGTTCGGACTCAGAAGAAATCGGGTGTTATCGCCACCTGCAAAGTTTGAGAGATTAAAACTGAAAGAGAAGTTGTTGACCTGTTTTCACACCCACTATGAAGGTAAGAACACCTTATTCAACAGAATATTCAACAGAAACCTCAGAAAAAACATTTTTTAATGGAAGGGCCTCTTTAAGAATTATATTTGAATTAAAATATAATAAAATATTGATTTTGACGGACACAGTGTGAAAATGTTTACATCTACCAGCCAACAGCGGCACCATTGCAGGTTGTCTAATATGGTAAATAGTCCGAGGCTGATACTATTGAAAATGGCTGAGTCTGCAAGTCAAGCAGCTGCTTCAGAGCCTCAGAGATTTCATTATCCCTCTCAGAATAGGAGCGACCAGAGAAGATCATAAACCAGAGTGAGTTTAGATGAAGCTACAATAGATGGACTCACGTTATATCAAAACACACGTGGAAATGTTGAACCTGCATCCCGACGGCTGGAAACGCGTGTTCTGTTGTCGCAACTACAGCATCCACTCACTAGATGTCGCTGTAGTGTTCATGTTACATCTTCAACCTTTAAGTCATGACTTTAATAACATTAGAGTACAAACATCTAAAAGTTCCTCCAGGTGAAACTTTCTAAATCATTACAATATGGTTTGCCATAAACTGTTTGCCACTCGTTTTCCTTATCGAGTCCCTGAATTTCCATGAAGTTTAGAAAATTCCTTCGGTGAAGCTCTTATTTTCTCACCTCATTTAATGACACACTTTAATCTTTTTGCATACCTGCGCTTGTATTTCTGCAGATCAGTGTCAATAATATCAGCCAAAGGCAAACCAAAGAGACTGAACGCCGCTTGTATTATGACCCTGCAGAGGAGACACAAGGTAGAGATGTAAGTTATACAACTGTGTGTTAACAACAGTAACAAACAGGACAAAAGAACTTTCTTACATGCTTATAGTGACAAAAAATGCCAGTAAGTAGTAGTGGTGAGGACCAAGTAGGAGCATGATAGCTGCCATTCCAGCTTCCAAGTAGAAGGTGAAGAGTATGATCCGGTAGTAGCCCAGGTTATGCAGCAGACTCTGACTGCTAAGAACCAGAAGCTGGAACAAACAGACGCAGTCAGTCTTTTACTAAATGTACTAACACCTTCTGCTTGTTTAACAGGTATTAACGGGAACGACGTGTCATTTGATGGGTCCTGCATGTGGATTTGTTTTCATGGTACCTGTGGCAAGATGAATCCAGCTCCATACATGACGCTCTTGGCCAGAGATGGAAGCACGTCCGGAGGAATGAGGTGCTCCGTGAAAATCATGGTGAAGTTATTGAAAAAAGCCAAAATAAAAACCTGGAAGAAATTCATCAGCACAAACAGCTGAAAGTCTCTGTTGCTCAGGATCTGCCATGTCAGCGTTTTCAGCATAGAGAAGGAACCCGACGTCTGATCGGCCGCTTGGTTACACGACGCCGGGACATCCGATTCAGATACTTTGTGATCAAAGCGGCCTTCGCTGTGGAGGCCCGTGTAGATCATGCAGCCGCAGCTCAAAATAGCTACCAGCACGGCGAAGGACTGAAACGCTTTGAAGTCCTCCATGTTTTTGGAAACCAGGCCGCAGAAGAGGATACTGGAGGATCCGATCAGAGAAGCTACCTGAGAGATTGACCAGAGAAGATGTAAGAATAGTGACAATAACAGGAGTACAGAGAAGAGGTGGCGTCCTCACCTGGTTGTACTTTATAAGTCTTAATCGGTTCTGATGTTGACCCGAAATCTCCGCAAATAAGGCACACTGTGCGAGCAGCACGAAAGTAAGCAAGGCATCAAAAGCGCAGAGCGACACTGTCAGGTGTAAGCCACACAACCAATCATCAGGAGAGTACAATCGCCATGGAAACCAGGCTAGGAGAAATGCCAGGGAGTAGAGCGGTGCGCCATACAAGATGGAGAGGCGGCGATGAGAGCAGCAGGGCACCTTGGAGTTATCTTGCAGGTAACCAAAGAGAGGATCATTGATTGCATTCCACACCATGTACACCACCTGAGGGCAGAGAGTCATTACATAACAAATATTCACACGTTTGATACTGTGTACAGTTTTAAAATGTCCCTCATTTCTTCATACTTTGTTCTGTTTAGCAGCTTTTTCCCTCGTTTTCTGCCCAGTTCTTGTATCTGACTTTTAAATTATGCAGGTGTTCTAATCACTTCAGTAGCCACAGGTGTATAAAATCAAGCACCTGCGTGCAGACGATGCTACCGAAGCAAAAAGCAGTTGTGAAATTTCCTCACAGCTACTGACACACACAGAGAGCAGAACTCAGTAACTCTCTCCAGAGTCAGAAGTTACAGATCTCCAAACGTCATGCAGCTTCAGCATGTTGCATGTCTGAGCAGCTGACATCACCAAGTGTGATGCAAAGAGTCGGAAGCAGTGGTGTAAAGTACGCCACCACATAACTTTAGAACAGCAGAGAATGCAGTGTATCTAATGCAAAGTTTGGTGTAGGTGATATTATTGGTTTGGGGTTGTTTTAGGACTTTGTTCCAGTTAAAAGAACCTTTAATTATTTAATATAACAAGATATTTTAAACAATGATCAAAGCTGTTGTAGCTGCTAAACAAGGAGGGGGGGGCACTCTGTACAGAATGTCATGAAGTTAACACACATGTAAAGTCTAAGTGCTATTGGAAACAACATGTATCTACAGTAGACACTTTGAAGGACCTTTAAAAACGTTGCGCTCTCTATCTGAAGGCCACAGTGAAAGATTACAAGTCTGGAACCTTGAAAGCCAGAAATAAGAGCTGATTCATGGTTTTAACACAGTTCTGTAATTTAATTATTACCGATTGGTAACTGTGAAGCACATATTTTATTATGAAAATACCGAGAAATGGACCTTCTTCATACTTTCATTATTTTCAATACTGATGTGTATCATTGTTCGGTTCAGATACTCACTTGTGATTGTTGAAATGCTCCTTCAGATATCTTGTACTTATTCAGGAAGAGTTTCACATAGTGAAAGCTGAAAATATTGTTAATCATGCCTGAGCCCAGAGTGGTCATGGCATAAGCCAGAGCTGCATGATTGATCCCAAAAGAGTGTCGGACCATGTTGATCTTCTTCAGAGACGCTCACTGCCTTGGCACAGTTTTATCCTCAACACCTATACCTGTGCAAACCCGAAGCTACAATAAATACTGCAACAGATACTTTACACTGCTGCTGTCTATCATTGCTAATATTTACAAAACTAGTAAACTTTTCGAATAAAAGCGCATCTAGGGATCGTATGTTGGTTTTATGAATCCGTAACTTTTCGCTAAAGCTAGTTTTTGGCTAACATCAACCCCAAACACTGAATATCCTGTCTGAATCGATCGGTGTGCTCAAGATTCAGGGCGTGTCTTTAAGAAAATAAACTAACATTCGATTGGATGAAAAAAATTCGTCCTTTCACTTCCTGCTTTGTAATTGGACCAAAAATATGCCAGTCAACAGGAACAACAGGAAGTTGTAACAAACATAAACAGATTTTTATACATTTTAAGCGGTTAATTATTCATATTGACTTTATTATATATGTAAGGGTTTTAAAGTAAATAAAATCTGAGAACCAGAAGAGTGAAATAAAGCTATTTTGTCGTAAAGTTTTCCCGCCTCCTGCAGGTTGCTCGCGGTGGTTTAAGGATTTGCCACGTTGCTGCGAACAGCTGAGTTTAAAAAGCTTCACACACCCAGACAGGATGTAGTTCATGTTTATCCTCAGCCGGCAGAGAACAGCTGAAGACTCCAGACAAACACACCGACTACTCAGAAGAAACTTCCTGTCAGCTGAAGTTTGATTGAGTTCGATAAAGATGTTGACCGACATGATTTTGGAGGAAGATTTTGAGAAGACTGGAGAGTCCTGGTACAACAAGCAGGACCTCGAACACGGTGAGAGGACTAAACACACCGCTTTCATACCATAAATAGATTAAACACTATAACAGAGATGTGATAACATGAATAAAATGCCTTTTAAATTATCCTGTGCAGGTAAAATCTGAAAAAACAACAACAACAGACATTTATAACCTTTTCAGGGAACAGGGAGTAAGTAAAGAGATCCTCAGAACCAGGATTTATTCAGGCTTTTACAGCTGCTCCAGTGTTTATTATTTTCTGAGCAGTATGTTCTTAATAAATCCCGTTTGTGCTGCTAAAGTTACAGTAATATACCAGTGAAATTAACTTGAGCTGAAACAGCTGTGTAACATCTGTTTACATTGGTATGTTTATCACTTAATGACATTTTTTGGCATGTAAAAGGAAAAAAAAAAAAATTAGGATTTGATACATTAGAGGAATGTGAAATAAAAATGAAGACTCGAGGAAACATTTTAAATAATAAATCAGAGTTTATTAATTAAGTGAAAACCAAGATTTCAATATAATTGACAATAATTAATATTTTAGATAATAAAAAATCTCCAAATATAAAAATTTCATGTTCTTTTATGTAAATAGTTTCTTTCAGACATGCCTAATATTTGTTGTTGTAACGTCCTTAAATATAGTTGTTTTTATTTCTTTATGTTTTTACAGTTTAAATTAGTTCATTTAAATTTCAGATGACAAACTGGGCATATGCCAGGCTGTGCTCTATACTTATTTAAAATAGTTTTATTGTGGCTACACAGCTGAAAAATTCGCCCAAAAACATTTAAGAGATTAACAGCTAAAGAATATAATTGTAAGTTGGACGTTTAACAGGTTTCTGTTGTAACTGAGCTAAAAAACGGCACGATGGCAAAGTTTCCTCTGAGAGAGATTATCTGGATTATTGACGAGATCACTGAGTCTTCAGAGTTGACAAGAGTGGGAAGGATGTGTAGGTCTGTCTCATATCATATCAAACACCAGAGATTATTGTGCCATTTTGTACTGAAACTACAGAGCACGTTATGTCCCACTTGAGTCTGGAATCAATCCAGATTAGTGGGCAACATGTTTCCAAACAGACCCTTTGAGAAGGGATCAGAGGACAATGAGTTCTGTGTTTGGTATGTGCATTTCTAACACGAGCCTGCTGCATTTCCTTTCATTGTATGTCATAGTGTTTGTGTTTTGTTTAGATCTCCATTTGGCAGCGGAGCTGGGAAAGACCCTCCTGGAGAGGAACCGTGACCTTGAGCAGGCCCTGCAGCAGATGTACTCCACCAACGAGGATCAGCTGCAGGAGATCGAGGTGAGGAACGTTTCCTCTGCGATTGTGTGTTTAAACCAGAGTTCTGCAACCTGCATGACTGAAAGAACCATGTTCCATTACTACAATACATTTGTAAAAAGCCATAAAGATCCCTTAAAATTAAGATAAAACTATTTAGACAATAAGTCACTCACTTATAGTTGAAATATGAAATTCCACCTTTATGTTTATTAAAAAACAAACATAAACATCAGATTGTTGTTCCTGCTGCTGGAGATAAACACCAGCCTCCATCAAGATCCTGCAGATGAACAAACTGTTATAAAACCTGGTTGGATGGATGTAGTTTAATCATTTATTACTTAAATGTTGCCAAAAGGAAACAACTTTCAACAAGTCTTTAATCAGAGGCAGATTGTTTCTGTTGTATGAGGAATCACAGTTTAATACAACACCGTCATATTTTGATGTTGAAAAAAATCCAATAGATTTAAAAACTATTTGTTGTTGTTAATGTTATTAGTCTCCAGTCAGATGTAACATGTTGGTTTGTGGTGGATGAGGAGGAACGGACTGCAGCTCAGAAAGATTCAGAAACAGATCAAAGTTAAACTGATCGCAGGATTTTACAGACAAACTCAAATTGTGTTTATTCAGTTCTGGTTCTGGAACCAGTTCACGCAGGCAAAACAACCTGTTTGTGATATTTGAGTCATTCTGCTGCAAAAAGTCCAACAAACATGATCCATTTCCTGTTGCTACTCAGGTTCATGTTGATTTGGGTCAAAGTTACAAGGAGCCACTTCAGAGGGGCCAAAGGGTCACATGTGGTCCTTGAGCTGCAGGTTGCAGACTCCTGGTCTAGACTTTTACACCCACAATCCTGTCTGTCTGCGTGTCTTAATGGGTTTAAATGAATGAGTTCAGGATTAAACGCTGTGCAGGAACAGAATGGGGTTCAGGATTAGATTTCATTGAGAGAAGTTCACAAAAATCTGGAAGCAAGATGGAGTGAAATCTAACCCGTAGACTTCTGACATCATCATCGTCATCACGCCGGCTTCGTCTGAGCCGCTTGGCAGAACGTCAGACAGCCTAATTATACCGAAACTCTCTTTTGGACCATTTGGCATCTCTTTGCTTTGACCTCTGTGCAACATATTAAGGTCTTGTTTTGTAGGGCAAAACATTAATCTTGTATTTCCTAAATCAGCGGTCGGTGCCAGGTGTTCTAAAACAAAGAGCAGTGTTCAGGTTGAGTCTCTGAACGAGACTTCCTGGCGTGTGTAGACTCTGTTGATCGGTTCAGGCTGGAGGACGCGTCACTCTGTAGGTCAGAAACAATAAGAGTCTTAATTTGTTTACAGATATGAGAAAGCTGGAGGATTTAATGAGGTTGATCCTGATACGTCTCTGTGACCTTTGTGCTAATGCGGCACTAAAGTAAAGCCGAGTGTGCACGTGAGTGTGATGAAGGGACGTGCAGGAACAAACCTCACTGGACTGACATTTGGGCTAATTCACATTTGATACAATATAATTAAATCTTATTTCATCATTTTGTTTACAGTCAGTTTTTAATCAAGTGTGTGACATAAAGAAAATGTCCCATTTGTTTACATGGAGGGGGCGGGGCTTAACACATACATTCATTAGGGATGTTCTCAAGCCAGAAGATACATAGAAATGACTTATGAAACCTCTTGTGCACCAGTACCTGACCAAACAGGTGGAGCTGCTTCGCCAGATGAACGACCAGCACTCCAAAGTGTACGAGCAGCTGGACACGGCCACCAGAGATCTGGAGCAGACCAACCAGAAGCTGGTGCAGGACAACCGCCTGGCCCAACACAAGATCCACAGGTTAGTCTTCCACTTCACTGTACAAACATTTAAAAAAAAAAATAATTTTATAAATTATATTTTTTGTTTTAGTTTAACAGATACTATCGAAGGACTTCAGACCCTGATGGAGGACCTGCAGACGCAGATGGAGGAGCTGAAAGCCGCGCAGGCGGAGCGGAACAAGAGGGAGCTGGCCGAGCAGCGACGCAGCCTCGGAGCTCAGAGCTTTTCCTGTCTCAAAGAGCTTTATGACCTAAAACACGACAGGTAAAACTCACTCTGCTGTGTGAACGCTGCCGGGATCATTCTTATTAGTGTTAGGATGATGGAAGATAGAGAAGCCGAGCTGCAGGTCTGACAGCAGCTCGCCAAGAGCAGAGAAATAATCCACAGGACGAGGAAGTTAATCTGTCCTTATTGTCAGCAATGTGTTAATACATCGACACATTCAGGAGGAGTTTATGATGTGTTTATAGGTTTGGAAATGGGAACAGTCAAGAAAAAACACACAACTTGTAGGTGAAGCTAAATTATTATAAAATATATTTTCTGATTAAAAAATGACGTGTGTAAAATTACAGATTTTCTTGTTTTTGCATGTTTTCCATCATGTTCCCAGTTCAAACAATCCAGTCATGTTATTTGTTCCGCAGGTGCCTGACTCCCGACGACGGACTCTGGTCGCCTCAGAGCTTCTTCTCTAACAGAGACCGACACCAGGACCTGGAGGAGGAGAACCAGACTCTTCAGCGCTCCATACAAACCCTTCAGAGGCAGATAGCTGCAGAGCGGAACCATCGGGAGGCTGCGGAGCGAGAGATCGAGCTCTTATCCAGGGAGAACAGGAACCTGGAGCAACGCCTGACCCTGCTGGTGGGCTGCCGGACCAGGCAGGCAGAGCTGGAGGAGGAAGTGGAGCAGCTCAGAGTCCTGTGGCGTGCTGAGTCCACCAGCAGGTTGGAACAAATTAATATCTGATTCGATGGTGGAACATTTATTTTATAGTTATAACAAATCTGTTCATCTCGTTTTCCCAGTGTCAGAAGACTGGAGCAGCTGCCGCTGCCTGAAATGGTATTTTTTGTCTCTGATGGGAGGCAGAACGAGGCCGAGGAGACGCCTGTGAAAGCCGAAGAGCAGAGTGCACACAGCCGACCGAGGCGCAACAGCGACGGAGTTCTAAAAGCTACAAACGCGGATGAAATTCGCCGCCTTCACGAGCAGCTGTGCATCAGACGAGCGGAGGCTGTGAAACAAAGAGGCATCTCTCTGCTCAATGAGGTGGATGCACAGTACAACGCCCTGCAGGTATTCAACCCAATCTGGGACTGAATTATAGAGCTTGTGTTACATCATTGTCTTGTTCACTGATTCATGGGTCATTATTTTAGGTGAAATATGACGAGCTGCTGCAGAAATGCCAGCAGAGCTCAGATGAGCTGAGTCATAAATCTGTCCAGACATCCAGCGGGTCGTCTACCAACACCCGCGTGCACCGCCGTCTCTCCAACACCACTTCTTTCTCCGAGCTGATGGGTCTGTTTGAAGACGACCAGCAGCCTGAGTACAAACTCCTCTTCAAAGAAATCTTCACCTGCATCCACAGGACTAAAGAGGACCTCAGTGAGAACAGGCGTCCAGTCAGCAGCACCGACTCTCCATGAATTACATTCATGTTCTAAGGCATCATCTCATTTCTGTCCGTTAAGCTCTGAAGTCGCTATAAAACTGTGCAGAAGATGCACGTTAGACATGCTGCCTCAGTTAGACTACATGCAAATCATTTCATTTGTCCTTATGACAATTTATTGAAAATCTGTTTATGTATTAGCTGCCTTTTGATATTAAAATAAAAAAAAATGTGTGTATATACGCACATATATTTATATAAATGAATATATTTTGAGATATTTGAGCAAATTTAGCTAGGCAGAGTTTTGTGCAGAAGTTTACAAACACTGTGTATTTTTTGAGGTTCCAAGAGCCAAACCTGCTTATTATCTTTTAAAGAGTTTAATTATGTTTTTCTTTGGACTTTAGTTGCCTTTTCTCTTAATCTCTGTCCCGTCTTTGCACATGACCATAATGATGCAAGTGGATGATAAAGGAGGATGTACAGGATCTAAATGGCCTATAAGAAGAAGAAAAAAAACCCATCAGCCTCGAAACACGATCAGAGATTCGTTGTTGATCCTGTTTTCATTTAATAGAATCTTTTTGCTGGTGCTGAAATATTTATGTGTCCAACTGTTAAATATTTGGTATTTTTAATCGCAAAAAAACATGGAAAAATTGGTGTTTGACAATTTAAAAAAAGCTTCTTTACAAATAGTTACTGTACGTGTTCTGAGCCTTTTTGTCCCCTAATGAAACAGATCAGAGTTTAAGTTGGTTAAACAACAACAACAACATTCCTCTGAAGTGAAAAGCAGCTAAAGTCCAAAAACAACTGAAAAACCTTCAGAAATCCCGATGATGGACCACTTGACTAAAACAATATAAAGTAACTAGACTTTTCATCCAGCAGTATTATTCCTCCTCAGTGTTTATACAATGTTTGTTCTGAAGGCACGTGGAGTCACGCCACGCCTTGTGTTACACTACAGATTTATATTGTGTGAGCAGAAAAGACAGAATGTTGTAACAGGACTGTGTAAATAATTCGATTTAAGATTATTAGCTTGGGAGCAAACGTTTGTGTTTCAGTAGTTAAATGTTGACGTCAGAGAAATGTAAGTGTGCACACTGGAAAACTGACGAGCTTTTATACACCCATCACATTTTTATTTATTTATTTGGTTTATTTATTCTTTCTAGAGCAGATTAGTCACCTGACTGGAGGTGATGGTTAAAGTTCACAGGAGGTTTGTAAATGTGTGTTTCACTTCAAATATTAAAAAATAAATCATCATACACTTCTGTTACTGTGTAATGTATTAATTAAAAATCAATACATCCAGTTCAGATGAGCATTTAACACTATGTTTAAGTCTTTTTTTTTTATTACAGGTAAAATAACATCTTTTTATCTCATGTATTTATTTGTCCTAATGTGTAAATGTCTAAAATGGTTTTGCTCAAAGATGTCTGTCTGGCGTTAAGCAGAGAAAAATGGTCACATTTTCTAACATACATGACAAAGATTTATTTGTCCTGAAGACTTCCTTCTATCTGCTGGTTTATTCAGGTCAAACAATTCAAGAGTTTGGTCCAGCCTACTAGAATTTTTTTTTAAATTAATAAAGTAAATCACCCTCATTACTTTCAAGTAGCCCTAAATCCACTAAAACTCCAAACACTACTACTACTACTACTGTCATTTAGCAGACGCTTTTATCCAAAGCGACTTACATTGAGAGAACATACAAGCAAGAATTCAAAGAGAAGGAAAAAAATATAAGGAGGCGGACTGTTTGGAGTCCAGTTTTAATTCCGACGCTGATACATCAAGTGTAACAATTTTTTTTTTTTTTTTTCAAACAGAAGGAGTTACACACCAGGCTCATGCAGGACTGGTCTGCAGACACAAATATCACTAAGACTTTTGCATAAAACAAAACATTCTAACTGTAAAATGACAAAGTCAAAGTGAAGAGGCACACACATTCTACAACAGGGAAGAGAGGCATTGTTGCACATTCAGCATATCAGTAGTTTGTAAAATTTGGCCTTCCCTCACTGGGTTTACATGCCCTTTCTATTTTGGTACTAGTATTTTATTTGTACATGTTACTGATGAAATCATCCAAATAATGGACGACTTTAAACTTTACCAGCCAGCACAAAAACGTTTGAAAAACGTTGAAAATAGGCCAGAAAGGTTTTATAAACCACATATATAAACGTTTATATGACATCTATTTGAAAAAACATTCAAATGACATTTAAAAGTGACTTTCTTCAGTGAAAGTTGTGTAAACTGTCACATTATTTAAAAAACTTGAAACTATAATCAATACGTGATACCAATTCAAGGTTGGATTCCATTAGGCCAGATGTTGGTTGCATATTCTAATTCAGCACCCGGAAATGATTTGCTAAACTTGCTGAAACATAAAAAGGCTGCAGTCCACAAGCTGTGCTGCTATAAGGTGATCCATCCATCCATCTTCTGAACCTGCTTCATCGTGTTAAGGGTCACAGGGTAACCTGGCTCTGCCAGATCTATGTGTAGCCCCACCTCTTGTCGAGTTGGGGACACACATACACCTAGAACTGCTCCATTTGGAACTGTCTATAAAAGGGAGAGACATCAGGTATAATATTTTAAGCTGATTGGAGGACGCGCCAGCAAGTGTCTGCCTTTGATAATTTGTTTTTAGCCAATCGCAGTAAATTAAGCTCTTGCAAATCCATTCGGGAGAAAAACACACACATCGTTACCACTAAGAAAAGCAAAACACATTTTTACCATCAAGAAATGCACAAAGTTCTTACCTTTTCTCATTTTTCAATGAGGAAATCATGTATATAGTAGTTCTCCTAAAACAGATTCAATAGAAGCTTTTAAGCAGCCATGTTTAACATATCCTGGACTCCAGCGTCTCTCTGCCTGGCTTTCAAACAATACGGGCAGACAGAGATTTGAAGATTAGCAGCAAAAGAAGAGGAGTTTGTCAGCTGATCACATCTGCAGTTACCTGTTGGGAAGCAGCATCAGAGCAATTGACATGAAGAGGTTGAAAAGATGGATAAGGAGGACTGATTCTGTCCTGGAGACTGAACTGGAGTCTCTTGAGTTGATTGTCCAAAGGAGAATGAAGAACATGATGGAAAACCCTCATCATCCTCTTCAGAACACAGTAACTCAACAACAGAGTGTCTCAGAAGATTCTTCAGATCCAACACAGACCGCTATAGGAGATCCTTCTTGTCCACAGCTAGAACCCTCTACAGGAGATCCTTCCTGTCCACAGCTAGAACCCTCTACAGGAGATCCTTCCTGTCCACAGCTAGAACCCTCTACAGGAGATCCTTCCTGTCCACAGCTAGAACCTTCTACAATGACTACCTAAAGAAGAACTGAGCAACAACAACACTTAATTTCCCTTCGGGGATTAATAAAGTATTTTTTGATTTGATTTTGATTTGATTTGTTTTGCTTTACCTCCCTGGGCTCTTCATCAGCCTTTATTTATAAAGCACATTTAGACGGCGACAGCGCCAACAAAGTGCTGTACAAAAAATAAACAACCTAGACAGACGGTTTTAACTGGAGTGGTACAAGATGGATTTTCGAGGGGTTTGGAAAGCTCCAAACCTCACGAGAATCCATCTTGCGGCGCAAGGTTAGTCACAGGGAGCTGGTGCCAATCTCCAACAGTCATGGGGCAAGAGGTAGGGGACACCCTGGACAGGTCACAAGTCAGGGGAAATTTAGGGTTGCCAATTAACCTCTTGCATGTGTGAGGAAACCGGAGTTCCCAGAGAAAACCCACTCATGCGCGGGGAGAACATGCAAACTTCATGCAGAATGCCCCAGCCAGGACCTTCTCACTGCAAAGCAACAGCTACCAACTGCACCACTATGCAACCCACTATAAGGTGATCACTCTTGCAAAATCTCTCCTCCACCTGAGCTACCACAGGCTTCCATCATAATCACAGCAGTGTTTTTTTCCCTCTGTTTTAATGGCTCCGCCTCCCTCTGTTTCACAAAGTCATCCACCTTCTCCCTCAGTTGACCCACTCTGTCTGTGAAGCTGCCCATGGCACGGTTGACTGTAGCCGCATCAATATTTCATTTTTGAAGTGTTTTATATAAAATGCCCACTTCTGGCATCAGCTGGTAGAAAGGCTGCAAAAACTGTAAAAATGCCTCATCCTCCAGGTGCATTACAAACCAAACCATTCAGGTTCTGTTTGTATTTTTTCCAGACACTTTTTGATATCCTCAAGGTCACAGTTCTGCTTTCCAGCGGGTGCTTGGTGCCCTTTGGATGTGCTGATCAGATGTCTCTGACAGCGTGGCAGTTTTCTTTGGGGAATTGGAGAAAAAGTTTGCAAAGGCAGACAAATCAGCCAAGAATACTTTTAGATCAGAAATTCTTGTGGCGCAAACTTGTTGCGGAATCAGATTTAACTGGTGTGTGGCAATGCACTAATTGGGTACACCTCTCTCATCAATGTATGCACTCCACGGATGTGTCCACTCATGACCACAACACAACTTGAGGGTGTCTTTTATTGCACTAGCAAGTCCAGGTGCAGTTTTATCCCTCACTTCTATGAATCTCCAAAATGACTCCTTCACTGTTGTTCCACTCATATAACAAAGTACAATTACCAGCTGCGATTTATAGGAGGCGTCTGTTATTTCGTCAGCTTGAACTGTGACAAAAGAAAGCCTCTGACACCTGCTTCACAACCTCATCCTGAAAAACGTTGAACATACACTCCAGAGGTTTATTTTAAATCATAGCTGAAGTCCCTTTGAAGTAGGGCTGTGATTCGTAATGCCGCCTGAGTCTGGAGTTGACCTTGTCTTAACAATGCTACTGAAGATCCCTGGGTTAACTGAAGCTGCAGATTCATCCTGGCCCCATAAGGCAATTTCACATTTACCACAAAGTTTTAGGCAGTTCTTCCAAGCACATACCTGTTTTTTTTCCGTTTGTTGATTGTGGAGGTCAATGGCGTGTTTGTAGGCAGAACTTATCTGTGCTGCAATGTTAGCACTGCCATGCAAGCCCAACTTCAGAGCATTCTCAATGTGGGACCCACTGCTCTTATGTTTGGCTAAACGTTCTGAAAGCTGTTCCAAGTCTTTAAATCCTGAGGTAGTCCATGTCATATCTCCTCCAAAGAGCAGGCAAAGAAAGCAGAATAGTGATTTTCTAGCTGCACTTTCTGTTAGCTATGTTTTCCTTTTAAACCACTCTGGGTTAAAAGAGCGGGTTTTGTTATTTCCAGCTTGAACGATCATAAAGTCCATCGGCTGATAAGGTCCCAAATGTTTCTTCTGCTCAAGAGGAAGGGTACCAAAGTTGGCCTTCAGCAGAACATCTACTTCATTAGTTTTTATTTAATCTCGGTACCGAGCAAGAATAACTGACACTGGATGGCTGCACACTTCTCTCTAGCAGAATGTAAAAGTGGCATGTGCTATTCTGATATTTTAACTGGATGATCTCCGCTTGGGGCCCGGGCATTTGTGCCCCACAGCTTTCCACTGAGGGCAGCCATGGCTCAGAAGAAGAGAAGAAGAAAATGTATTTCTATAGCACCTTTCACAGATAAAATCACAAAGTGCTTTGCAAGAATAAAAATAGGTAAAACAAAACATACATTAAAAAGACCAATCAACTAAAAGCTTGTCTAAAAAACATTATCTTCAGCTGCTTTTTAAAGGATTCAGCAGGGATGTTGGCAGGGCATTCCAAAGCTTTGGAGCCACAGCCTGAATAAACATGTCACCTCTGGTCTTAGAGGTACAGTCACTCAGCAAGAAAATGTTTCGCAAATGCTAACTACAATGTTTACAAATAAAAAAAAAAACGTGAGCAACGCCAGGGAAAAACGTTATTTCAATGTTAATTTTAGTTGACAGAAACTTTATGTCAATAGAACAGTGTTTGAAAAATGTTTGCCTACCACGTTATTTCAATGTTTAAGAACGTTATTAAAACGTTTTGTGCTGGCTGGGTTAATAATGCAAATCTATAGTTGGTTTATAATGTCAAACAAACCATAAAACACATCAAAAACATATCAAGATGGTCGGGACAAGGACAGATCCTTGTTGGTTGTTTTTTTCTCCAGATTATTGCTAATCTTCACACAGATGCATGAGAAATTGTACACATGGCTGAAAAGTACAGCCACGTTTTCCTTTTTACAGTTTAAAGATCAGTTTTTCTCCGTGGCTGCCGCGGTAGCGTGGCCGAGTGGTCTAAGGCGCTGGATTTAGGCTCCAGTCATTTCGATGGCGTGGGTTCGAATCCCACCGCTGCCACATTTAATTTATTGACTCTGTTTTTAATTCTGGAGTTTGTTACTATGTGTTGAATCGACATATTACTACTCAAGACAAGTGTGTGGTATGTACAATATTTAAAATAAAATCTAGCTGCACGTGCTTTGTTGACGCCACACTGTAATAAGGATGCTGGTGAAATCTTTGGCGGTACAAGGGCGCCCCCTTGTGGACGTATCAAACATCCTTATTTCCGTCTCTTTTCATCAGTGCGGGGAAATTTAACATAATTTGGTTAAATATAAACCAAACACTACGTTTGACGTTAATCATTTTTTTATTTCTAAAAGTGTACAAAATAACTACTTCAGTTGTAAGTAATCTGCAGTAACAAGTCACTATATTATCATACAAACTGGAAGCATGCTTTAAAGACAATAAATGTAAATTTAAATATTATTAATTACAAAGATTTTAAACAAATAGCCCAATACTGATTTCAAACTCTAGATACATTTTTACACATAAATTCTTATTAATTTAATACTTTTCAATTTATTCACAATTTAAACTTAGCTTCTTTAAATAATTTAAAAATCAGGATAATG
Organism: Pachypanchax playfairii; assembly: GCA_006937955.1. NCBI lineage: Eukaryota > Metazoa > Chordata > Actinopteri > Cyprinodontiformes > Aplocheilidae > Pachypanchax > Pachypanchax playfairii. The sequence continues at coordinate 1,592,732 of SSNP01000020.1, read as the reverse complement.
TGATTTCAAAAGGTAGAAGAGGGACAAAGCATCAACTTTCATTAGGGGGGAACAATGAAACAAATTATTGTGCTTAGTGTTTTGGTATTTGGTGATTTTTAACAGATTTGTGACATTGAGGAAAATTTGTGCTTAACACAATGTGTCTGCCTAAGCCTGAGGTAAATTATATTCCAGCACTTTGTCCAACACTGTAAAAACTGTTTAGTTAAAGAACACTGGACATTATCAGCAGCAGGCTGAGGCCCATCAGCAGAAGGGCGAGGTATTTGAGCAGCTGAGAGGGGGAGGACAGGCTGAGGACGTTGGAGCTGGAGCGAGCTGGTCGGTTCTTCAGGTAGTGGTCCACAGCGTCTGACAGACTGTAGTGTTTTGGGCAGTAACCCAGCTCTCGACGGGCTTTATCTATTTTAAAGGTGTGTGTCACTGTGATGTTTCTGACCTGCAATGAGAGATTGGACATTCAGAAGGATCTTAAAGAGGCCATTTCATACAAATTTCAGGACTTCGTGGTTATTTCTTAAGTATTAACCAGTAACATGAAACATTTTATACCTAAAAAAACGTCAGGAAACACTGATTAACAGACCTTTCAATCTGTCTGCGTTAAAATTCGGGTGGTTCCGGCTCCTTCCGTCAGCCTGCTTCGACTGTTTCGTCAGCAGCTCGTTCATATTCATTATTCGAATTTGCTGGACTCTGATTGGCTAACAAACTAGCTTATGAGAGCAAGGAATACTGTTTCCTGCGCATGGCAACGTCAGACGTCCTCTCTTCCTGTTTGCTACGTCTTATGCTACAGCTTTTAGCCAGCAGCATGCTAGGTGTGGTTTCAACTGCGGGAGTTGCCGAATACTAACGAACAAAGGAGTTGTGATGAAACAGATACAGGCCGTTCAGACTCGGGAGAACTCGGGTTTTATCACCACCTGCATAGGTTGAGAGATTAAAACTGAAAGAGAAGTTTTTGACCTGTTTTCACACCCACTATGAAGGTAAGAACACACGTGGAGCTAAAATATTCAACAGAAACCTCAGAAAAACCGTTTTTAATGGAATGGCTTCTTTAAAACGATTCAGCTACAGTTCAGGTTGGAGTTTAGGATTAAACTCTGACTGGCAGATGACTCTTCTTACAGCAGCGGATACAGTTTCTGCATGTAAAGACCAGACGAGTTCTTTCTGACTGCATTTTTCCTCAAGCCTCCTTTTTCCTCATAACCCTTTTAAAACACGCCATTCAGGCTTCATGTATGACTCAAGTTGCCTGCATATTACACACAATACCATCCAAGGTGTCCTGCTCTTCCTGTTCAACCTGAATATCATTTTAAACACAGTCGCTGTTCGAGACGTCTTTACGTTTGAGATGATGCACTAAGAACGTGATCTATACTGAAAACACATAGAAAAGACGAAGCGTCTCACTTTATTCATGAGAGAAAAAAACCTTCTCAAGTTCACACTGTAACATCTCGACCTGTGAGTCTCCAGGATCGTATGAGCCCAGCAGATCTCACCATGGCAACGGTCGCTGTTCCTGGCATCACTTCCTGCTGACTGCGTCTTGAACTTCCTACTCTAGCCCACAGCGGTTTATGTTTTATTCACGGTATAATCATTGATCCCTCAGCCAGCAGCTGTCTGACAGATCAAGCATTCGGTTTCGGCTTCATCACACATTCATGAGGACTTAACAAGCCGTGATGAAGACTCCTCGAGACGCGTTGTGATGCACGGTTAATACAACCAGCCTGCTGTTCAGACAATTTGATCATTTTTCAGTGAAGTAAACGTTTTGTAGAAGATTTAGGAACAAAAAAACTGAATTAAAATCTCTTTTAAAACATGTTTTAAGCTTCATTTTAGGAAAACGTTTCCCCTCTTGCCAGTTATGTGAAAAATTCATTAAGTCACCAGCTGCATTCCGAGATTTATCAGCAAAGTGTACTTTATGTGATCTTTTTGTCATTTGTTTATCAAGTCATCGTTCCTGAAGCTGTTTATTTCCCATTGAAATAAATCATTATTAAAAAAAACTGCTTTGTTATCTTAAGATAAAACATTTATCATAAGATAAGAGTGTGTACGAATTCCTAAAATTCCCTCTTTCTCTGACTTTTCCTGGTTTTTTGCTTCAGTCTGTTTTTTTCCAGAACAAACCCCGCAGAGGAAAACTGATATATTAACAAGAACAAAGAGAAGAATGGTGATTACCTCGCTGCTGGTGAAAAGGAGAGGCACTTTTATCACTGGTCTCAGAATCAAGTGTAAATATTCCACCAGGATGGCTGGAAATAAAAAGGATGAGTTAAATAATAAATCCAAACAAATCGGTTGTGAAAAATAAAAAGTGGGTTGAGATACCTGCTGAATAAACGAGTGAGACCGGCAGAGTTATCGATGGTCTGCTGTAGCCCAGTTTTTCAAACTGTCAGGAGAAAATAAAAGGAAAAGAAATCTCATTCATTTTTAAATTGAAATATAATATAATATATAATATGTCTGTCATCTTCAATAAAACTGATTAATTAAGATCCAGACCAAAAAATAAAATTACACCTCAAATCGTTGTTGTAAAATATTTAGTTGTAATTAGTTTTGACTGTGAGCAGGTGAGTGGGCGGGGCTTCAGCTCTGCCGCTCCAGTGCTCAAACTTGATTCTAGAAATACAACACTGCAACATCTAGTATGATGACGTCTCTTTTAGAGAAGCAACAGGAAGTTGCAGATGAGCAAAGCTCATATTTTACAAAATGAAAGAACACATTGTAGCTTTAGAGTGATTGTGAAGCTTGATGGTTTAGACTTATCTCGTCTTTTTCTTCTGTGAGAATCAAATATCTGCAGGCGTGAACTTACCCAAGGTGTCATCCACTCGAACAGATTGACTGAAACGCCATCATTAATGAAATAAACCTGTCCACTCTGCAAAACAACAAACACATTTAACACTGTTTAGATCCGAATATGGAACGTATTTAATATTTCGGTTCAATCAGTTCAGTTTTATGCCACTCACAGCGACGCAGCTCCTCTTCGGTGTGAGAGCCTCAGCCGCCAGCGTGTGGGCCAGAACCAGGTTATCCACGTGGACCCAGTTCATCTTGGACTTGGGGTCACCGAACTTGAAGCTGAAGAGGCGACGCTCCACGTTTTTCTAAACACAGACACAAAGGAGAGTAAACAGAACGCGTGAGCTCAGATTACCTATTAGATTATTTTCTAAAGCACTTGGAACCCATTTATTCTTGTCTTTTTTTTATTTTTTTCATTTTTGCACATTGCAGTTAAAAAAAACTTATTAGAGAGATTTTTTTGATAATTCATGTAATGTTATATTTATGTTTAATTTTACAGCAAAAAAACATGTATTATTCATCTTTTAAGTAGGAAGAAACTATTTGATTGACAATGCATCAACACTGAAGTCACCCTCTTACTTTCTGCTTGTTACCAACAACCAACGGCTGTGGCTCAGTGGTTAGAGCGGTCGTCCTCCAATTTGAAGGTTGGTGGATCGATCCCAGCTTCCACCGCCACATGTCGAAGTGTCCTTGGGCAAGACACTGAACCCCATGTTGCCCCTCGATCTGCGTATCGGGTTGTGTGAGTGTTAGCCCCTACCCTCTCCCCCCGGTTTACATATCGGGTTGTGTGAATGGGTGAATGTAAAACCTTGTAGTGTGAAAGCGCTTTGAGTGGTCTGAATGACTAGAAAAGTGCTATACACATACAGGACATTTACCAGTGAACGGTACGGTTACGGTCCATCTTTCTTCAATCCAAGCTCGGGTTCTCAACCAGAGGCCTGGAACCTTCAGGGTTCTGCCCACTATCTTTGCTGTTCCCAGATCTGCACTCTTCTGGTCTGAGATTTTGGATCTTCTTCTTGGATGTGCTGTAGTCACTCCTCCAGTTTTAGGGTTTACTGCCCTGAGTGCACCACTGATGTCTACACCTTCCAGGTCTTCTCCAGCTCTTCTCTGATCCCTGCTATATGTATGTCAAACACAACAAGTCCTCCAACTCATACGCCCATAGTTGACGTTTGTCCATGCACTCGAATACGACCCCATGGAGCGTTTTCTATGGTTTTACCACCCTCAGCGCCCCCTTTCGGTAAAATGGGAACAGATACTTTTACAGAACAACAGAAAACTTGCTTTCCGCCCTTAATGAGCTAACAAAGGGTTAGGGTTAGGTCGAGCTGGGTTGCGGCTTGATTCTTTTCTTCCGGCCCGTTGTTCCACCGGCGTCCCTAGCAACAACCTAGTAACCACTCAAACCTGAGAAAATGTATGTTGAAACGAAAAAACTATGTACCGTTTCCATAAACCAAACAAATATTATAAAAATAAAGTTTATATTTCTCGCTAGAAATGTTATCAAACATCTGCTGTTTGTCCAACACAACAATGTCCAGTTGGTTCTCCATCACCATTCTGTTGGTCTGTATCTGGAAGTCACTCAGGATCTTAGTTTGGTCATTCTCTAATACCTTTGGAGATGTTTTTCACTTTGACCACGTGGTTTCCAGCCCATAGTCTGCGTAGATGTTCCTCTTTACTGATGCTTCTGTGGTCCATCCCATGTAGGGGCTTGTCCTGTCATGATGGTCCATACAGTACCACATCCTCTGCTCCTCATTGTCTGAGACATTCACTGAGCACGTCATCAGTTAGGGTCTTTTCCTTGATGTACTTCTGGATCTTGGATGATTCATCCTGGATAGTGGCTCTCTTGCTCACTCATTTTCAGCCTCCTTCTTTATGGCTATAGTGTCTCAGTCTCAGGTTGCTGGATTTATATGTAAATAAGTATCTTTCTTAAAAACTACAGAAATAATTTGAATGTGAGTGGGAATCATATTTATTGTTTTAATGCCCTGTGGAATCGCTGTAGTAAACCTTTAATTCAGAGGATAATTTGGAATCTACATGAAACTGCACAGGTTACTGCCTCGTACAGGAAAAAGCAGCTGCAGCAGCGTAACTGGATGCCTGAAGAGTTTGATCAATAATGCAAACTCTTCAGGCAGGAATGCACTCTGTCACTGAGGCCTCACGCAGTGCAAGATACACTTGTTCTTATGCCAATATAAAACAACCAAAACAAAACCAGCAATTCTTGCCATGTGTTTTGTTTTCTCACCATCACTCTGTGAAAATGTCTCTTTTCCTCTGGTCCGTAGATGCCGCTGGGCCGCAGGACGCACGTCCTCAGCACGCCTCCATCTTTGGAATTAAACACAAAAATGAAAAAGAAGCCAATTTTAAATCAAAATAAATGATTATAACATTTAATCAGTAGTCAAAGTGGCTCTGCTCTTTCTTTATGAGGAGTAATGCAGTAATGGAAGTTGTGTTTAGAGCTGATTAATGGATATGACTAGTGTTTAAAAGTGTCCAAATATGAAAAAAGTCCTATATTTTAAACACATTCATACTCTTACAGATGTGTTTAACTAAAAAAGGTCAAATGTTATTCTGATTAAAAATACTTTTCTGCCTTAGTAATCAGTCATAAGATGTAACAACACTGCAGGTTCTAAAAGAAATTTAAACTGACGCCCTATGTTACTTTTCCCTGCAGTATATAACGAGATACCTCCATGCTACATTTAATTAAATGTAAGGTCTGGTGATCGGCTCAGGTTACACTAAAAAAATGACTGAGATGCTTCAGATGTGTTAATAAAAAACATTTTGGAACTTAGACTTTGTAAAAATTTGATTTTATTATATTTAAATATTAGTCTGAAACTTTAGCTGCAGTTCCCAGTGTCACTCTAAATTACTACGGGTGCATCATATATTAGATTGTAAGCTCAGTCTCTGCTTCCAACACAGTTTTAAAGAACAAAAAAGATCACAATCTCCTTAAATGAACCCTCATCATATCCTTCAGCTCTCACTGAGCTGTTCATACCTTTCAGCGAGGATCCGTTGGCAGACAGGACTTTCTTCTCCGCAATTGTTTTAGTTCTAGAGTAGTGATCAATGTGCTAGAACAGAGAGAAACACTCACTTTACATCACTGGTGGCAAACTCATATTCAATATCTGTTTGACTGCCACTCACCAAATCATAGGGCACATATGGCACTGAGGCCTCGTCCCCATCCACGATGGGTTTCCCTGCAAACACGACGTTGATGGTGCTTGTGTACACGAGACTGGGGATGCCTCTCTCCTTACACACTGAAAGCACGGAGATCACGCAACAGTCTGAGTTACACAATTAAAGTGTCCCTGACATGCAATTTTTATGTTATTTTACTACGTCACATCAATCAATATTACATTTATTTAGTAATAAAGTCTCAAATATGCGTATTTAAGGAGTATCGTTGCACAATTTCAAGGACGGTACATTTACCGGAAGTGACGAAACACATGAACTGGTTATGTAAACAAAGTGATTACTATGACAAAAAAATGGAGAATCAGATCAAGCGTTTGACTCTCTCTGAAAGAGAAGTCGACAAGAAGAAACTGCAGTAGCTTTTTATTTCTAGCATTCACATACTCAGAACTTCACATGTTGAGAGTGGGACATTCAGAAAAGAGGATTTCCACACAGTTCTTTGTGCATATCACACCTTTTTCTGTGCAGAATTTAATTACAGGTCGTGTTGTTCATAGAAATAATATTTATAGTTTAACTCGTGTCTCTGCTGTGTGAAAACGGGTTTGACTTGAACATGGCTGTGCAGATGAATCTTTCTACAGATCAAAATCCAACCCGCTGAGTCAGAACATTTATATTTGGTCCTCATGAAGTCTTTTATTTCTGCATGAGTGATTTCATCATTCTCTGGGTCTGATTTAGGAAAATGCGTTCATGAAGCAGTGTTGCTACAACCGGCTGATATACAGCGTTTCACTATTTTATCAATAAAAACACGAGCTCACAAATGTTTTTCAATGTCCATATAAGATGTAAACAAAGAGCGGCTTCCTGCTTCATCATTTCTTGTTTCATTAGCTTTCGAAATTAAGAATAATAAAAAAAATTATATTTGTTTTATAAATGTCAAACAACAACATTATCAACATGTTTCATTAAAGAGGCCGTTTCACACAAATTTCAGGACTTTGTGGCTATTTTTTAAGTATTAACCTGTAATATGAAACATTTTATATCTAAAAAACATTAAGAAACACTGATTAACAGACCTTTCAATCTACAGTATCTGTGTCAAGATTCGTATAGCTTCGTCTGCAACTCATTAATATTCATTATTCGAATTTGCTGAACTCAGATTGGCTAACAAACTAGCCTATGAGAGCAAGGTATACTGTTTCCTGCCCCGCTGCGCATGGCAACAGCACACGTAGGCTCTTCCTGTTTGATACGTCTTATGCTACAACTTTTAGCCAGCAGCATGCTAGGCGTGGTTTCAACTGCAGGAGTTGCCGAATACTAACGAACAAAAGAATGTGATGAAACATATACAGGCTGTTTGGACTCGGGTTTTATCGTTACCTGCGTAGTTTGAGAGATTAAAACTGAAAGAGAAGTTGTTGACCTGTTTTCACACCCACTATGAAGGTAAGAACACCTGTGGAGCTAAAATATTCAACAGAAACCTCAGAAAAACCATTTTTAATGGAAGGAACTCTTTAAAGAAAGTTATAATACTTCTAAACTTTTTGAGACCTGAGTGAGTCAGAGACACTTTTAACACTTAATGCTCATGATTTGTAAGTTAACAACGCTGCATGGCTTCTTACCATTTATCACGTTATCAGTCCCTCCAACGTTGACTGACTCTACCTGCTCCTTCAGCAGCTGGATAGTCAGAAACCACAAGAGGCAAATGTCACTTATTATTCACTCACTTATTCACCATCATGTGTGACTTGAGCGCTGACTGTTTGTTCTGACTGTAAAATATTAAAACATAAAGTAAAATGTATTTTATTACAGGAAAAAAATCAACCTTGTATTGATGAAGATTATTTTGTTGATTTTTTTATGTGATAAAATAATTACTGTAGAATCTTATTAAATGCTGGCATTACTGACGAGAGTCATTACCACGGACACCATGACAGATGTTATTCTGTGTGTTGGCAGACATGGTTTTGGGGAACAAGTCAAACATAATGTTAAAGTGAAATTCTCCTTTACCATGAAGCAGGAAACATTTTCTGACAATCAGTTTGGATATTTTTCACTTCCTTAAGAGACATAACACATATCTCTCACTAACTAAAAACTCTTGTATATTAATCTGTCCTTATTACATAAAATGGTATAAAAATACTTGGATTAATTCAACAGTCTAGTCTTAAAAAATGATTTTATTAATCACTAATATAAAAATCTAGATTACTGAGTCAATTCAAATTTGTTCTGTATATATTTCTGATTCATATTTAGTGCTGTATAAACAAAAAAATTATAATTCACAGTTAATGTTTTGCTATGAAACAGCAGGTATAACTCAAATGTATTAACACTGGCTACAGTCGACATCTGAAGCTGAACATGTTGCACAATCTGTGTTTTAAAGTGGAAGATGAATCTTTTGGATGGAATGTATATGAAACAATGGCTACAACTTCTAGAAGTTACATCATACTTCTTATGGTTTCTTTTAATACTTATATTTTCATTTTCAATGGGACCTCAATGTGTTTGGATTTCAAGGCTCAATATTTTTGTCAGATAAAGACATTCATGATATAAAAGTAATTATGTCTCACACTATTACGTAATTTGGTGCTGTTTTCAGACAAAAGTTGGTTTAATTTGATGGAAATAAATTTGCAAATTTAAGTAAAATGAATCACATGAAAATATTTCTCATCAACAACAGAACACACTGCGTATATTAAAAACATACTAAGTCCTATTCATTTCAGAAATTATTAATTTTATCAACTAAATAAGTAAAATTCCAAGTGAAAGTATTCATTATTTAGACTTCAAACCGAATTTCTATAGTAACATTTTCGACTTTTATTTTGAAATAAACCCTCATAAAAATGCCTGAGATTTGTTTTGTGGGGAGAAAAAATAAAAGTTTCTAAATCAAATTTCAATAATATGTCAGGTGACGTATTTACCACACACTCAGCTAATAAAGAGCTATATTTAAAACAGTAAACAAACTCTTCTGAAAAAAATCGTTTCAACCCAAATCAACACTGGATGTTGCCGTGAATTGGTTTTTACCGTAACTCACCCGCTTTGAGTTTAACTAGACCAAGTTGTTATCATCTGTATCTATGTTTTTGTGACTGAATGTGACGCTTCAGGAATTCGAACAGCTGGAGGAAAGAACATCCACCCAGTCATTCAGATTGGAGGATTTTCGGATCGGGACTGTAATAGGCCCGTTTGGCTGGTGTCTATCTGTTGTGCGGGTATTATTATTATTTTATTATTGTTATTATTATTAAACTAACTATTATTCAAAGCATTAAAGGCTGCAGTAGACGTCACCTGCTCGGGCCCGGACATGCCATAAGAAGCCGTGTGGAAGATGCAGTCCACCCCTTCACAGACTCTGTAGAGGGAAGAATAATCCCGAATGTCGCTCTGAAACAAAACAACAAAAAAAACAAAAAAAAAAAGTGTTTACTCGTGTAACATGTTACGTGTGATAATAACTGTCATTTTAATTTCAGCAATTTAATATTAAAGGATTTGTACAGGTGAAACGTGACTCAGAGCTCCGCCCTCTCTGGTTCAGCCGCCAGCAGGTGATGCGGATCACTCACCTGTGTCAGTTTCCACGCCGACGTGCACTGACACTACAGCTGACTGTCACAGACTGCGCTGAGCCGCGACAATTAAAGGGAAACTTGTCGCTTTAAATTCCGTGACAGATCAGCTGGTAGAACACGGTACAACTGGATTACTGAGTCTATTAGTTTTGATATTTTCAGGTAGCTAATAAAACCAATAGAACTGAGTTTTTAAAAAAAGGGAGGTGGGGGGGTTGTTTCCACTGGCAGATCATTACAGCAGAAATCCATCTTTGGTTGGATTTATACCTGATAGAAGACAGCTCCATCGGGAATCTCGCAGGGAGGCTTGTTCAAATCCAGAAGGATCACTGACACCCCCCCACTGGCCAGTTCTTTCCCCAGACTGAAGCCAAAGTATCCTCCACCTCCCGTCACCACCACTTTCCCCTTGGAGGCTCCTCGAGCCTCTGCAGCCTCCTCCACCAATCTGAAGGCTGCACACTCCGGGCTGGTGCACGTGCTCGCCGTGGCCCCACTTCCCCTGTGACGGATGGTGGAGCACAAGGCCACGGGGGAGTCGGACATCCGTGGCTTGCAGGAGGTAGGAGGGAGGTTGTGTGTGTGATGTCCACCTGCCTGCAGGCGCAGCAGGGACACGCTGTGGCAGGGAAGCTGCTTCACCTGGCACAGAGAGGCCCCGCTCTCACTCATGTTGGGACTGCACACCTCCATTACAAGTCCTGATGGACACAAGACAAAAAACAAAACTGGTCATTTCATGTTTCAGAAGGATACACACTCCATCATAAGCTGTTTTTATGGACCGTGACCCGAAAAAAGAAGAGCAGGTAGAAAAAATGACTGACTAACATTTACTGGCCAAGAAACTAGTGAAGGGTTCAGAAGCAGATTCAAAATACAAGTTGGTTTACATTTTTACACATAAACAATTCATTATATGTAATTATAAAGTAAAAATAAGAACAATCTGAAAACACACATTTAAAAGCTGCTGAATCATCAGAATTCACTCACCTTATTGTTGCTGTCCTGCTCCTGTCATATCCAAACCCGAGCCGGACGCCTTATGAAGAAATTCAGTGAATTCCGTCCCTCCCGATGCGCCACCCTTTTCTCCACCTGTCAATCACCGGCACCTCCACATGAACAGTTCCTACCGTAATGTCTGTATGCAGCGCGCAAGCACGTTTTCATGAGCAACAGGTGCGCCAACTTGAAACTCAGCAAATTCCTCTGGTCTCCAACAACTATTGAACATATCTGTGTATAAGAATGTTTGTGTTTATGGGATAATTGATGGTTTATTGTGCCTGATATAAAAAGCAAGTCTGATGGTGTTACTCTGAAGCTAAACGAGGCAGATCTAGCATTTTTCTCCAATATTTTTATTTAACATCAAAGCTAAAATAATTCAACTATGAAGCACCATTAAGGATCATAAAGTTGTCATAGTAATAAGTTCTGCTTGTCTGAACGAATCAGGAGGATCAGCTGGTCCTCTGCAGAACTGTAGAGAGAGCAGTGAACTTCAAGAGGAGCCTCAACCCCATCCTGCATTATCATACACAACAGTACAGGGACTATGGTGGATTTGTTTAGGTTTCTGAGGATCATCATCATCCAGAACCTGAAACAAGCAGCCAACACCATCATTAAGAAGGTCCAGCAGAGGCAGAATTTCCTGCTGCAGCTCAAGAAGTTCAATCTGCTACAGGAGCGCTGGTCAACTTCTACAGAGCCGTTATCGAGTCTCTGCCGGTCCATCACAGTCTGGTTTGGTTCAGCAACCAAGACAGAAACAGACTGCAGAGAGGATCCCTGATGCTGATCTGTCCTTCATCCAGGACCTGGTCTCATCCAGCAGGGACCTTCTCACCCAGGATCTCACCTCTTCTCTCCCCTCAGGACGGAGCTACAGATCACTGAACACCAAAACCACAAGACACAAACAACAAAACAAAAATCCTGTGTTTTTTTCCACCAGGCGTCCCCATCTTGAACAAACATGTTTAACACTCTTGATGATTTTAAAAAACACCATAAATCAGCCATTTATGGTGGAATATGCTGTTAAACATATCTCATGTCTAATAATGTCCATTTATCTTTACATGTCTGTCTATAAGTACAAGAACAAATGTGAACTGGAGCAAACTTCTTTATACATAAATGAAACACACTTGGCCAAATAAACCTGATTTTGATTGGGACAGTAAGACCAGAAAACCAACACGCGTCAAGCTAAAAACTGCTGCTACATGAGCCGTGCTAGCATCATTCTTATTAGCTTAACCATGTCAGACCCAACTTATTAAAAAATAGCCAGAAAATTCTGATTATTTGGAACAGAGATGTTTACGAAGCCTTAGAATAAAATTCACAAACGTTTTTTGCTGTATCATGTTATTTATAATAGCTTTTTTGTATCACATTTATTACATTGGCCGTTTTTACGGTTTAATTGTAATATAAAAATTGAGTTAAATATAATGCATTCATCCATATAATAATGATGATTTAACCTGAAAAAAAGGCAAGTGGATCATTTACTGGGAGCAACCATGTTAGAAATGATCAAAACTATGTAGCAAATATGATACACAGGGCAAGAAATTTACTGAAGATAAAGAAGGAAACAAACTGATACAGATAGTAAATGTGGGACACGAGGTCACGTTGGCTCTTACTGAGAGGTACAAACATCATGATATTTTACTGTTCCTGATATAAAGAGGCACAGATTATAAATACAAAACAAAACAGGTTTAATCAGGTTATATTGAGTTATTTAGTGTTTCTGATGTTAGAAATTAATACTTCATTTAAAGTTTTCTATTCTGTTATAGTCAAGTTTGTTAAAGTATATTTATATACACAATGTACTTATCAAGAGTTTTAATGTCACTTCATGTTCCTTTTGAACATTTGGTCTCGCTATGAGTCGATATAATATTTAATCAGAAATCAATTGATCATGAAACATGATGTCTGGACCGGTCTGTACACTCTCAGAAATAGAGGTACGAGACAAGTACATTTTTGTACCTATAGGTAAATTGTTCCCGCAAAAGTACAATATTGGTCTTTAAAAGGTCAAAAATGTCCCTCTGAGGGTTAAAATTGATATAAAGTACAAATTTGTACCATTTCAACTGCACCTGCAACCCTGGCCAAGGCTGGTTAATCTCCCTTTTATTAAGTTTCATCCATCATTTTCAATATTATGTTTCAGAATGTTGGTTTTAGACTTAAAAATGTGGCATAATTTTACTGTTTTAGCGGAAAAACTTCATAAGGTACAAAAATGGACCTGGACTACAGGGTACACTTCCAGCAACAAGAAGGGTACAAATTCTTGTCGCTGGGGGTGTACTCTGTAGTCCAGGTCCATTTTTGTACCATATGAAGTTTTTCCACTAAAATAGTAAAATTATGCCACATTTTGAAGTCTAAAACCAACATTCTGAAACATAATATTGAAAATGATGGATGAAACTTAATAAAAGGGAGATTAACCAGCCTTGGCCAGGGTTGCAGGTGCAGTTGAAATGGTACAAATTTGTACTTTATATCCATTTTAACCCTCAGAGGGACATTTCTGACCTTTTAAAGACCAATATTGTATTTTTGAGGGAACATTTTACCTATAGGTACAAAAATGTACTTGTCTCGTACCTCTATTTCTGAGAGTGTACCAGTCCAAACCACGGTTTCACTTCAGCTGTTTTTCTCCAACATCTTTTACAGAAAAATTAATTTTTTCTCAAGCTGTTTAAATACCGTCAGTTAACGCTGATCTGCATCGTTTTTGGGAACATGGAGAACATTTTACAGCATTTGGTGATTGTCGTGAGTCAGAACCAGATAGTTTTATCGTGAAACTCAAATGAAAACCTTTTTGTTGATTATTGATTACTAGTTGACTTATCAGACATCAAAAACTATGTTGTAATTTATTTAAAAAAATAAAAGTTTATTCCCAACATCATAATTTGTATTTCTTTATAATGTATTTTCTAGTTTATGTTTAATTTTGGATAAATAACTAAATAAATCCCTAAAATCTCCCCAGACAGTATTTTTTATTTATTTTTTATCATTTTATTTCATATACAAATATAATACTAAGAAAAGTTGTGTAATATTTTCTAGCCAGAGAATTTAGGAATAATTATTCCATCTTTTCCACGTAGAACATTGAGGAAAATGTAAATATAAAACATGCTCTTCAATTTTATTTAGAGTACAGAAAGTTTACAAAATCTCCCACAAAATGTTTTGTAATAGAACAAAGTACAAAAAAAGATGTTTAATATCTATGATGATTAGATCTATGGCTCAAACTTTAATCTTTGTAGTTCAAATGGATTGACGTCATCGTGTCATTATCTCATCAGGTAACATTGTCTTCAAATAATTTTGACAAAAATACTGATAGACTGTTCACAGAGTTCCTGAAATGAAGTTTTATCTTTGGTGTAGTATCTAACTAGACCAAGGTCGTGCAAACAGCAGGAATAAACCTTAGCTTATTGTTTTTTTGGAGAGAACAGAAATAGATGCTTCATGTTTTATTTAAGCTGAGAGCAGGCGGACTGTTAAACCTGAGCTGATGGCTGAATGCACTAATTAATGAGAGAAGGATAAAAAAAAGTCTTAAGCAGCAGCTGAATAGTCAAAGTCTTTACTGAAGGAGCCTTTTAAAAAATAAACTACATTTCTCTTTTTAACCCTTGAACACTAACATTAAAATTAGTTGTTACTAACTGTAACATTTCTTCACCAAGAAAAAAAAGGTGAAGACAGATGAAAAATGGTAAAGAAATGTTCAAATTAGAACAACTAATCTTAAAGAGACTTTGTGGTTATTTCTTAAGTATTAACCAGTAATATGAAACATTTTATATCTAAAAAACATCAGGAAACACTGATTAACAGACCTTTCAATCTATCTGGGTCAAAATTCGTCTGGTTCCGGCTCCTTCCGTCAGGCCTCGAGCAGCAGCTCGTTCACATTCACTATTCTAATTTGCAGGACTCTGATTGGCTAACAAACTAGCCTATCAGAGCAAGGTATACTGTTTCCTGCCCCGCTGCGCATTTGCCCCATTCCCACAATGCTCTGCACCGACCGGCAACATCCGGTTTGTTGTTTTGATGGCAGACAGCTGAGAGGATAGTGTACTCCAGTTGGATTTTATCATATGGCTCCTAATGAAAATGTATTCTAATATACACTCACCGGCCACTTTATTAGGTACACCATGCTAGTAACGGGTTGGACCCCCTTTTGCCTTCAGAACTGCCTCAATTCTTCGTGGCATAGATTCAACAAGGTGCTGGAAGCATTCCTCCGAGAGTTTGGTCCATATTGACATGATGGCATCACACAGTTGGTGCAGATTTGTCGGCTGCACATCCATGATGCGAATCTCCCGTTCCACCACATCCCAAAGATGCTCTATTGGATTGAGATCTGGTGACTGTGGAGGCCATTTGAGTACAGTGAACTCATTGTCATGTTCAAGAAACCAGTCCGAGATGATTCCAGCTTTATGACATGGCGCATTATCCTGCTGAAAGTAGCCATCAGAAGTTGGGTACATTGTGGTCATAAAGGGATGGACATGGTCAGCAACAATACTCAGGTAGGCTGTGGCGTTGTAACGATGCTCAATTGGTACCAAGGGGCCCAAAGAGTGCCAAGAAAATATTCCCCACACCATTACACCACCACCACCAGCCTGAACCGTTGATACAAGGCAGGATGGATCCATGCTTTCATGTTGTTGACGCCAAATTCTGACCCTACCATCCGAATGTCGCAGCAGAAATTGAGACTCATCAGACCAGGCAACGTTTTTCCAATCTTCTATTGTCCAATTTCGATGAGCTTGTGCAAATTGTAGCCTCAGTTTCCTGTTAGCTGAAAGGAGTGGCACCCGGCGTGGTCTTCTGCTGCTGTAGCCCATCTGCCTCAAAGTTCGACGTACTGTGCGTTCAGCT